>CAHIKZ030000238.1:1547500-1605000 GCA_903632075.3 Acanthosepion pharaonis | reverse complement strand
ATTTACAAAAACTTTTTACGAAAATTCAAGATTGTAAATTTCCTAAAAGAAGTTGGATTGTACTCAAAAATATGAGTAATTGAAAAATGGTTCAAATATATATGTATACATACACCCCTTTTTTTACTAAACTCTCGCTATGAATCTATTGTTGAAATAGATTGAAAGCGAGAGTTTTGTTGGCATTAAATGACCCAATGAGGTTTTGATATGCCATAAAACAAAGCAACCAACCAATTTTCTTTAGTAATGGCCGTTTTTAGGAGAAACTTTGCAAATCAAAAATACAATAATAGTAACCCCTGCGAACAATACGTTATTTATTTGTATAATGATAAAACAAATGTGGCACGAGGCCAAAAAGTGGAATGGGGAAAAGGACGGTCTTGTTCTGTCTTAACGTTAAACTTAGCTAACCACAAACACTGACCCAAACATAAAAACAATATTCTTTTCACCAAAACAACGCAGTCTTACATACCGTTTAAACATCGTACAACGTAATGCCTCAAAAGAACTCCATGAAACTAGTCCCCACAATTTTCTTGGGAGGGGGCTTGGAGAATTTGACTCTTACGGGGCACGTCGAGTATAAGATGGATAAGTGAAGGCAGGGAGTCATCTACCTGACGAGCCTATGTTAATGAATGGCGGAATATTCATCAGTCAAAACATGTGGACTTTTCAACCACCTAATGAATATTCATGTGAAAGTTCTCAAATTTAATAGGCTTGTTAATCCAATGACATCCTTGCTCTTGTATATAAACACGTGCAGCAAAATAAACCCTATATCTGTCTTGACCGTGAAGTTTCAAACATGTTTTTATAATTTTTATTGATATAATCTGACATTTTGAAAAAGTTTGCAGTTGTTTCAATAAATCAACATTTTATATTTTATGCATAATAATCAGATTAACATTCGAAATTTTGAGTTGATTAGATGCATATTGAGCCAGAGAAGTAAATGTAGCTGCTGACCTATTTTATTCAGAGTAGACACTGCCTAACTTGCCTACCTACACAGCATGTGTGTGTGTCTATCTATCTATCTATCTATCTATCTATCTATCTATCTATCTATCTATCTGGTATATAGCCGGTATTAACGCATCCCTCTCCATTAATGAATTGAGCCCTCTGGCTGCTGGCGTTTGTATATATCCGTATATAATACGTTAAAAATTTCCTTTCTATGCTGCGCGCCGATAGCTTAAGTGGTAAGTTCTCTGACTGACATCAAATCCGTCGGGTTTCGATCCCTGTTTGTAGTAATCGGATGTCTAGTCACAGTGTAACACAGTGAAACATGCTTGTATATCGATAACTATATATATATATATATATATATATATATATATTGTTTAATTGTCCACTTAACCACTCTGAAAATAGCTCATATGAACCGAAAACTTAGATCAAGGGACGGCATAATAAATATATACAAACGTTTGTTTTTATTTTCATCCGAAATTAAAGCATCCATACGAAATGGAGAACAGCTAATGATCAAATATAATAGACATTCGTTGTCTGTTATGTTCAACAATATATTTTTTCAATATATATATATATATATATATATATATATATATATATATATATGTATATATATATTTGTGCGATTACTTTAATTTATCAACGTTCATTAATCGAGGCTACTTGTGGTGTGGCACTCAGTGAGGAACAAACGCATCACAAAGATGCTCATTCCTTAGTTTATTATACTTTACTTCCTCCTCTTTTCTTCCTTTTTCGTACTTTGATTTTTGTATTTTATCTCTCCTTTTTCGTTTCCTTTTATCATCCTTTTGTATTTCTTCTTCTTCTTCTTCTTCTTCTTCTTCTTCTTCTTCTTCTTCTTCTTCTTCTTCTTCTTCTCTCTTATACTACCAACATATTTGCTTTGTTTTGTTTTTGTTGTCTTTTGTTATTTTGCCTGGGGGATTTTTTCCTACGACATTTTTTTTAATTTTCTTTTTTTTTTTTTTTCCTTTACTCGCCTACACTTAATATTTCATAAATTCTCTTCTGATTTTCTTTCTCTTTTTTCTTACTTCTTCTCAGTGTCTTTATCTTCACTTCGTCCTTTTTCTTTCCTTTTCCTCTTCAATTGTTTTTCATACTCCATTTTCTTCTTCTATGCCTTCTTATTTACTTTTTATATTTTATTTATTATATCACTTTAAAAAAATTTTCTTCTTTATTTTTTCTTACAATTTCATTTTTACTTCTTTTTTACATTTTCTTTTTCATGTCGTCTTATTTTCTTTTCTTTTTTAATCTTTCTTCTTTTTTAATTTTCTTTTTTTTTATTTCTTCTTGTTCGTTGTCTTCTTTCTTGCATTCATTTTTTTTATTTCTCCTCCATCTTCTTCCTATTCTCCTTCTTCTTCTTTTTTACATTTTCTTTTTCATTTCTTCTAATTTTTCGTCGACACTTCTTTCAGTATTCTTTTGATTTTGCCATCGAAATAAATAAATAAATATGTGTAAAAAAATCAATTGAAAAGAAAGAAAAATACTCCCCCCGCCTACATCACGCCCAAGCAACGTGTTTCTGTCGTTATGGAAACCCAGGAAAATGTCTAACCTTTGAACTATTTGTTTGTATTTCGTCATAAAAGCCGGTCCTCAATGGAACTTAACATTGAATATTTCATACTATTTTCTCACCCCGCTTGCAGTAAAAACAGAAAAGATAAGTAAAAGAAAAAGAAAAGGGAGAAATAAAACGGTTGTGTTCTGAAGGTTAATGGAAGGTGTGGACATAGATTCAAGACTTCTAATACTTGTTTTCGTATAGAGTTAGCAACAAAATGAAAAAAAAATGTTGTATTTGTTAATGTTAGCGCATATCGATGTATAATTAGGGTCAGGCATATATAGTAGTAAAGATACACGTTCTAGATGCATGTACAATTATACCCTTTATAGTTATGGGCACATGAATCATAAACACGCAAAATCAGCCTGACCAAAACATACGAGAGGACAAATCCTCATTATATTACGAGTATATAATTTAGAAAGAAATTTAGCTTTAATATAGTTTTATGGTGTGCTATATTTATGAGATGAATTGCTCAATATCAGAGATAGAGCGTATATAAATGTAAATATAAAATTGAACATTGAAGCCAACACTCAGAGGCGACAGGATGTTTCGTGCTAGACGAAATCATGATGCACATATATATATATATATATATATATATATATATATATATATATATATATATATATATATAGTTCGAATTCCAGCCGAATCCATTACATTCACTTACGTGCTAATACCCTTGGGAAAGGTATGAATCCTCTTCCTCTCCCTCCAGCTATGTGTAAAATAGCAGGACAGACTGGGTTCTATAGCCCTGGAAGGCAACTGGTCTAGGAGAAGGACAACTCTGAATTCAAAACCTGCGGAGTGTCGTTTGGGAACCTTGTGGCATTCGGTGCACCAGGTCTCTGTATTCGTCTCTTCAAAGAGTGTGGATGGTCCTGCACGAGGCCTTCACCACTATAATCAAATCTCATGTGCCGGTGTCAGGCTGTCGGTTTCCTGGAATCTGATCTATATATATATATATATATATATATATATATATATATATATATATATATATATATATATATATGAATGTATGTGTGTGTGTATGTGTGTCTATTTCGGCATCAAATTCTCTTTTAGGCTAGACGAACATTACAAAAATTATGTCTGCTTATTTTTAGCATAATCCTTTCATATTCACGAATATTTTTTCCGTTTAATTAAATCAAATGATGCCAGAAACGTACTGTAACAGTGAAAATCCCTTTCATTTTCCAAGTAATTTCAATCTCTTTCTAGGATCATCATCAGGAGTGCAACTAATAAGGCATAAACTTTGTGTAGATATCCATCTCTGAGATTTTCTTTTCTTTTAGCGTTTAAATGCAGTGGGTGACAGTTATGATTTAGTGTTCATTAGAAAGTGAAAAAAATTATCCACTATGACATTTTTCCTTTTATGTCGGGATGTCATAGTCGAACGCACATTAAAGTGTAATAACTGTTCTTCTTTTATAGTTATTTTAAAACATTATTACAGTATTCGTAGCTGATTCTATTCAGTGTCGGCTTCAATTTTTAATGTAGATTGATATACATGTGTGTGTGTGTGTGTGTGTGTGTGTGTGTGTGTGTGTGTGTGTGTGTGTGTGCCCGCATTCGGTTTGGTTGGTCTATTTTTCGGAATTTCTGGAAAGTGGTCCTTTTAAAAAGTATTTTACCACAATATATCTCCTTATTTTAGGTGTATAAATTTTACCCGAACTTGTCAACAAACTTAATAACGTCGAAACCGGACTAGACTTTACATGCTACATACAAATAATAACAAACTTCAATTTGAAGTTTACAGAAAATGTACCAACAAGAATGATCTGTTCAATTTTTATTCCCATCACTGTAACAAGATCCGCTATGTAATAATCATAGGATTTGATTTAAGCGCACTAAGAAGCTGCATCCCCCAATATTTACCCAAAGAAATAAATATACAGAGAAAACACTTTCAAACTTCCAATATCATTATTTCATCCCCAATGCTAAGAGAAAGGCAAACAAAATATACGACCGCAAAAAGATAAGAATATTATTAACAACAATAAACTAGATAAGAACAGACACATAATACTACCTACTAACTCCATAAAATTCACAATCCAAAACAATTTATCCAATCTGAACAACATCAAAATAATTACAACCGCATCCAAAACTATTACTGATATAACGAGAACCAAAAATATACATTGCAATAATAATTATGGTGCAGGTAGATATAAAATAATTTGTCAGAACTGCTCCTCACAATACACTGAGGAAACTTACAGAAATTTAAAAAAAACTTAGAAATAAGCAAAAATGTGCCTTGTACGCAGCAATTTATCAAAGTCATACATAGAAATAAAGATCTAAAGAATCACACACTTATTAAAAGAGAAAGTAACTTACTTAGAAGGAAGATTCTCGAGAATGCCACAATCGTATCTTATAAAATACGAATCTGTGCACCGGGTTATTCCAATATCACCATTTCTGAAATAATTCCTTTTAGCAACCCTGATGCATATTTATTTAAATGATTTTTTTTTTTTAAAAAACACTAACAGTTTTGCTCTTGTATATAAATAACAAAAATAAAATCCATGCATTTGTGTTGATAAAAAGCCCCCAGGGGACGAAATGAGCCAGCTAAGATAAGTTTTTCATTTGACCACATTCATTCATTCATTCATATATATATATATATATATATATATATATATATATATATATATATATATATATATATATGTGTGTGTGTGTGTGTGTGTGTGTAGAGCTAAGATATTCAGTAGTATGGATAGGAGTTTGTGACCCTGTGCATCACATTTTTGCGATCATCAGACAAAATTTGTCTGATGATCCCAAAATCTTCCAACCCAGGGTTACAAACTTATATCCATACAAATATATATATATATATATATATATATATATATATATATATATATATATATATATATATATATATCGAGAGAGATAGAGAGATAGATAGATAGATAGATAGATAGATAGATATAATTATTTTCTCTTTATAAGATATTTTTTATAGAAAATATATTAAATAATTTTCGGACATAATCTATTTCATTATATATATATATATATATATATATATATATATATATATATATATATATATATATAGTAGAAATATAGTCTTAAGGTGTGCTAGATTTATGGGATAAAGTGCTCAATATCAGAGATAGAGGGTGTGTAAATATAAAAGTGAACATAGAAGTTCAACCCTAGAGGCGACAGCCTGTTTCATACTGAACACAATTGTCAGGCCTGAGGATTGCGTCTAGCATGAAAAAACTGTCGCCTCCAAGTGTGGAACTTATGTTCACTTATATATATATATATATATATATATATATATATATATATATATATATATATATTAGTGAGAAAACAATATATTGTTCTTGCTTAATCTATTATATAATATTTTCCGTTGTATATTTATTTATGTTTAGTGTCATCCCTATAATGGGAACGGTGGTAAATCATCCTAACGTTGCAAATCTATGACTATTTAATTCCCTTAGTTATTTTAATAATCCACACAAATAAAATATTTTTATAAAAATCACTTCCCGATCAAAATCAGACTTTTTATCATTCCGTTCAAATATTACTACGTTTTTTAGGCTGCAATCTTATTTGTGCACGGCTTTCATGTGAGGCCTACGGATGTCTTAGTCCACTTGATTAAGACTTGATATTATTACAGGCTTTGTCGATTAGTTGCTAATCTTTTTCTTTCGAGAGGTATTTTAGCGTTACTGTTATATTAAAATAATCTAAAGGGAGCGGATTAATTCAACGATTCATTAGCTTCTACTTTAGTTGTAAATTCTGGATCTCTATACATTGTTTCAAAAACATTTGTTTTATTGCATCTCAATAATTAAAAGATTCTAACAATTTCCGTCATTATATATATATATATATATATATATATATATATATATATATATATATATATATATTTATTATCTACAGACAGGCTGTTTCGCTGTATCACAGCTCATCAGTGTGTCGATGATGGAAACCCGACTGAATTGGCGTCAGTCAGATTCTACCACTAAGCCGTTGGCGCACTGCAGGGATGTATTTAAGTGTATTTATTTTAGATAAACACACAGTGACTGAGAGAACTCGGATTCAATTTACTGAAGAGTCTTGCATTATTAGCCGTAATAGTGACTGTTTACAAACCCACACTTCCTCCCAGAGAGTTCAACAGAAGTTCATATAGAATATATATATATATATATATATATATATATATATATATATATATATATGTGTGTGTGTGTGTGTGTGTGTGTGTGTGTGTGTGTGTGAAAATATATAGAAAATAGGGAAAGAACTCGTTAGGTAAATAATCCAAAAGTTCTTTAGTATTTTTTTTATTATTTAAAAAAAACTGTGCTCGATACAAAAGTAGAGCCTAAATATAATTATTTATTTAAAAATATCATTCATATTTTTGAATAAATAATTATATATATATATATATATATATATATATATATATATGCAGCATATCTTCATTTAAAAATATTTCATTGAATGATATACACATATTGCGTCTATTTTGAAACTGTTCTTCTCTAGTTCTCTAATCAGTTTCTTGTTAAGATAAAATTTATCAAGGGAGGCGCCGTATTTTTTTCTAACCCAAGTACTTTCGATCTTTTCCACGATCATCTTCAGGGGTAAATTACAACAACAACCTTATTGTAACTGCGATAAAATCTGACTTCAGTTGTGATGGTGATTTTTTTTAATTTCAATAATTTTAATAGAGGGCCTTCGCGCGTGTTTTTTTTTTTTTTTTTTTTTTTAAATTGCATCGGATATGATTAAACGAAGTATTGCCTGTTATATATGCCGTATTTGATTAAAAGATGTATGGGCACATTAGAGCACCCAACCACATTTCAGCATTTTTTTTTTAGAAAAGCATTTTTGGTGTATTTAGAAATATACATCTTAAAGCAAATTTTCAGTAAAGTGCTTTTGTAATGTTTTGCAATGCAAAACATTACAAAAGCACTTTACTTATAAAAGAAAACATCGCTGTATATAAAAAGCAAGCTAGCAGCAAAGTAAGTAAGGACAGTAATAATAACATTTTATATAATGACAATAATAAAAGAATACTTTACCAGTACATTGTTGCGATTATTCGTTTTGACTACGATTAAAATTAATAATAATAATAACAACAATATTAATAATGATGTTACATATGAGCCTGGTTTGCCCTAATCAGGCTGGTTCGCATGATAGGAATGTTGGGTTTGGTATATTTCTAACCTAACATCACTCAGTTATGTGCAATGCGTGATACAGGCTTAGGTCATCATGTATCTTTTGATACATGACTGACGAGTCAGATTTTTCCCAGAATAGGTTGCCATTTCTTACTGCGGTAGACCAGTTGCCATCCAAAGCTGTAGAAACTTGCTGTTTACCCATAGCTGGGGGAGAGGGAAGAAGAAGAAGAAGAGGTTTCATACCTTTCCCAAGGATATTAGCAAGTAATTGAATGTAATGGATTCGACTTAGGTGTTAATACTCTTGGGAAAGGTATGAATCCTCTTCTTCTCCTGCCCCCAACATCATTGGTCAATAAGTCAATCAAAAACAATAATTAACAGTACTTTTCCCACTGAATTTTTTGATGAATTATAATTACTAAGTTATTGCTTTCTTTGTCTTTCCTTTGACTGTTTATTCTTTATCATCCCCCCCCTCCTCCTCGTCATTATCTTCTTCTTCTTCTTCTTCTTCTTCTTATTATTATTATTATTATTATTATTATTATTATTATTTTCTTTAATTTCTGGTGTGTACACATTTCTTTCCGGGTCCCGTCCAGAGACCTTAGGTCAGAATCGGCATCATGACATTTTCCACTGAGCAATAAAAACACACACACACACACACACACACACACACACACACACACAAAAAAAAAAAAAAAAAAAAAAAAACAAAAAAAAAACTATTTTACATATATAAAGCCCTTCGTAAGGTGCGGGCAGTATTTTTTTTAATATATTTAAGCCATGTGCTTGCTTCCAGGAATCACTTCAATTAATTTATTGGAATCGTTTCCAATCAGTCCGAGGGTCTCCAACAACAACAGGAATTGTTGATGAACTCATGTATCACATTTTTGAAATTTCGATTTCAAAGTCCTTCAAAGACACATTGCAATTTGCAGAGAGTACCATATCTATAAGGAACCAACTTTTTTATTATTATTATTATTATTATTATTATTATTATTATTATTATTATTATTTTCTTTGATTTCTGGCGTTTACACATTTCTTTCCGGATCTCGCCCAGGGACCTAAGGTTAGAAATGGGCATCATGACACTTTCCACTGACAAAAAAAAAAAATTACATAGATAAAGCCCTTCGTAAAGTGTGGGCTGTACTTTTCTGTATCTCCTTGAGGCATGGACTTCCAGGAATCCCTTCAATTAGTCTACTGCAATTTTTTCCAACCAGTTCTAGGACTCCAACTACAACAGGGATTGTTGAAGTTCCCATATGCCACATTATTATTATTATTATTATTATTATTATTATTATTATTATTTCCATAAATATCTGTGTTCATTTTATATTAATTGGCACTCTATCTCTAATATTTTTCCATACATGTACATTGCCTTAAAAATATATTTTATCATATATATATATATATATATATAGAGAGAGAGAGAGAGAGATGCAGGTATTAAATATTTCATGTAAACTTCATGTACACCCTCCAGTGGGGAAAGATATTTTGTCTAATGCGGACAGATTAATTTGTAAGATGTTAGCTGCTAGGGTTTTGATACTTTCCTTGAATTGGATGTTCAAGGGTATTTTTGTATAGAGCCTACCACACATACATCACATCGGATCTATCTATCTATCTATCTATCTATCTATCTATCTATCTATCTATCTATCTATCTGTGCATGCACGCACACACACACACACACACGTGTGTGTGTGTATGTGCTTGTAAGTGAGTGTGTGTGGGGGTGTACATGTGTGTGGGTATCCATAATAATCCAAATGAAAAAATACGTGTAACTTGAATTTGGCAGGAATTATGGCAAATATGCTCATTAGATAACAAGATAACAAGATAACATATTATCAATGATACTATAGATAATCAAATAGTCATAATAAAATGATGTTCGCTATTAGCTGAATGACAGTAAGTTTAAATATAGAGGATGCATAATTAATTAATTTAAAATAAACAAATAATTGATGAGTTTTAATATTACGAATTAGTGGATAAATGGGAAATTAACAATGATGAAATTCTATCTATCTATCTATCTATCTATCTATCTATCTATATATATATATATATATATATATGTGTGTGTGTGTGTGTGTGTGTGTGTGCGTGTGTGTGTGTGTGTGTGTGACAGAGAGAATGTGTGTATATATGTAAGTACCTGCATAGCTGAATACACATGTACATATTGTGATATTAAAAAAATAAATTGTTACAAGTTCTAAATTTAAAGGTTTTTACAATTTTGTTCTAAACTCTAACATAGTAAGAATTTGAAATTTGAAATGTATGATTAAGACTTGTTCCGAGGTTTATAATACTTTCAATAGATTCATCAAACATCTGGCCCTGACTAGCATTTTGACGCGAAGCTCTGGAGTCGGTCAATGTGACAAATCCATTAATATTTTATCGAATAAGAATTCATATCAATATATATATATATTTATATATATATATATATATATATATATATATATATAGAGAGAGAGAGAGAGACAGACAGAGAGAGAGAGGCAAGGAATAAAGCAAAGTAGATGGTTACATGTGAAGTAAGCGTCGGGTAGTTGAAAATAAATTTGTTCTAGTCGATGCGAAGATTCTGAAGAAATATCCTTATTAGCGGTGCTAAGCTGTTTCGTCGTTTTTTTATTTACAGCCTGGGAATGGGATGGAGAATTGCGGGCAGGGTGGATGTGGACCAAAAAGCCGAACAGCGAAACATTAGACTGAGCTAACACTTGATGTTCGGTCTGTGTCCTTCTAAGGCCAGACAAGGCTTTGTAAGCAGCGAACCACTCTAAATAGATGCCTAATCATGATTATTGCCCCTCTGTTTAGGGCCTCTCTAATTACAACACATACAGATTTAAATGTTTACACACACACACACACACACACACACACATATATATATATATATATATATATATAAGTGAACATTAAAGTCAACACTCAGAGGCGACAGGCTGTTTCATGCTAGACGCAATCGTCAACTCGCGGCCTGAGTGTTGTTTCAGTGTTCACTTTTATATTTATAGTTACATACCTATTTCTGATATTGAGCACTTTATCCCGTAATTATAGCACGCTTTAAAACTATATTTCTTCATATATATATATATATATATATATATATATATATATATATATATATATATATGTATATGTATTAAGACATTTTTTATGCTTATACGTTCTTTTATAGATACAAATATTTAAGTAAATGCTCTGTTTATAATAAACAGTATTAACAACATTTACCGGGTTGTATGCCTGAGAAATTTTCATAGAAAATGTGGTGTCCTCCGACAGGAATCGAACCTGTATCCAAATGGAACCGTTATAGTCTGACGTGCTTTTACTGATTTACAGAGGAGCGTTCAGTTAACAAGGTCGATTTACTGTTTTTAAACTACAATTCTCCAGGATTATGTATAGACATAAAAATGTCTTAAAATAATTGTCGAACCTTGTCCATTTCTATAATGTGTAACATACATACATACATACATACACACACACATATATATATATATATATATATATATATATATATATATATATATATATATATATATATATATATATGCATGTTTCATTAAAAACGACATACAAGGTACTACGGTTAAGCTTTTTATTTAATTTTTCTTTTGTTCGCACAAGAGCTTTATTTTTATTTTTTAAAAGCTCTTGTAGTACCTTGGCTGTCGTTTTTAATGAAACATGCATAAATGAAGGATTACTGCCTAAATACACAATCATATATATATATATATGTGTGTGTGTGTCTGTGTGTGTGTGTGTGTGTGTGTGTGTGCAGATATTTATCACACATTTGAATAAAGACATAAAAGCTCACACAGAAAATCCATGCAATTTTGAATGAAGACCATCGAAAAGAAAGTTTCTCTCTGACATTTAAACATTCATTTTCTACTTCGTATCAAGAACTTGATTTCCTGGTAGAATTTCGGCATAAATTGTCCGGTGTCTTCTGAAAGCTTTCAGCGTTTGTTTGCCATAATCAAAGTTTTGCATTGTGTTTCCTTTGATCATTTCTTTATGTCCTGTCTTCCTAAATAACTGCAAGAGGAACATCTGAGGAACTTCCTAGCGGCAGTTACCTGTGAATTGTTGATTTTATTTCTTGAGGTGAAGCTGAGGCTTAAACAAGTGAATAAAACTCATGACTTAATACAAAATAATACAAAATCTTATAACATGATCGCCATCGACGATACAACAAAAATATTAAAATATCCACAAATCAAAGTTATCTCCAAATTCTATTGCCTCTCTAATAATGCATACATTGGTTGTAAAATCCCTACGCTATCGCGCCGGTTAACTTGTCTTTTAACCAAAAGTAAATAATAGATAAATCTCATCTAAAAAATCTCATCAACAAAAAGAAACACGAAAAATACGACTAATAATGAATTGAAGAACTATAATGCAGAAATTTAACCATAAAAACAGCAAGAAAATTTTATTTATTTTAGGAACAACTATACTAAATATATCATCATTATCATCAACATCAAAATCAGTTCAATGGACAGGTGTGGTCGCAGGGTCGCTGTATCTTGTCAAAGTAAACTTAGCGGAACCCTTCCCTCTCCAGGTAAATATATATCATAAATAAATAAAAACGATATGGCACCAAAAACAGACACGCAATGACACAAGATAAAGTAAAAATATGACACGTGATTATTTTGTTTTTTACGGTTTACCATCTTTTTGGGGATTATTTCACTCCGAAACATATTTCAGGTCGTAGGATGTCGCTTGAAAAATTCGGTGTTCTTAAGCGGTCCCATACCTGAGAAGTGAACAAGAACCGGTGTTTTCAGTCGGATTTGAACGCTACACGAAAAAAAAAAAAAACACTATGGTTAACGACCCACACAAGCTAGTTGAAAAGTAACTCCTTATTTTATATATGATGGACTCTCCTGTTTAATTATAATTTTTACAAGGCGGGAGAGTCAAATCATACATAAAATAGGGAGTTACTTTTCAATCACCCTGTATATAAACTTATCCATCTGCTCAAATTTTTTTAAATGTTTTATAATCGCTTATGAAAGACTAAAACGATTAGAAGACTTGGATTTTTTTTGTTTGATGATTGCGTTTAGCATGAATCAGCCTGTCGCCTCTGAGTGTTGATTTCAATGTTCACTTTTCTATTTACAGACGCTCTCTCTGATATAACACACCTTTAAAAACTAAATTTCTTTCTTATATATATATATATATATATATATATATATATATATATATATATATATATGTATGTATGTATGTAGGTGTATATATGTGTGTGTGCGGGCGTGTGTGTATGTGTGTGTATGTGTGGGTTTTCTCCACCTGATTAAAAAGCCCTTCCATCGACAATTCTGATGGCTGAATTTGCTAATATTCTGGTCGTATCTGTCTATATTTCTGAGATGAGGTATTATGTACATTATTCGAACAATTGTCCTCATCTTTGTCGCCATATTTATTACAACGTTTCGGCGTTAGTTAGATGTAGTGACAGGACCCAAAGAGTGTGAGTTCAATACCCAGCTCAGGCAGTGGAGAACTTTCAGGGGGAAATTAACAGGAGATAACTGACATCCATTAAACATGGCACGTGAAACTAGAACCATCTACCCCAGTGAGCGAAATAAAGGGTTCAGTTCGACATTCCAACAAACTGACGAAGGCTGGAGCGTACAACAGCCGAAACGTTGTAATAGATATGGCGACAAAGACAATAATCCGAATAATATAAACAATTCTGGTTGTTGTTTCATCGAAATAGAACTTTTGACACTGCCTCAGAGATATATATATATATATATATATATATATATATATATATATATATATATATATATATATATATATATATATATATATATTGACATTTAGAAAAAAGTTCATGAAATTATGCTTCGAAAATAATGACCGATAATGTGTTTCGCCTTTAATGGCTTCATCAGATGGATAACGAAAAGATGTGTGTATGCATTTGTGTGCGTTTAAAATAATTAAATCTTATATTTCCCAGCCTGGCGTTGTTCGAGACTAAAAATAGAAAGAAAATGAGTGATTTTTTTTAAAAAAATCGTTTAAGATTTTATATTCTACGCCTTAAGAGTCCGAATTTTGAGAAGGAAAATCTTTCAGAATGGGCAGAAAATAAAAGAAAGGAATTGTTTTTAACCATGCATTCTACATGTCGATGGCATGCAAGAGATTTAGGCATGGAATCCAAACAGAATTATATGTTATTTGGATATCCGTTCATGAAAAATGAATTTCGAAATATAAATGCATTATCGGATATTATTTTTCGAAACATACGTTCATGAACGTTTTCCAAATGTCAACAACTTATAATTCATTACACCCGCCCCATATATTTTTTAAGCATTTCACCACAAGCAAAGCGGGAAGCCACTAAGACGCAAGGGGTTACAGAAAATTTAGAGCAAGATCAGATAGGAGTGATAGAGGAAAGGATGAGGAGAAGGATAAGTGGATAGATCAAGGCAACTGGAGATGTCGATTGACATTACACTTGAATATATATATATTTCTTTATATACATATATATATATATATATATATATATATATATATATATAAGAAATATTGTCTTAAGATGTGCTATATTTATGGATAAAGTGCTCAATATCAGAGATAGAACGTGTGTAAAAATAAAAGTGAACATAGAAGTCAACACTTACTCTGTTTCATGCTAGATGCAAGTGTCAGATCATCTCTCTCTCTCTCTCTCTCTCTATATATATATATATATATATATATATATATATATATATGTGTGTGTGTGTGTGTATATATATATATATATATATATATATATATATATATATATATATATAATTCCTAAGAGGATAGAATCCAGGAGAACTCAACGTCTAGACATGTTAAGAATATAATATAAAAAGGCTCAAACAATAATATTCCATGGTTAGGTCTGATAAATTAGATCATGATTACGATTCCAATGTAATAAATTATAACCATGGAATATTAGTGTTTGAACCTTTATATATATATATATATATATATATATATATATATATATATATATATATATGTGTGTGTGTGTGTGTGTATATATATATATATATATATATATATATATATATATACAGAAAGAGAGAAACAGAGAGGGCCCTGAGGAGATAAAATATAAATTGGAAAAGGTAAGCTTTATTAAGCCTTCCTTTTGTACTTCACAATGCACACGTTGCTCACCTATTAGCAAGATAGATCGATAGATAGATAGATAGATAGGCAAGGCACGATTGTAATTTTTTTCTCTTTGTTGCTAAGATCAACAACATAAACTCTTCAACTTTTATACACTTCTGGAAAATCTGTTACCCTATTTTGCACATTTTCTCTTCTCTTCTGGATAATATGGGATTATAGCATGGAACCATATATTTTTTTCTTTTATATTCCACATCCTGTTAGAACATGGTCGACCGTTGCTGTTCCATGAAACTGTTCTTCTGTTATACTTAGTTGCATTAATCTGGTCAGTTTTTGATTTGTCCCACCTTAACTTACTCTCATGATCTAGAATTAGAATGAAAGCAGTGATGCGACTTATATTGAATCGATCATAAAAAAAATTCAAGATGAGGTGTTAATGAATACTAAAAGGTTCAAATACCTCGCTGTATATAACATTTATACAAAAAAATAATATGACAGGGGGTCGGCAACCCACGGCACGCGTGCCACACACAGCACGCGTACCACACACAGCACGCGTGCCACACACGGCTCGCCAGCAATTTCCAATGGCACGCAGCCGCAAATGAAATCACAATTTCCGAACCAATAACTACTACAACGCAAATATATTTAGCTGTTTGAATTTTAATATATACTAAAGTATATATACTATATATCACTATATAAAATATATTGTTGAACAGGTATATTGACCTTGACTTGTATAAATATACGTATCAGAGTAATTGACAGCGGCTCGGATTGAGGAATCGGAGAGCCGAGTTCGAATTCCAGTCGAATCCATTATATTCATATACGTGAAATAATAGAAAAGGTATGAATCCTTTTCTTCTCCCCCCACAGCTATGCGTAAATATAAGGACAGACCGGGTTCTATAGCCTTGGATGGCAAGTGGTCTACCGCAGAAAGAAATGACAACCTACTGCGATAAAAAATAATCTGTCTCGGCAGTCATGTATTGAAAGATACATGATCGCCTACGCGTGTATGACGCATGACACATAACTGACTAACTGACGTGCACATAACAGATTGATGCTGTTGGCACACTGAATGATTTTAAAACCCTAAGTCGGCACATAGCAAAAGGTTGCCGACCCTTGGTATAGGAGATAAGGAAATTGAGCACGGGATAGGCTATATTAGGGTTACTTACTTACAGCGCGGTTAAATGCATTAACCGAAAAGTTGGAATTATGTCCATAAATAGCCTCGTCAGTTCGAGACTTATATTTAGATGTCAATTATAGTACCAATCCTGTTCAGAAATATCTAAATTGTCAACTGTATGCAAACGCTTTCTGATTAATAATTGCTTTATAGCGAATGAAGCATGTAGGTCTTAGGATCGTCCATTATTGAAACCTATGGGTCGGGCGCTACAGAATCACAAAGAAAATACCAGAAACGACTTACTTGGGTACTTTCAAAAGCAACAACAGCTAAAATGGCTAACACGTGGAACTCGAAGAGAAAATAAGAACATAATCAAGCTGTTGACGTTCCACGCAAGTTCAAAACATCATCAGAACTTGAAAGAGCGATAGGAGTAAATCTTGAGAAACCTATTGTCCAGAAAAAATTGTTTTAATAGTAAGATTTTAGAAACTTCAAACGACAGTTGCACTGACTGTTCAGTCTATGGATGACGAATGGTTCCTTATAAGGAAACGTCTAATATTAATATTACCATTGCTAGGTTTGAAACTCTAGAATTGCTGTTTAATATTCGTCTCTATCTCTGAGGTGAGGTATTATTTTTTCTTGCATTATTCAGACTGTTATCCTCATCGTCATTGCCATATTCACAACGTTTCGGCCGTTGTAGGCTCCGGCCTTCTTCAGGTAAGTGGATCTCTGAGATGAGGTATTATGATTACTTGTATTGTTTACATTATTCGGATTGTTATCCTCATCTTCATTAGCATATTTACACTGTTTTGGCCGTTGCACGCTCCGGCCTTCTTTACGTAATTGGTATTTCGAACCCTTCGCTTCATCCACCGCTGTAGATTGCCCTCAATGACTTAGTATGCATAGTAGATAAAGACGTTGGTTCGATCCAGTGATTAGAAACAATGAGTTGTGATTTCAATATCAGGCCACAGCAGTGGCGAACCAAAAAAATTTGAGAGTTAAGATAAAGGGAAAACTGAGACATCCGAAAAAAGCATTGCACGTGGAACAGTAACATTCAATGCCGGTTAACGAAATAAAGGGTTCGGTTCGAAATTCCAACCACCTGAAGAAGGCTGGAGCGTACAACGATCGAAGCGTTGTGAATATAGCAGTGAAGATGAAGATAAAAGTTCGAATAATGTAAATAATGCTGTAAATGTATCGAGTCAACCAAGAAAGTATTTCAAATTAAATTCTTATGTAGTGTCATTTGATCAGAGTTTGGGAAGTTATTCGAACTTACACTTCTTCAGAGTGTCGATGTATATACAAGATAAAACAAATAATGTGTGTGTGTGAGTGAGAGAGAGAGAGAGAGAGAGAGAGAGAAATAGAAAGAGAGGGAGAGGGTGAATTTAACTGAATGAACCAGCCAAAGTAACCAGATTAGTTGAGATGCACTTTGACAAAACACTAGCCATATGTCATTTCTGTGTATTTTCACACGGTTCCTGAAGAGCGACACTGTCAAATTTGTATCAAAACGTCTTCAACAAAGTTTAAATTTCACGCCACTGTTGAAGTCAAATGCGACACGGCTGGTTTTCGTCAAACAGCAAAATCTTTCTTCTAATATTTCAGAAATTTGACGGTATCAAGTTTTTTATGGCATACGATTCTGAGAATTGTCCCCTACATTTCAACTGACAGGTTCTACAGAAAGTATGTTCTAGTAGAGCTCCAGTTCAGCCGAGATGGCAATACAGCAAAATTGATTTCAGAAATTATAAAAATCTAACTGCTTCTAGAAGAATACTTTAAAGAAGCTATTTTTATTATGAGATCAAAGCAATGGATACCATTGCTGCCTATAAACAATGCTCGGCTTTGGAATGTAGATAGGTTGGAACAATATTGATGCGGTACAGTTTAAACAACCATCAGACACCTTGCAACGTTTCGGCCGTTGTACGCTCCAGCCTTCTTCAGGTGGTTGGAATATCGAACTGAACCCTTTATTTCGCTCGCTGGGATCATGCAATGATAACAGCAAAATTTGCAATATGAGCAATGGTAAAAATGGTAAAGACATTAGGTTTACAAGTCCAAGGGAATTCATGCACAGATATCCTTAAGGACACATGGCACAGTGGATAAAGGCGTTGGTTAGATCCAATGACAGGACCCAAAGAGTTGTGAGTTCAATATCTGGTTAAGGCAGTGGAGAACATGGAGAGATGAATTAACAGGAGATAACTGATAACTGACATCCATTAGACATGGCACATTGAACTAGAACAGTCTACCCCAGCGAGCGAAATAAAGGGTTCAGCTCGTTGTGAGAAATATGGCAACAGAGATGAGGACAATAGTCCAAATAATGTAAATAGTGTACATAATAATACCTTATTTCAGAAATATAGACAGATACTATCAGACACCTTAACCAAAAAGCTCAGTTTTCTAAAGAAAGATTAAGTAAAAGGTATACCATGCTAAAAGTACTCAGAACAAAACCATTTGATCTACTGTGGCATAAAATTGACGGATGTTTTGTGTACATGGATTAGAATAAAAAAATAATTTCTATAAATCTTTTAAAAACATCTCTAATTGTGACAGGCAAACGCAGCTATGTTAAGAAAATATAACTGCAAAAATGTCTGAAAATATTAGAATATTTTCTCATACCGACCCCGACAAAGTCATCATTTAATATCAACGCATACCAACATGGCCAGCATGTTCTGACCGTATTCGGAGACTAGGCAAAGCTTTACTGATATAAAAATATTACTTGAGTTAAAAAATACTACGGTGGCTTCCTTGAAGAATTTCATCTCAACATCAAGAAACTATTTAGGCATCTGGAAAGTAGAAACAATATATTTATATTATTCAATGAAACATCTTTGAAAGAAGATATTCCGTGTAAAGACACAAACACATACACACACACACACACATATATATATATATATATATATATATATATATATATAGATAGATAGATAGATAGATAGATATAGATAGATGTGCGGATGATGTAATGTATACAAGATTGGCATGACAAATTCCAATCGGGTTCGTTACATTCACTCACGCTAAAATAACCTTGGAAAAGGTAGGAGTCCATCTTTGCTATCCGCCGCCATTTAGGAGTTCCATAGAAGCGGGGAATTCGTCTCTCTAGCCGTGACTAGCAACCAGTCTAGGTTAACGCAAACTCTGAATTCAAAGCCATAACAATTGTCCATGGTCCCCGACCCTTAGCAATGGGGACAGGAAAAAAAAAAGAATATCCACATATATCAGACTGGTTAATGTTAAAATAGGAAAACATAAAAAAAAGTGGACATTGAAGTCATCACCCAGCGGCAACATTTAGTTTCATTTGTGTTTTTAATCGACTATTTATATATACTTATCACTGATGCATTATATGTAGGTCTATTTTATTACTCTAACGTTTATTTTGATGTGTAGAAAGGTGATATTTAGAATGATTTTAGGGGCTATTCTGTGGAAATGCTTGCATATCCGGATGCTTTTTTGTGGCTATTTTATAACTTTGTTAACATACTTATTATTCATTATTAATTATATTATTGTTGGTGGCTATTTTTACGTTTACTTGTGTTTATGTGTGCATTCGTAGTTTGTTAATTTATTTATAAATTACACAATTTATTTATTTATTTTATTTTTATTTATTCTTGTTCGCTTTTAGTTTTTCAATTTTTAGTAACGTAGTAAATATTTGTTTTCCTGTCTGCATTTTAGGATGAGATCTGATCGCTTATTTCGTAGTTTGTGTTGGTCTGGGAAGGTAATTATGGCTATTTTTTCCAGTTTTGGGATTTATTGTCGTAGGCTGATGCTGTTTTTCTTATTTTCCATGATATTTTTGGTGTGATTCAGTAACTGATTCAGTAACTGTTATGAATATTTTTCTTCGTTATCTGCTGATGTTAAAGTGGCTCGGTATATTACATTTTTTGCAAGAAACTGCTGTTTAAGGGACAATCGTTCTTTGTTCTGCAGTTACACGTGGGTCAGATTTCTGTGGCCGGTTTGTTGGTTGTTTTCCTGTTGTATTTTTTTTGTTATGTTCTCGATGCATCTGTAGCTGATTTTTACTGTGTTTTTGTTGAATATCTTATGGAGAGTGCTTGATAGGTGTAAGTGTTTATATATGATTTTATATATTATATTACTATTTTATTTTATTTTGTTTATATATGATTAATATTTTCCTACGTTTATTTTTAAGTTTTTCGTTGTACAGTGGGTTGAATCATATGGTATTTCTTTTTCTGTTGGATTTCTGTGCTGTGTAGTGTGTATGTGAATGCTGCCGGAAATCCACTATCTTTTAGAGCTGTTTCAGAGTCTTTCTTAGCTGCATTAAAGATGGATTCATTGGAAGTATTGTCAGATATCCTGGATTATTTGCTGACGCTTTTCGCCATTATATTTCGTCTCTTAGCCGGTCAGTTACTGATAACATTCTGTCACAAATATCTCCAGATATTTCTATGCAGGTTAAATCGCTCAAAATTCGTATGAGGCACATTGACACCTGAGAGGTCACTCTTTAGATTGTCTTTATTTCTGAGCGACGGCTGTCCAACAGTCCTTTATCCACAGTCAAGCTGCATATACATGAGGAGCTTAGGCATTGTCATCACGCATCCTTGCAACATGTCCAGACCAACGAAGTTGTGACTGCACCAAGAAAAGTCTCAATATAGTTCATCGACCGGAAGATCGTTTGGGGACCTTGTGGCACGTAGTGCACCAGGTCTCTGTATTCGGCCCTTCAAAAAGTGTGGATGATCCTGCACGAAACCTTCACCACTATAATCAAATCTCATGTGCTGTTGTCGGGCTGTCGGTTTCCTAGGAACTAATCTTCTTGACCCTAATACGTCGAATTCGACGGGAGAGTCGAATATATATATATATATATATATATATATATATATATATATATAATATAATAAATAATACAATATATGTATATTTTCTTCAGTTCGTTCTTTAAATAATTTTATATTTAAACTTAATACAGGTTAAACTTTATAGTAAAATTTAATATTAATCAGTGAGAATTATTTCTATTTTAGTCTAATATTAACATTAAGGCATTAATTATTATAACTAAGGTTCGCTGTCAAGTTTTCGGAATTCTCATATACTTATATTTTGATTGGTCATTGAAGCTTATGTTTCCCCTATCGGGGGTGTTTGGTTGATTTAAACCTTTTAAAACTCTTTATTCTACATTCAACACCATCATGGCTATTTTTATAGTGACGTTATAACATGTTTATGCTATAATTTTTGAATATATATGTTTTGATATATATATATATATATATATATATATATATATATATATATAATATGTCAACTCAATCCTTAAAGTCATTGTGTGTGTGTGTGTGTGTGTGTGTGCGTGTCTGAACACTTGCACGGACATATATAGATATTTATTTTTTGATTATATATATATATATATATATATAATCGTTCGATGGGAAAGATATTAAAGCGAAGATTTATTTTTTATTCACACACACACACACACACATATATATATATATATCTATATATATGCATGTAGTCGTTGTTTCGCTACATTCAATTGTTTGAGAATAAAAAATAAGTCTTTGTTTTAATCTTTCTCATCGGAGTATATAGTGATTTTCCATGCATAGCTTGGATGTGGCACAAGGCCGAAAGTAAGGGGCACCCAGTGAGGATCGAACTCACTATTCATTCGTAATTGTTTTAGGGAGACAAGCTTGCTATTACACCACCTCGAGGTGCCTATCTCATCGGATTATTTTAAATAGATAATTATATTTAGGCTCTACTTTTGTATCGAGCACTATTTTTTTTAAAATAATAACAAAAATACTAAAGAACTTTGGATTATTTACCTGATGAGTTCTTTCCTATTTTCTATATATTTTTCACACACACACACACACACATACACATATATATATATATATATATATATATATATATATATATATATATATATATGAAAAACAAAATTCTGAATATGCATTATTAATGTTCAGAATTTTGTTTTTTCTGTATTTTTCTTTCATACTGTCGGATTTATATCCATATCTTACATATATATATATATATATATATATATATATATATATATAGAGAGAGAGAAAGAGGAGAAACAGGGAGAGGGAGATAGAGAGACAGAATGATTTTATTCCTGCCGTATGCATTCCTCTGTATACACGTCTAAAAAGGTGTGCAGTGTCTAACGTTCCTCGGTATTACTTTTCTCATTTATTTCATAATTGTCTCCTTGATTCTTTGCCAATGTCGTTAGCGATTGTCTAAGAAGAAACGAGTGTCCTGGGGAGACAGGTTGAATAGCTCTATGGGCTAGGTTACCAGGAAGCGCTGATCTGCTTCTAACACTGAAGTGATCGCTGGGGGCTTTGTGACTTATGTGAGGGAATTCACTCTCCTATTCGCTTAAATGAAGTTGAAGTGGTTACTGTATTAAATAAATCTCATCGTCAAACTAGACATTGCACTACATAGAGAGGTCACTATGCCTGAGAAAATTATGGACATTTATTACTTAAGTTTAGCGGGTGGCGGCAGAAATGTTTTAGAAAAAAAAAAAAAAAAAAGAGATAAATTTACTAGGTATAAAAGAGTGACTATGGATTTTTGCCGGTATTAAACAAAATCTTCATGCCGCAATTCCAAATGTCGTTTGTAGCAAAACTGTCTCTGCGGCCTTGAGATGGAAAAGCACTATCCATTGTCTACTTATGTACACATCCTTCAGGTGGTCTCCATAAATGTTCTGCTAGTTTTGATGAATGAGTGAAATTTATTTTGTTTTGAATGCAAATTCAGTTTAGATCCCCATTTCTCCACGTATGATTTAACCACTTATCCTAGCATCCATGATTTTACAGTGTAACCCGGATATAAGAGACCCTGCTATAAGAGAAACCCGGATATAAGAGAAACCCGGATATAAGAGACCCTGATATAAGAGAAACCCGGATATAAGAGAGATTTTTTCTGGCCCCAAATTAGAGCCTGTGTTAATGTATATAAAATAGACCAAACACGGATATAAGAGAAACCCGGATATAAGAGACTTCTTCTCCGGTCCCGACAACTCTCTTATATCCGGGTTACACTGTATATCTTAATTTCCAGTTGCGAAATGGTCTTAGAAGTTTTAAGGAATCAACCTAAGGCTGACAGAACAGGTTGATGTGTTAGGAACCTTCTGGAAACCTCATTTCAATCGTCATATTACATAGGATCCCACAATAGCGTTCTACAGTCGTTTAAGGGAAAGCCATGATAGGTCATCAGAGAATTGGTTACGAATGATTATAAGAATTCAAAGAAATATTTAGCAAGACGATAACAGGATTAATCAACAGATTTTATGATGTTTTAATGTGACTCATTTTATCGTTAATTTTATACTGTTTTGGGAATCAATATGAACTTCCATTAAATCAATTCTCTTGGTTGAGTATCCACGGTTAGTAAGATCTTCTACATCAATATATATATATATATATATATATATATATATATATATATATATATATATATATCCGATGCGATGAGAACGAAAGTAATATATAAATTCCAACGTTCACAGTATTATATATATATATATATATATATATATATATATATATAGAGAGAGAGAGAGAGAGAGAGAGAGAGATCGATAGATAGATAGATAGATAGATAGAAGGGAGAGAAAAGTGCATATTTTAAATAGAAGACAGAAGCCACAAGCCTTTTTGTTTATAATGTGTATTTTAAAAATATATATATTGCTTTATTTTTCATATGGAAAATAAAGTATAATATATATTTAAAAACCCACATTATAAGCAAAAACGTTTGAAGCGTCTCTCTTCTCTTTAACACACACACATATATTTAAATGTGGGTGTGTCTCATTCACATGCCGTAAGTATACGTACATATATACAAGTTATATCATGTTTGTCATGGTACATAAAACATGTCTCCTTTCCTCCCGAAATGCGTACAGATACACACAGACACATACGCACGCACGCACACATCACACGCACGAAGACATCACACACACATACAAACACACGCACACACACACATACACACATATATATGTATGTATGTATGTATGTATGTATACGGTATAACGATATATAAATTTGATGTATATCAAGAACAATTTTAGGGGAAAGATATATAACAAAGACAAAGTCTTAAAAGTTTTCCTGCGACGCGTCTTGTCTTTTACGACTTCATTAGATTAAGATTATATTTACGGTGATGCAACTCGACATAAAACCTCAAGAAATTGAAGTAAAAAATGATATGAACGCAAAAAGAACTTCTTCATTAACTGCATTAGTTCCTCTCCGTAACCAGATTAACCACAATTTTGATTCCAAAAATGCTACTCTAATTAAAAAAAAGAAAAGAATTTATTAAGACAAAAATATTTAGAAAGTGCTTGAATCACTGGCTCATCCAAGGTAAATTTGTTATCGCAGTGGATACATGTACATATACGCATTTTTTCTTATCTGGAGATGGAGATAATAAAGAAATCATTGCCTTACACAAGACTGTTATAAGCATTAATTGTTTGAATATACATAACAGATTTGATGTGTTTACATGAATTTTTAATGTGTGTTGCGAGAAATACATACATCTTACTTATTATAAAACCTAGGTTGTGTGTGTGTGTGTGTGTGTGTGTGTGTGTGTGTGTGTGTCTGTACGTTTATATATTGGATCGGATTTCCTACATTTTTCAGCCGATTTCAACAAAACTTTACAAGACTACGTAAAATTACTTTGCGGTGGTTGTGACAGCGCCCAAAATAGGAAAAACACAATCGTTTTTGCACGAAATCAATTTGAAAACACGATTAAGAGGCATTAATGAAAGGGGAACAACTCATATCGAGTTATACTTATAAAACCCAGGTTGGTTGTTTGTTTGTTTGTGTGTGTGTGTGTGTGTTCGTTTATATATGGGATCGGATTTCCTACATTTTTCAACCGATTTCAACAAAACTTCACTTTCTTTTAGCAGGTAGTGTTTCTTATTGTCTTGCACACTTTTTTCTTTATTTTTACATTCAGAATGCTTTAAAAATTCCATTTACAAGACAATTGTTTATGATAAAATTCTATTCAATCGGTAGACTCATAACGATTGAAAACAATATTTTTGTTTGAGTTTGGGTTTGACCAATTCGTAAAAAAAAACAAAAAATAAAAAAAAACAAATAATAAAACTAATTAAGCCATGCGTGTCCGTCAACCTTAAACAGTAATCTTTCCGTCTTTATGATGGTCGATACTTGATCTATCTCTTACTGTTACATCCCCGGGCAACGCCGGGCTCTACTACTAGTATATATATATATATATATATATATATATATATATATATATATATATATATATGAACAAAGCAATAAATATTCAGTGGACATATCTCATTGAGAGACTAGAAATTTTTGCGTCAAATCCATCATCAATGTTTGATGTTTGATAAATCATTAACAAATTAAATAAATAAAAGATTTCGTTAGAATAATCATTAATACTTTTTGTCATTTTTTTTTGTGTTGTCTACACCGGGCTTGATAAGGCATACGACCGATATCTGCCGAAATAGGCTATTTACCTATATGAAGTGATTTTGGATTTTATTGTTCATTAAATATTTACTCACCAATAATAGATAACTTGAGCTCTTTTTGTCGTAAAGATTTTTTGAACTTTCATATACTCGTATTTTGACTGCTAATTGCAGCAGCTTATGTAACAGCGTTTCCCCTATCGAGTTGTGTTTTGTTGATTTGAACCTGTAAAAACACTTTATTCTGCATTCAACCCCATGATTTGATAAGACACTAAAAGTGTTGAAACAAATTTTTGTAGTGATTTTATAACATATTTATGTTATAAATTTCGAATAAATCATATTTGCTCTACTCTGTATTGTGCACTCTTTTTAAGAATATTATTTTTGTTATTGGGATTTACTCCGTATGCACTAATCCTATACTCATATATATATATATATATATATATATATATATATATATATATATATATATATATATTGTTGCAATGCACAGCCTTTAACACAAGGGAATTACACCGGTTCTCACTATATATAGTGCGAGTAATACCTACCCGGGTTAAGCAGCGACAGTACTACAACTGCCTAGCTGAGTAGTACCTGTTTCCTACCTTTGTATCTGTGATGTTAAATACACTTGTTCTTTAAACCAATTTCGACTTGATTTTCTTATTTTTACTATTGTGCCACGACACAACATATATATATATATATATATATATATATATATATAAGAGAGAGAGAGAGAGAGAGTGGGAGAGGGAGAGAGATAGGATAGATATAGAAATAATGTGAGTAAAATTTTGTCACTTATCTGACTGATGTTACCGACTTTAGAGTTTCATACAACCCTATATATGACAACATAATCCTGAGTATGACAAGAAACTACATCCGCCAGCAAGAGTTCAGGAGATTGGGTTGGGGGCTATGAGGAGCGTGAAAGCACATTTTAATTGCTGTTTTTCCCAGGTCCAGCGTGACCCAGGGTGGTAGTACCTGTTAGGGTCCCTGTTATGAGAAATAAAATAGTGAAAGTATAAAAATACATTTTTATAGTAAAAATTTACCAACAATGCATATTTATATTAAAATTACTAGCAATACGTATTTGTAGATTATCCTACAATTTCTTGAGGAAAACAAACACCAGTCCTAAACAAAACTTCGATAAGCTACAAATATAAAACACACATATCACCGAGTGTCTTTATTATGTCCACACAAACATGTATATAGACAAAAGCTAAGTATCATTTACCATGTATTAAATTGTGAAAACAGAATAATATCTCATAATTTTTATTTTTCCAAAAAATTAAATTCATGTATTAAATGACCCATGAGGATTTGATATGCTGCTAAACAACCAATCTATGTTAACTGAAGTGTTGTTTTTTTTTTATTTTTCAGGATATTCTAAAGCCGACGATTTACAACAACGAATTTTGAGCAAAGATAATTACACGTGGAAGCAAAAAGGTAAGAAGATTTTTAAAAGCATGGCATATAATTAAAATGACGTGTTTCCAGTTGTTTATTTAGTATGAAGAATATATACCGTTTTATAGAGAGGGCCATGCGTCTCTTTATTTTGTTTCTCCTCACTTCTCTTCATTAAAGTCTTCTCTTTCTAGAGTACAATTGAGTAGAAATATAAAAATAAATGTGACTGTAGATATACAGTAATGAAAAACAAAACGTGTTCACAAAATGTGTTCACAAAACGTATATTATTGGCTATACATGCATATCAATAATGGCATAATAACTTACCGTATAGTACTTTTTAATCGACTTGTTTATACACACACACACACAGATATATATATATATATATATATATATATATATATATATATATATATATATAAAATATAAATATATATATATATATATATATATATATATATATAATATCTGTCGATATATATATACATATATATATTTCTATATATTTTTATATTTCTGAGATGTGGCGTTATGTATATTATTTACATTATTCGGACTATTGTTCTCATCCTTGTCGCCATATTTATCACAACGTTTCGGCCGTTGTACGATCCGGCTTTCTTCAGGTGGTTGGAGGTCAAACTGAAACCTTTATTTCATGGCACAATGGATAAAGGCGCTGGTTAGATCCATTGACATAACCCAAAGAGTGTGATTTCAATACCCGGCTAAGGTTGTGGGGATCTTTCAGACGGAAAATTAACAGGAGATGACTGATAACTGACATTCATTAAACATGGCACGTGGAACTAGAACAGTCTACCCTAGTGATCGAAATAAAGGGTTCGATTCGACATTCCACCCACCTGAAGAAGGCCGGAGCGTACAACAGCCAAAAACGTTGTGATAAATATGACGACAAAGATGAGGACAATAGTCCGAATAATATATATATATATATATATATATATATATATATATATATATATATATATATATGTATATATATATATATATATATATATATTACCTGAGGAGACTTTTAGAAACCCATGGTAATATTCTATTTCGCAAACCGATAATTCGGTTTCGTTTTATCAAACCAAAAGCAGTTTCAACAATAAATAGATTTAAAATTTTACAAGGCATAAAAATAAATATTTAAACATAAATTATGTTTTAGAATATAGATTCAAAAAGGGTGGAAAAGAAAAAGAAAGAGAGAGAAAAGGCGAGAAAAGATATATATATATATATATATATATATATATGTCTAGAGAGATATATAGAAAATGAAACTGGTGGAAATAGGTCAACCTATCTATTCTTATCCACTACAACTTGCTTTCCTGATAAAAGTTAAAATCTATTATTATGGGATTCTAAAGTATCCGCTTTCATAAATATTATTTATTCTGTTTTTCTATTGACCTCTCTTTGGATCAATATTATCTTTGGAATTATCAATACGGATTACCAAATGATATTATCATATCTCTCTCTCTCTCTCTCTCTCTCACACACACACACACACACACACACACACACACACACACACACACACACGGATCTAGATCTTTATTAATCATCATAGAGATCCTTCCCTGCCCCTCATTAGAATGTCTGATAGTCGATTTCTTGAGAGCAACACTCTGCGTCTACTCAGTCTCACGTTGACTGTTGACCTGAGATGGAACAAATATATTGAGTCAATTGCTTCGTCCACCGCGAGGAAAATTGGCTCTCTGTGCCGCGCCAGGAAAATTTTCTCCCCGGAATCGATACTTCAAATATACAAATCAATCAGTCGACCTTGCATGGAGTATTGCTGCCATATATGGACTGGTGCACCTTCTGTTTACCTCGGAGTTCTTGACAAGATCCAGAGACGGATATGCAATATAATTGGCCCTGATCTGGCATCTCGTCTACAGTCACTCTCTCACAGACGCGCCGTCGCCTTTCTCTGTTTTTTTTTACAAAAACTTTCATAGTAATTGCTCCGATGAGCTGCTTTCACTGGTTACTAGACTTCATGAATTCAAGCGTCTTACGAGGCTGGCATCCCGCTCTCACCCTTTCACTGTAGAGACTTTTAAATGTAGCCGTCTCTTCAACTCCAATAGCTTAATACCTCGCACCTCTCGCCTGTGGAACACCCTTCCCAATTACTGTTTCCCTGAGAGCTATAATCTCCAACTATTCAAATGTAATGTCAATCGACATCTCCAGTTACCTTGATCTATCCACTATCCCTCTCCTCATCCTATCTTCTATCACTCGTATCTGCTCTCGCTCCAAATCTTTTGCAACCCCCTGCATCCTAGTGGCTTTACGCCTTGCTCGGGGTGTAATGCTTAAAAAAATATCTAGATAGATAGATAATATTAAAATTTAATTTTTTATACCCGGAGTTATTTTTTTTGTAGATCTGATAAATTGTATCGTGATGACGATTCCAATGTAATAAACTATAACCATGGAATATTAGTTTTTGAGTCCTATATATATATATATATATATATATATATATATATATATATATATATATATATATAAAAAAGTAACGAAAATCTTGGCTTTTTTTTTTTTCCTTGGATCTTCAGACATCATTTTCAAAAGGTGAAACGAAAAAGGAAATTAAAATTTACACTTTTGACGGGCAGTATTAAGCTTATATAATTTGACATGAAAGGTTGCGAGGGATGGTGTGAGAGACATGGTGGAGTTTAGAGAGGGAGGGAGAGTTTTAAAATTTATTTTTTCATCTCAGTGATAGAGACGGGTATTAATAGTACCATTGATAAAGAATAAATGTCATAATTATATCCATTTAGAATTTAATTCTGTTTTTATTGTTTTTCATTATGTTTAATTAGGCCTTGTTTATTTTCTTATTTTTACGCGAGAATTTATTCTTATACTCAAATATATATATATATATATATATATATATATATATATATATATATATATATATTTTTTTCATACGTGAACGGTTTTAAATAAAATTAATAGACAAGGAAGCTTAAAAATGTTCATGTAATAAAATTACCATAAAAACGAAAAACAATGTGTAATCTTTCTTTATTTATCTTTCATTAATTCTTCATATAAAATGAATAAAAACCTACATTCTAACGCATACTTAAGTGGCTCTCATGCCACAAGTATCTGTCACCTTAATCCATCTCGAACAGAAAACTGTAGCCATCCTACCAGATGCTGTCCTGCTCCTGGTACAAAGGGGACAATTCATACCAAGAAATTGACGAGTAGATCGGCGAGGCGATTTAAAAAAAAATCTTACAGCGAAGAATCCACCATGACACCTTGAATATCTCTGAGTTCAGAAGAACAGATTTTGTGACAGTGACACAGCGTTGTTACTGTTACAGTGTAAAATAATCCAGTCTGTCGCATGTTTTACCTGAAGAGAAGCAGAACATCGCTTGGTGACTATTCTTATCTTACTGAGGTTATGAGTAATCCCAACTGGCAGGAAGACAGGGCTGAGAGCTGACTCTTTTTACTAAGTTTTTTCACCAAGGACCCAAGCAGGTAGACGAAATAAATTTTGTAAAATAAACATATAAATATGGGTACACACTACAAATAATGTTTAAGTAATAAAGTTTCAGTTTACTTACACACACACACACACACACACACACACAGACATATATATATATATATATATATATATATATATGTATATATATGTATATTTATAAAGAATAAAATAAGAATATATTGTTTTATCATCATACACATTTATGTATATTTTTTTATATTAAATCATATATATATATATATATATATATATATATATATATATATAAATATATATATTTAAACGTTACTTTAAACAGCATTTGTAGTGGATACCCACGTTTGTTTTACACAATTTATTTCTTACCCGGATTTTGATTTATATAATATGGGTATGATATATATATATATATATATATATATATATATATATATATATATATATATATATATGTGTGTGTGTGTATTTAGGCAGCATTTTAGGCATTTAAAACAACATGCCTGCCTGCACTCACAATTCCGTAAAATACTTGTCGAAAACACAACTATACTTCGACATGAAAACAATAGACAAAAACTAAAAATCCATGAAGCATTATACATCAAACAGTTGAAACCAACCTGAACAAAATCAGTTATGGCATATCTCTACAAATATTCTTAAATGTCTATAATTGGTAACAAAAGCCATTGGTTTATACCAACGGCTTCCCGTACTTCTCCAATTCACTCTCGTGTGGTCATGTGTGACGTCATGAGATGCGGTGCGATTTTCGCTTCTAGCGTCTTATATGCGCGTGTTTATGTAAACATTGACACACTATCATCACTGTCTTGTCCGTATATTGTTTAATATGTTGTAATTGACATCTTTGATAATGGCTTATCTAAGCCGAAAGCTTAGATTGTATTAAAAAAAATGGATCAATATTGTGAATTTCTTTCTTCGTTCAACGAGAATGTTATTAAACTTATCAGACGTTACGAAAAAATTTACATAGAATAAATAGACAACACTTGTCTTTATTATTTAATGAAAGGTGGATGAATATATATATATATATATATATATATATATATATATATATATATATATATATATATATATATCAAGATATGAACAGATTTAGTTTCATTTACATTCATTCACACACACACACACACACACACACACACACACACACATATATATATATATATATATATATATATATATATATATATATACAGGATTCATGAAAGTGCAGCAGTAACGCTGAGAGCTTATAAAACAACGAACAATTTGAAACAGGAAGCCTTTGCTGTATCAACAGTTACTCATCTGATAAAAAGTTTGAAATTCACAGCAGGATATTTCTTCAAGTAGGAGACGTTTCTTAGAAGCTGAGCACACACCTCAAGTTATGGATAGTTTGTCAATAATTTGATTAAACAGGCAACGTTGTTTCTATAGTCAAATGCAAGAATAACTGATCATTCATTGTAATTTCATAAACACCATTTCATACCCATTTATTTTAAAATATGTTTTGTTTTCACAATTGCTTACTTTGCATTATAATGGTTTTAAAACTTGTGTTAATTTATTCCCCACTGTAGGTATATATCTTCCATCCCTTATTCTGAAACGAATACAATCCATACACCGGGGTTGAATAAGACTAACCAACTTCTCTTTGGTTGAAATAGATCTTTCCCCATACGAGTTAATTTGGGATTTTTTTTATCTAAATTATATAACCTGTTATGATAAATAAACTGACCTCTTTTTGTGGATCAGTTTTAATATTTGACATTACTAGAATCCACTTGGATTATATACCAACCGATTTATTACCTACATATATATATATTGTCAGTTTTCAATGAGCACCTTACGATTGAATCGTGCATGAAACTCTGCATTCTGCCATCGGTGAGGAAGAACATTTATATTTATTAGTAGTATAAATTTTAGCTCTGTCCTTATAAAAAAAGACGGTTTTAATACCACAAGGCCTCAATATATGAGTCAGATTTATCGATAATGATCAGACTGAGATCGATTTATAAATATATAGTTTTGAAAGATATGAACAGAATTTGATAGATAGAAACAAACTGAGATATACAGATATGAAAAGAAATAGATAGATAGATAGATAGATAGATAGATAGATAGATAGATGAGAAAAGTAGATTTTGAATGAAGACAGACAGATAGATAGATAGATAGATAGATAGATAGATAGATAGTTGATCAGACAGTTGATAGATAGATAGATAGATAGATAGATAGATAGATATCCCTAGACAGTCGATAGATAGATAATGAACAGATTGAAAAAAAGTTGATGATAAACGAAGATAGATAGATAGATAGACATACATACATATATATATATATACATACACAGTTGTCTAAACAAAAAGGAAAACACAGATGTTAATTGCTAACGCACACATGCACGCACGCATCATCATATATATATATATATATATATATATATATATATATATATATATATATATATATATATATATATATATATATATATATATATATATATATATATATCCCAAGTAACTATAGATTTAAAGTGAAAGAACGTGTATAAGATTAATAGGTGATTTGTGTCACTTAAATTATTTATACATTTTCACTAGACACACAACACGTAAAGAACAACAAAGCAAAAAATAAAACAAATTCCTTGCTTCTTCTTTTTGAATATTTATGTTCTACAAGGAAAGTGATTTGAATTTTATTTCGTGAGTTTTGCTTTTCATCCGTAACTTCGTCATTCGTCACACCTCCAGTGAAATTATTACTTGTCGCAATCACTCAGACAAATGGTTGTTACAAAAAAATACTGATTCTTATGTACAATTTATCCGCGTCCCCATTGTTTTTACCAAAGCGTTTCGTCTAATATATATATATATATATATATATATATATATATATATATATATATACATTTTTAGCAATTCCACCCCAAGAAAGGTGGGAATCCACTAGTACGCAAGAGGTTACAGAGCATTTGAGCGAGAGCAAAGAGGAGTGATAGAGGATGAAGAGAAGGATAGGGATAGATCATGTCATCTGGAGATGTCGATTGACATTATATTTGAATAGTTGGAGATTATAGCTATCTGGGAAACAAGAAATGGGGAGAGAGTTCCACAGGCGAGAAGTGCGAGACATGAAGCTATTGGAGTAGAAGAGACGGCTACATTTAACAGTTTCGACAGTGAAAGGGTGAGAGCGAGATGCCAGCCTAGTTGAACGCTGAAATTCATGAAGTCTGTGAACTAGCGAAAGCAGCTCATCGGAGCAGTAACCGTGAACGTATTTGTAAAAAAGACAGAGGCAGGCAACGGCACGTCTGTGAGAGAGCTGCTGCAGACGAGATGCCAGATCAGGGCCAATTACATTGCATATCCGTCTTTGGGTTTTATCGAGAACCTTGAGACTAACAGAAGGGGCTCCAGACCATATATGGCAGCAATAGTCCTTGCAAAGGCGAATGGTTGATTTGTAAATTTGAAGGATTGATTCCGGCGAGAAAAATTTCCTGGTGCGGCACAGAGAGACGACTTTCTTTGCAGTGGACGAATCTATTGCCACAATGTATTCGTTCCATCTCAGGTCAGCAGACAATGTGAGACCGAACAGTCGCCAAGGGGTGTTGTCGTGGAGTTGAGCGTCAGACATATATCTAGGGGTTTTATTTTCTTTCCTCATTTTTTTCCTTGCAATCCAAATTTCTTGATACTTTGTATTGTTGGTCGTTAAAGTTCTCTTCATTACATTACCAGTGTGGTAATCAGCGGATTTTTTATTCTTAATTTCTTGAGACAAATTATTGGTTACATTAATTCTTTGGAATTGGTTTGCACTTCCTTTTCCTAAAAGCATATCTCTTGGAGTTTGTCGGATTCCACAAACAATTTCTCTATTTGTTTCACAGCTACATACTTTTATTTCATTCCCTTTCATTTCTGCAGACTTTCCAAATACGATCAATTAATTGTCATCTTATTTTCATTCGCGGGGATCGAACCTACATTGTCATTTCAATAGCAAAACGATGATATTAAGTTGCTAATCTAGTTCTTTTCTTTTTATGGGCTATGTCTCTTCAGGACATAGACGATCATGGCTCTCCACTTCCCCATATCCTTTGTAGCTCTCAACAAGTTTTATCACTTTGCTACTCCAGGCCATGTTCTATCATCCACTTGCTTAACCCTCTAGGTATATCATACGTTGCTTTTCTCTTGTCTCTCTTTCCCTCTATTCAACCTGTGAGTATCAGATTCCCTAGTGCCTCTTTCCTTATTATGTGTCCCAGTCACTTCAGCTGCCTCTTCCTGATGTTAAGTATAAGCTTCATCCTTGTTTGCATCCTCTCCAAAACCTCATCGTTGCTCACACGCTCGGTCAATATCCTTAGCATCCTTCTGTACAGCCATACCTCCGTTGCCTCGTGTCTCTTCTACATCTTTGAGGAGACCGTCCAAAATTCGCTGGCGTAAAGGAGGGCAGATGTCATGTAGCAGCTCAGTACTCTTTTCTCTGTTACAAAAGAAATTCTCCTGTCTCGTAATACTCTGCCTAGCTTTGGGAATGTCTGTAAGTCATATCTATCTATCTATCTATCTATCTATCTAGACAAGTTTTTTTTTCTATTTATTTTCAATAGGTTCCTCTCGTATTCAAGCTTCTTAGTTTCATTATTAAAGGAAGAGAGAAAACTACGATGTTGATACATATTCATTTATTTCGGGTACTTTCAACATTAACACAATGTCATCATCAGGTGGTTGTTCTTTCTAGGACAAAATTGTTGTGTTCATCTGAAAGTTATTTTTTTTAACTATAAAGTGAAATACGCTAAGGTTATGTACGGTACAGATAAAAACATCACAGGATGTATTAAGTTTGAAATGCTCATATGTTTTTTTTTTACATTTTCTTGAAAAAAAAGAACACTACCCTGATGATGACATTGTGCTAATATCGAAATAATGAATATGTACCAACATGGTAATTTTCTCTCTTCCTTTAATAAGGATACTAAGAAGCTTGTCCGTGAATATGAGAGGATCCTATTGAAAATAAATAGACAAAACTTGTCTAAATTATTCAATGAGACATGTCTCTCTCTACTTGCACTTGCTCTCTTTCTCTCTCTCTCTCTCTCTCTATATATATATATATATATATATATATATATATATATATATATATATATATATATATATATATATATATATATATATATATGAATGATAGGAACATAGTTTTAAGGCATGCTACTTAATAGGTGAAAGTGCTCAATATCAGAGATAGAGCTCATGTAGATATAAAATATAAAAGTGGACACTGTGACCATCATCGCACCGAAAAGCCACAATTTATTCCATGCTTAAATGTATACGTGATGGGATGGCTTGAAGATTGCGTTCAAGCATGAAACAGACAGTCGCCGCTCGGCGTTGACCTCACCGTCCACTTTTACCCCCTCTCCTCTCTCTCTCTCTCTGTATATATATGTGTGTACCTGCGTGTCTGTGCGTGTGTGTGCGTGCGTGTGTGCGTGTGTGTGTGTGTGTGTAAATTCTAATTTGACCGATTTGTTCTCTCAGTAATTCCGTCTATGTCAAGGTCAGTGTCAAATTACATTGAATGGTTAAATTATGTCAGGTCAAAAGTCAAATCTTTGGAGACTTTGTTGTCTTTCTATTTTTCTACTTTTTGAAGATCAAATTTCGTAAGATTCTGGAACGAATTAATTGGCAAATATCTTTTTGTCCCGTCTTTCATTTCATTACAATTTTTTTTTTATTCATCCGACTTTCTTTTTGCACTTTTTTTCTTTCTTTCTGTCTCCCTTTGATGGCATTCTCTCTTTCTCACATAGTTCCTTGGTGCCGGCAGACATTTTGTTTCCTCTTTAATCTTATTTTATCGTTTAAACTCTTTTGCTTAAATCTTTTTATTCCTTTCATCTCGCCCAGTTTCTTTCTTTCTTTCTTCCCGTCTTTCTTTCTTCACCCAGACGTTTTTTTCTCCAAACAGCCTTTCTTTCTTTCTTTCTTTCTTTCTTTCTTTCTTTCTTTCTTTCTTCACCCTATATATTCATTCTTTCTTCACTCAGCCTCTTCATCTTTCTTACCGTTAACAATTCTTTCTTTCTTTCTTTCTTTCTTTTATTTATTTTCCGTATTTTCTTCTAAAATATTTATTTTTTGTGTTCTTTTTTTCAGCCACTCTTTACATTTTTTTTAATTATTTTTTCTTTCATTTTATTTATCTTTTTATTTTTTTCCTTGTCCTGGGGAGAATTTCTCTAATCATTTTTTTCCTTTCTTCATTCGAATTTCTTAAGCACTTTCTTCTTTTCTTCAAATGATTACCTTTATTTTCCTTCATTCTCTCGTACATTTATTCTTTTGAAGCCCTTTATTCCTTCGTTCCCTAAAATTCTCTCCGTCAGCATTGCAACACTTCTAGACGCCTAAGAGTGGACTAATGGTTAGTGGGCTGGTCCAGTTACCGATTATTACTGAATAGTGAGTTCGAACCGGGCGAGTCCAATATAGCTTTGTGGCCGTGGCTATGTGAATGTCAAGGAAAAAAAAGACAGAAGAAGGAGGAAATAAATAATCAATGGATATAAAAAAGAATTAGACAGTGAATATATATATATATATATATATATATATATATATATAAAGTTTCATTAAATATGACAGACAGGGTATTTTAATTAATTTTTTTATATAATTTCTCATATGATATTTTTTTTCGGTAGATAATTTATACAAAAACTGTCCAAATGTTATATTTTTTCCGAGCGTTTTCGGCTAGACATTTAGCCATTTTCAGGGATGACATATATTAACTGTTAACTGTAGTTTGTACGTATTTAGTATTATAGAATGTTTTATTTTCAAAACACAGTCAACATATTGTGTCCATGTTCATATTTGATATTACAGAGTGTTGGTTTTTTTTTTTATTAATAAGGCTTCCATTATTTTTAGCCATGTTATTATATTTGTATTATAAATATATAGCCGAAAGCGCTCGGGAAAATATAACAATTGTACAGTTTTTTATAATTTATCTACGGAAAAGGAAAAAAAATATAAGATCATAAGAGAAATTATATAAAAAAAGATAATCAAATCTCCTTGTCTGACATATTTAATGAAGCTTGCAGGAAAAAAGCATTGTTACCCTAAATACGCAATATATATATATATATATATATATATATATATATATATATATATATATATATATATATATATATATATATATATATATTTGCCTGATGATTGCGTTTAGCACGAAACAGCCTGTCGCCTCTGAGTGTTGACTTTTATATTTATATTTACATATGCTCTATCTCTGATATTGAGCACTTCATAACATAAATATAGCACACCTTAAAACTGTATGTCTATATATATATATATATATATATATATATATATATATAATATAAACTATATATATATATATATATATATATATATATATATATATATATATATATATATATATATATAATGAAAAAATTTGGAAAAAACAAACAAAAATCCTTAAATGCAAAACAGATAACTGGATACGACTTGTTGTTTATGTCCATATATATTTTGTATATGTATGTCAAATTGAACTGAATTGTATTTTAATGAATATTGTCTTGAAAAAGGTTTATTAAACCGAAACGTCAGACGTCGACATTTCATTCATTTTAAAACAACATAATTGCATTTAAGGATTTTTTGTTTGTTTTTTCCAAATTTTTCTTCATTCTGTCGGATCTATATCCATTTCCATTTGCTTACATATATATATATATATATATATATATATATATATATATATATATATATATATGGCAAACTCGAAGTCGTAGCAATAGTCAAGGAAGAAAGAAATACTATAAAGAAAGAATGAATGATTGGAAAGAAAAAAAACGATCATAAAGAAAGGAAATAAAGAAAAGGAAAAAAAGGTGGAATAAAAGCAATACAGTCTTCACATTTATATTTATATTTACATACGCTCTATCTCTGATATTGAGCACTTTATCCCATAAATATAGCACACATTAAAACTATATTTCTATATATTATATATATATATATATATATATATATATATATATATATTGTAGGTCTGATGATTTGGATCGTATTTACGATTCCAATGGAATAAATTATGACCATGAAATATTAGTGTTTAAGCCTTTCTATTATATCCTTACTCTGTCCTAGACATTGAGTTCTACCTGGATTCTTCCTCTTGAAAAATTTTTTTCTGAAAATATACATGTATGGGTATTTTTATATATATTTTGCATATGTATGTATATTTTCCTCTAATATTCTCTCTCTCTCTCTCTATATATCTATATATATATATATATATATATATATATATATATATATATAAACTCGAAAAAAAAAAAACGACCATAAATAAAGAAAGGAAAAAGAAAAAGGAAAAAAAAAGGTGGAATTAAATTCATTTAAAGAACAAACAAAAATTCTGTTTTATTTTTTTTCGAAATCCATTGAAGAAGCTAGATTGGTCAAGCAAAAGGCATCGTAATCGACGTCCCCAGGCGGAATCGAATGATCAGCATTTGTGGCGCAAATTGAAATAGTTTCCGTTAAGAAGGAAATGAAGAGAATAAAAAGTCATATGAAAGAAACTATCTTTCGGGAAGCAAATGAAAGAGTTTTAAGAAAGAATGAAAACAATGAATGAGAAAAAATTTAAAAAAAATCAAGAATGAAATAAAATTAGGGCGGAAAGTAATGTGAAAATTCGAACGAAAATGTATAACCTGAGCCTCAGCTCAAGATAACACATATTTTACTATGATGGCAGTAGCTGGTGTTGCAATTCTGATAAAACCACAATTTCTAATAAAGATATTTAAAGGCCAACATATCCTCACATTTGGTCTAGTTGCATATAACATTTTTCTTACACATAACTTTTAAACTAGCTTAAATAGATGACTAAAAGTTAAGAAGAAAGAAAGAATTTCAGAAGGAAGCAGATAGAAAATTATGCTTAAAACAATAAATAATACGGAGAAAAACGATGTATACCTGGTATTACATAGCCATACACATAATATCCGATAAACAAATACATGGTATTACATACACATAATTTTATAGTCATATACGTAATATTCCATAGACTTATAGATAATTAGATATATATGGTACTACATAAGACCTTTACATGGCATTACATATACATACAGTGGGTAGCAAAAGTATTTGACACTCTTGAACAGTGCCACATCTTTGGGACATGGTGTGATTTTGTATTTCAGCAAGACAATGACCCAAAGCATACTGCTAAAACAACTAAGAATTGGTTTAATAATAATGACATTAATGTCCTGGAATGGCCAACCAGTCACCGGATTAAATTCCAATCGAAAATTTGTGGAAACTATTGAAGTCACGAGTTCATAAAAGAAATCCATCGAATTTAAACAAATTGAAGAAAATTTGTGAAGAAGAATGGGTCAAATACCAACAAGTACCTGCAAGAAACTAGTTGAAGACTACGGGAAACGACTGGAGGCTGTGAAGCAGAATAGAGGCTACTGTACTAAATATTAGTAAAGTGTGTTAAATACTTTTGCATATGGGTTATTTTATTTATTGTTAATAAATGTTTCTCAAAACAGTGGTTTTAAATTTTCCTTCTATGTTTTGATTGACAATGTTCGTTTAAATATTTCCTATATTATAGTATTCTACTACTCCTAAAGCATTCTATTCCTTCTAAAGCATTCTATTCCTTCTAAAGTCTTAGCATTCTACTCCTCCTAAAGCATTCTATTCCTTCTAAAGTCTTAGCATTCTACCCTCCTAAAGCATTCTATTCCTTCTAAAGTCTTAGCATTCTACTCCTCCTAAAGCATTCTATTCCTTCTAAAGTCTTAGCATTCTACTCCTCCTAAAGCATTCTATTCCTTCTAAAGTCTTAGCATTCTACCCTCCTAAAGCATTCTATTCCTTCTAAAGTCTTAGCATTCTACCCTCCTAAAGCATTCTATTCCTTCTAAAGTCTTAGCATTCTACTCCTCCTAAAGCATTCTATTCCTTCTAAAGTCTTAGCATTCTACTCCTCCTAAAGCATTCTATTCCTTCTAAAGTCTTAGCATTCTACTCCTCCTAAAGCATTCTATTCCTTCTAAAGTCTTAGCATTCTACTCCTCCTAAAGCATTCTATTCCTTCTAAAGTCTTAGCATTCTACTCCTAAAGCATTCTATTCCTTCTAAAGTCTTAGCATTCTACTCCTCCTAAAGCATTCTATTCCTTCTAAAGTCTTAGCATTCTACCTCCTAAAGCATTCTATTCCTTCTAAAGTCTTAGCATTCTACTCCTCCATAAAGCATTCTATTCCTTCTAAAGTCTTAGCATTCTACTCCTCCTAAACATTCTATTCCTTCTAAAGTCTTAGCATTCTTCCTTAGCATTCTCCTAAAGCATTCTATTCCTTCTAAAGTCTTAGCATTCTACCCTCCTAAAGCATTCTATTCCTTCTAAAGTCTTAGCATTCTACCTCCTCCTAAAGCATTCTATTCCTTCTAAAGTCTTAGCATTCTACTCCTCCTAAAGCATTCTATTCCTTCTAAAGTCTTATTCATTCCTTCTAAAGTCTTAGCATTCCTCCTCCTAAAGCATTCTAAAACATTCTATTCCTTCTAAAGTCTTAGCATTCTACTCCTCCTAAACATTCTATTCCTTCTAAAGTCTTAGCATTCTACTACTCCTAAAGCATTCTATTCCTTCTAAAGTCTTAGCATTCTACTACTCCTAAAGCATTCTATTCCTTCTAAAGTCTTAGCATTCTACTCCCAAAGCATTCTATTCCTTCTAAAGTCTTAGCATTCTACTCCTCCTAAAGCATTCTATTCCTTCTAAAGTCTTAGCATTCTACTACTCCTAAAGCATTCTATTCCTTCTAAAGTCTTAGCATTCTACTCCTCCTAAAGCATTCTATTCCTTCTAAAGTCTTAGCATTCTTCTCCCCCTAAAGCATTCTATTCCTTCCAAAGTCTTAGCATTCTACTCCTCCTAAACATTCTATTCCTTCTAAAGTCTTAGAATTCTACTCCTCCTAAAGACTTCGCATTCTATTCTTCCTAAAATCTTAGCATTCTATTATTTCTAGCATTCTCCACTTACATTCTTAGCATTCTACTTCTCCTAAAGATTTAGCATTCTAATTCAACCAAACATTTAGCATTCTATTTCTTCTTAAGACTTATCATTCTATTTCTCCTAAAGTCTTATCATGCTATTGATTTAAAGCCTTTGCATTCAAATGCTTCTAAATTATTGGCATTCTACCCATAAATTCTTAGCATTCTACTCCTCCTAAAGTCAATCTATTCCTTCTTATTATTATTCTATACCGTCTAAAGCCTTAATATTCTATGCCTTTTAAAGTTTTAGCATTCTATTACTTCTAATGAGAGCGAGAGAGAGAGAGAGAGAGAGAAAGAAAGAGAGATACAGTGATAAGGAAAGGAGGAGATAAGGGCAGGTTGACAGACAGGTAATCAATATTTTGTAAGCATTTCAGGCGATCGTGTCTATATCTTTAATGAGTTTTAGGTGCTACTATAGTTTGATATCTACCGAGACATTTGCGATTTACCGTAAATGAAGATACACTCATTATTACTAGAAAACGCCCAGTAAAACGATGACCTGTTTACTGTTTGTTTGTTTTTTTTTAAATAACATCAAATCACTTTGCAAACATTAAAATCACTAGTTGTTATTTTTTTTATTATTTTGTTGTAAAAAATATTAATGATTTTAATGCATAACTAATTTTAAACCTAAACTCTATGTATTTACTCTGTTTCACTACTAATGCAAGTTGTGACACAAGGTCAGTTTTTAAGATGGATCATCCGGCGTGTACACCCGGGCTAGGAACAAAAATTGTCGGTTGCTCTGGCCTCGGTGCGAGCACCGATCCCTCTCTCTGGTGCAATGAGAGGGCGCGGCTTCAGGCAGCTTTTCCCCAAAGCTGGGCACCTCTCAGTAAAATTTTCCTCAGTTGCGACTCTGTCCTTTGACGGAGCCGCCCTTGAGTGGCCTTTGTCTAAAGACAGAAACGTAACTGAGAAATGATAAATAGATGTGTTACAAAACACTCGAGAGGGTGATTTACACACAACCTAACTCTAACTCTAATCCATAACCCCTACATATTTCATACTTACAACATTTAGTAAATATCATACCGTAGTAGAAAATGAATAATAGTTATACTATAGTAGTAAATGGACGGTAGATATGATACTATAGTAGAAAATGGACGGTAGATATGATACTATAGTAGAAAATGGACAGTAGATATCATACTATGGTAGAAATTAGATGGTAGATCTCATACTATAGTAGAAACTGGACGGTTGATATCATACTATAGTAGAAAATGGACGGTAGATATCATACTATGGTAGAAAATGGATTGTAGATATCATACTATGGTAGAAAATGGGCGGTAGATATCATACTATAGTAGAAAAAGGACAGTAGATATCATACTATGGTAGAAATTAGAAGGTAGATATAATACTATAGTAGAAAATAGACGGTAGATATCTTCCTATAGTAAAAATGGACGGTAGATATCATCCTATAGTAAAAGAAATGGACGGTAGATATACTATGGTAGAAAATAGACGGTAGATATCTTCCTATGGTAAAAATGGACGGTAGATATCATCATATAGTAAAAGAAATGGACGGTAGATATCATACTATGGTAGAAAATAGACGGTAGATATCTTCCTATAGTACAAATGGACGGTAGATATCATCCTATAGTAAAAGAATGGACGGTAGATATGATACTATGGTAGAAATTAGAAGGTAGATATCATACTATAGTAGCATCGAAATTTAAAATGTACTTGTAATTTAAAATCTAAAAATTTAAAAGATCATCGATTGTGAAAATGAGAGACAAAATCCTGCCGAAATGGAGGTTTCTTCTCTTCTCTGGTCTGTCTAAAGTTAGCATTTCTAATATATAATTGTGTTATTATACGTAGAATTGTAAAATGGCTCCCATGAGAAATTTTTCGTCGGATTGTTTGGTCTGCATGAATAACAATAATAAATATATTTTGTCTGAAGAGATAAAATTAAACGTCACCACACAACAAAAAACAAAACAAAAAATGTGACGGTAACATCTAGAAACCTCCGAAAACAGAAATGTAGACAAAAAAAAATAGCAAAAAGAAAGAAAAACACGAGAAAGTTCACTGCGAAAGGTTTTTAAGATAAATCTTTTCAAGGAAAAAGAAAGAAAAAAAATAACTTCACACGTTTCACTCTCATCATTTTTCCTTCTCCATAGAAATAAACAGATTTTTAGACAAAGCTCATTGTTGTCAGCGCAATAGGACTATTAACAAATAAGAACAAATCCAATTTCGGTAAAAAGTCAGGTGACTTGAGTTCGCTGTGTGGAACAAATAAGTAAACAACGATTGGTAAGTTTTACTTGCTAAACACTGTATCCACGGCATGTAGCAATAAACGACATCATCAGAAGAGGTTTGAATGCAGCTGAGTTCCCTTCCCAAATGGAACTTCCAGCCCTCGACCGTGATGATAGAAAGCGGCCGGATGGCATTACCGTTTTCCCTTTTAAAATGGGGAAGTCGTTGATTTGGGATGCGATTTCTGCGGATACATTTTCGACTGGTAATTTGATCAGGTCAGCGATTGAGCCGGGTTCCGTCGCCCGGGACGCAGAGATAAAAAAAAAAAAGAAAAAGAAAATAGGTAAATATTCTTCTCTTGCTGATAGATTTTTTTTTACTCCTGTGGCAGTGGAGACTTCTGGGGTTATTGGCCCTCATTCGATGGCGTTCCTTCGGAGGATTGGCAAGTCTCGATTAAAGGAGGAGCCTCGCGAAACGAAGTGGCTCTTGCAGCGTGTCTCACTGGCGATGGGGCGAGGTAATGCTTTCTCCATCATTGCGGCTGGCAGATGATAGCAAAAAAAAAATTGTTTGTAGTTATTTGTTCAAACATTTTTTTCAATAAACTTTTTATGTTTAAAAAAAGAAGCGAGAAACAAACACTGATTATAATCAAAGGAATCTAAACTGCGATCATTTTCGCACTCAGGTACTTAAATATATAGACAAGTATCATAGCGGTTATAGACGCAGAAGATGAAATCGGGGAGTCGCGTTAGGTTTAAGTTTGTGAAGTTCAAATTGCGCTGAATAGATATGACTGATTTCAACGGTTTATCAACGCTTTGCAGAATATTTAAATCAACAAAATATTTTTACACTGTAAGAATTTTTTATTTTAGATATTAATGATTTACTGTTATATGTCTTACTAATTAACACAAGCTTAAAGTTCTTATTATTTAAAATAGGTAGGAATCTATTATATCTTCCCCAACAAAGTGTTAATAGAAGTTTACACAATCTTTTTCTTTGCACATTGGTGGTAACTATCTGGGTCGACTATTTGAAACTGCCAATATACACAGAACAGGAAGCTGTGAAGTGTTATGATCGTTTCGCCATTAAAAAAATGTAGGGTAATGAGCGAGGAAAGAATGCCAAAAAGTACTGAGCACGAAACGAGGAAATAAAGCTATTTTAAGTCGTAAGCAATCATGCCAATATAAACAGAAAAATTGTAGAGAGATTTGGACAGGAAGGAAAAGGAAAATTGTAGAGTTTTGGACGAGGAAGGAGAGTGAAAATTGTAGAGTTTTGGACGAGGAAGGGAGAGTGAAAATTGTAGAGTTTTGACGAGGAAGGGAGACTGAAAATTGTAGAGATTTGGACGAGGAAGGATTTGCCAAGGGAGACTGAAATTGTGATTAAAAAAATGTAGGGTAAAATTGTGAGCGAGGAAAGAAAATGCGAGGAAGGAGAGGGTGAAATTGTAGATATTTGGACGAAAAGAGTAAATGAGCACGAAACGAGGAAAATAAACGAGGAAGGGAGAGTAAATTGTATTTTGGACGAGGAAGGGAGAGTAAAAATTGTTTTGGACGAGGAAGGGAGAGGAAAATTGTAGAGATTTGGACGAGGAAGGAGAGGAAATTGTAGAGTTTTGGACGAGGAAGGAGAGTGAAAAAGAGATTTGGACGAGGAAGGGAGAGTGAAAATTGTAGAGTTTGGACGAGGGAGAGGGAGGGAGTTTTGGACGAGGAAGGAGAGAGAAAATTGTAGAGATTTGGACGAGGAAGGGAGAGGAAAATTTGATATTTGACGAGGAAGGGAGAGGAAAATTGTAGAGATTTGGACGAGGAAGGGAGAGGAAATTGTAGATATTTGGACGAGGAAGGGAGAGTGAAATTTTTTGGACGAGGAAGGAGAGTGAAATTGTAGATATTTGGATATTTGGAAGGAAGGGAGAAAAATTGTAAGTTTTGGACGAGGAAGGAGAGAAAATTGTAGAGATTTGGACGAGGAAGGGAGAAAATTGTAGAGATTTGGACGAGGAAGGGAGAGGAAATTGGACGAGAAGGAAGGAGAGGTGAAAAGGAGAGTTTGTAGAGTTTTGGACGAGGAAGGGAGAGTGAAAATTGTAGAGATTTGGACGGAAGGAGAGTGAAAAATTGTAGATATTTGGACGAGGAAGGGAGAAAAATTGTAGAGTTTTGTCGAGGATTTGATATTTGGACGAGGAAGGGAAAGTGAAAAATGTAGAGATTTGGACGAGGAAGGGAGAGTTTGTAGAGATTTGGTCGAGGAAGGAAAGTGAAAATTGTAGAGATTTGGACGAGGAAGGAAAAGAAAATTGTATAGATTTGGACGAGGAAGGAGAAAATTGTAGAGATTTGGACGAGGAAGGAAAGTGAAAATTGTAGAGTTTTGGACGAGGAAGGAGAGAGGAAATTGTAGAGATTTGGACGAGGAAGGAGAGTGAAAATTGTAGATTTGGACGAGGAAGGAGCGGAAAATTGTAGAGATTTGGACGAGGAAGGAAAGGAAAATTGTAGAGATTTGGAAAAGGGAAAGTGAAAAATTGAATTTGGACGAGGAAGGGAAAGTTTTGGACGAGATTTGAAAATTGAGGAAGGAAAGTCGAAAAAAGTTTTGTTGTAGAGATTTGGACGAGGAAGGAAAGGAAAATTGGAGTTTTGGAAAAGGAGAGGAAATTGTAGAGATTTGGACGAGGAAGAGGAAAATTGTAGAGATTTGGACGAGGAAGGAAAGGAAAATTGTATTGTGAAAATTGTAGACATTTGGAAGAGGAAGGAAAGGTGAATATTGAGATTTGGACAATGAAGGGAGGCGGGGTGAAAATTGGAGATTTGGCTGAAAATTGTTGTAGAGATTTGATTTATTGTCGAGATTTGGCCGAGGAAGGGCGGGGAGAAAATTGTAGAGATTTGGACGAGGAAGGGAGAGTGAAAATTGTAGATATTTGGACGAGGAAGGGAGAGTGAAAATTGTAGAGATTTGGACGAGGAAGGGAAAGTGAAAATTGTAGAGATTTGGACGAGGAAGGGAGAGTGAAAAATTGTACATTTGAAGAGGAAGGAAAGGTGAATATTGTCGATTTGAGAGATTTGGAGGATGACGGAGTGGTGAATCTTGTAGAGATTTGGACGTGGAAGGGAGAGTGAAAATTGTAGAGATTTGGACGAGGGACGGAGGGTGAATATTGTCGAGATTTGGCCGAGGAAGGGCGGGAGAAAATTGTAGAGATTTGGACGAAAATTGCTTTGGACGAGGAAGGAGAGTGAAAATTGTAGAGATTTGGACGATGGACGGAGGTGAATATTGTCGAGATTTGGCCGAGGAAGGGCGGGAGAAAATTTTAGAGATTTGGACGAGGAAGGAAGACTGATAATTTTTAGAGATTTGGAGGATGACGGAGTGGTGAATCTTGTAGAGATTTGAACGAGGAAGGGAAAGTGAAAATTGTAGAGTTTTGGACGAGAAACGGAGGGTGAAAATTGTAGACATTTGGAAGAGGATTGAAAGGTGAATATTGTCGAGATTTGGACAATGAAGGGAGGCGGGGTGAAAACTGTAGAGATTTGGACGATGAAGGAAGACTGACAATTCTAGAGTTTTGGATGAGGAAGGGAGAATGAAAATTGTAGATTTTTGAACGAGTAAGAGAGGCTGAAAATTGTCGAGATTTGGACGAAGAAGAAAAGTTGAAAATTGCTGAGCACGAAGCGAAGTATTTTCGCTGTTTTTTATATAGCAAAATAATGCATAAACAACAATATAGAACAGGGATAATCTTTCCAGAGACGAGTTATTAGTATATATATATATATATATATATATATATATATATATATATATAAAACAGCTACAGACAACAGTCTCTTTTTTATGCTGAAAGCACTTTAACCCATATATATCGCATACCTTAAAACTATATTTTATCATATATATATATATATATATATATATACATATACATATATATATATACACATATATATATATAGATATATAGTGAGAGATAGAGAGAGAAAGATTTGTGCGTGAAAGAGAGAAAGTATGTTATAGAGAGATGGCGTGACATAAATAAACCGAGTATGGTAAATTTTCCATGCTCCCAGTGCTGTGAACAGTGTTTCGGGTGGGTTGGTTTGGCTTAATCCTGTGATCAGTGTCCAAAATTCTAGTTATTTCCAGGAGGCGAACACCAAATACAGGCAATTAACACACAACGCAAAATCAACGTAGAAGAAGAAGAAGAAGAAGAAGAAGAAGAAGAAGAAGAAGAAGAAGAAGAAGAAGAAGAACAACAACAACAACAACAACAACAACCTTTCGAGACAAAAAAAGAAAGCAAAAAGCAAGAAGGAAAGAAAGAAAGAAGAAAAGAAATAAGAAGAAAAAAGATATGAATGGACGGGTTGGGCAGTCGAGATACCAACATCACTAAATCATCATACGATCATTTGTATACAAGTGAGTAAATGAACGAATGTGTGCGAATGAATCTTGAGTGCGAACAATGCAACTGATTGTGTTCCAGCCGACATGGGTAAAGCAGAAAGGAACGGAATGGCTTCTGTCGACAGTGGGTCAAGGCAAAGAAGCCATTTTGGGGGCAATTAATGGTTTTAGGGAAATGGTGCTGGCGGAGAGAAAGGAGGCAATACGATGAAAATGAAGGGAGAAAAAAAGAGTTAATGACCGAACTGATGGATGATTAAGAGAAAGTATTTTTTTTAATATATATATACTTTTTTTTTTTTTACAAAAGGGAATCTGTTTGCGAAAGATATTTTTTCAGCAGATGTTGAATAATATAAATTTGGATGCTATGCGCATGTATGTACGATCAGTCACCAGATACATACGTATACTCAAAGATGCACACACATACAATGAAACACATGTGTACAGTGACATAAACATAGAGACTGAGAGAAAAAGAGGGAAGATCATATATATCTTTATGCATGTATATATATATATATATATATATATAGGGAGAGAGAGAGGGTGAGAGAGAGCGAGAAAGAGAAAAAGAGAGAGAAAGGGACAGAGAGAGCTAGTAAGAGAGAGAGAGAGAAAGATCTGCAATCTGAAAATCACTCAATATACTTAATTTTAGACAACTTACATGCTAATACCCTTGGGAAAGATATTAATCCTCTTCCTCTCCCTCAAGATATGGGCAAATAGCAGGTTCTATAGCCTTGCATGGTAACTGGTCTAGGAGAAAGACAACCTGGGGACCTTGTCTCTGTTTTCGGGCCTCCAAAAAGTGTGATTTGTTCTGCACAAAACTTTCACCACTGTAATTAAATCATATGTGCTGGTGTCTGGCTGTCGGTTCCTAGAAAATGATCTGTTTGACCCTCATACGTCGAATACGACGGGAGAGTCCACCATATACACACAGACACACACAAAGACACACACAGACACACACAGACACACATACATAGATAGATAGATAGATAGATAGATAGATAGATAGATAGATAGATAGATAATACCAAAAAATTTATGTAGGACATTCTGGAGGCTGTTGTATTACAAGGGAAGCAGCCAGCATTTTAGTAAGATATTTTTTTTCATAGGAGGTCGTATACTGAAATATGTAGGTAAAAAATAAATTCAAATAAATTCGAAATAAAATTCCCGTTTTACTTTTTAAATGACGTCAACTTGAGAGATTTCAAATTCGTTTCAGCAAACGTTTGAATGCAGGAATTGACCACGGACATTTACAACACACAAAACATAATCCTTGAAAACGAATGTAGCAGATTTCGAAAGTACTGGGGAATAAATAAAAAGAAATATGGACCTTGGTAAATTTACCGATTTCATGAAACAACTAATTCAGAAATTTCAAAAATTTAATAAAAAATTGGATAGCCATAACTTGTCGATATTTTATATATATATATATATATATATATATATATATATATATATATATATATATATATATATATATGATGACGATGGTTGGTAATGCGTAAATATACATTTGGTAATTGTGAATATACATGTATGTTCGAATTACTCATAAACTTAGAACAAATTAGACAAAAAAGACTGCCATGTTTAATCAGGTATAGCTAATTATACCAAATTATTTTTTTAGATAGATAGATAGATAGATAGATAGATAGAAAGATAGATAGATAGATATGTATAATAATAGATATAGGGTGCAACAGAAATACCTGCCATAAATTCCTCCCCGATAATGGTAAGTGATTAGCGCAATGAGGACACCATTGCTACTAATTTCATACCATTATATGGGATGTATTTCTGCGTCACCCTGTATAATAGATATAATAATGTAAATAATATTAATGAGAGCAAATTGAAATAGATAGAAAGACCTGTGGGCTACTTATGTTAGTTTCCTGACAAAAAATTGTAGGTTTGACACCTGCCTTGTGCACGAAGGTATGGACGATGGTATGTTCATGAAGGATACAGAAGTGAGGCTGCCTAGTAATCGTCATCTTTTGTGTTCCTGAAATCTATTCTTTTATTGTCCTTTCTCTCCACTAAAGTCTTTTCATTCTCTTTCACTCTCAGTAACCGCTGGCGTCTTAATGGCATTGTCGACATCTTCTGTCTTCCTGAAACCTATTCTTTTATTGTATTTTCTCCCCACTAAAGTCTTCTCATTCTCTTTCACTCTCAGTAACCGCTGGCGTCTTAATGGCATTGTCGCCATCTTCTGTCTTCCTGAAACCTGTTCTTTTATTGTCCTTTTTTCCCCACTCATTCTCTTTCACCCACAGTAACCTCTGGCGTCTTAATGGTATTGTCGCCATCTTCTGTCTTCCTGAAACCTGTTCTTTTATTGTCCTTTTTTCCCCACTTAATTCTTCTCATTCTCTTTCACTCTCAGTAACCCCTGACATCTTAATGGCATTGTCACCTTGCTTGGGGTGAAATTAATTTAAAAAATAGTCTTGTGGGACATCCATCAGTAAATCTGTTTCGTGAAGTAAATATTTTCTTTAGAATAGCGAAGGTTTTGTTTTAATCATTCAATAACTAACTTTGATTGCAGTCAGTACATTTGTTAATGTTAATATCTCAGTATCCCGATGATTAAACCATTTCATTGCGCTAGTATTTATTATTTTTAATTGCAGCATTTGATTATTTTCCAGGTAATAAAACGCTTCCTTGGTAAATATTAAATCCTAAATCGAAAATTACAATCTAGAATTGGAATGTAGTTAATGCAGAATAACAATATAATTGTATTCCGCTAGATTAACTGTCTTCTGTGACCGAAATGTTTAAAGTGGCGTCCATGAAGAACGGATTCTTTACGTACCATGATGCAAAGTTTGAAGTAAACTTTCTACTTTTTAATTTCGTACCTTGTACTCTTTATTGTTCAAAGAGTAATATCGACTTTGAGTTCTGTGATAAAAAGCGATAATAAGCAAAGTTAATGTTGTGGATTCCGAGATGAATTCGGTCTCCAATGAAGAACAAACGCAATAATTAAATATAAAAAATAAAATGTATTTACACAATCATACAAAGGGTAATACCGTTAGTAAATCCAGGAACACGGTTAGTAGCAAATACAGATAGATATATACAGTCTCGAAGTAGGACTTCCTTAGAGTCTACGTGCTTGTAACTGACTTCTACAAGAGGCTACCTCACACTATGTCCGTTCGTATATTCTCTCTCTCTCTTTTCGACTACCCTCTCACTATCCGACTACCCTCACACTGTAACTCTGGGTATTTAACGGCAGCAGTCCAGGTACACTGGTAGAGTCCACTTATATGAAAAAGGGGTGGACCCCATAACAGTTAATATCTTCGAAGAAATAAAGAGAAACTAGTATTATTTTACTGTTAGTTCAACCAATAAAAGTTCCAAGAGCCACTCAATGTAGATGGTTACTGAGGAAGATTGTTGAAAGATAGAGAGAATTGGAAATTAAGAGCATACTATTAGAAAAACTAGGATAGATATCGATTGATCAAAGACTTAAAGGTTGTAGATGTCAGAGATGTATTATCTCGGGGGTTTGTTCTAAAAACTAATAGCTCTGGGGAAGAATCTATCTGAGAACTTTTTCAAACGATGAGGAAAGGAATGGGTATGATTTGTCACTGTGAACACAGCATGGCGGGTGTGGGGGGATCCTAGCTGTGAAGGTCTGAGCTGGTGCAACTCAGGAATGTAACGCGTCCACTAAAGCAGTAGCAGAAAAATTATGATTTAAAATAAACTGAAAGATCTATGACTAAATCTAACAACGTACAGTTGATTCGACGGATAATATGTCAGAAATTTATATTTAGCCTTAAGCGAATCTAAACGTTGGAAGAGCCCTATCTTTTGAACTAGTGTAGTGGTCTATCCCTTGTTTCCTGTTTAGGATTGGGTTTCCGGTTCCTTCTAAAGTCAACTTCATCTCTATACTTCTAACGTCTCTGACTGAATTTTGCATTGTTATTCACTAATGTAAATCTTGACCGTTTCAAGTCTTGTATTAGCCGTTATATTTCCTGCATATCCACAAGAAATTCAACCGCTTGGTATGACGATAAACTACATCCGCGTCCAGGGTAAGACGATAAACTACATATGCGCCTTGGGTAAGAAAATTAATAATATCCGCCTCCTGGGTATGACGATAAACTACATCCGATAGCAAGGCCTTTGATCAGGAGGTTTTGTGGAGCGTGGAGCCACCTGTTAAAGGCTGGCGTTCCCAAGTCTATTCTGACTCGTGGTGGTAGCACCTGTTAGGGTTTTAGCTATGCGCAAATAGTTAACCACTAACCTGGGATCAAAACGTGTTAAAAATGTTTTAACACCAGCAAAACATTTTTGTAAAAAATTGTTATTATTATTATTACCAGAAAATACTTTTGGAAAAAAATATTACCAGAAATAAAGCATTGAGATTGATATGCCGTAAACGAAACCAAACAAGAACTTCATTTTTTGCCCATTCATATGCTAATCCGGCATCACAGTAACCCTCTAGCTTGAGTGCTTCTTTGGCCTTTTTTGGGTGAGCATTAATAAACAAAAAACACTTTTGTGTAGCGAGTTCAAAATGCTTTTATTATAATCTCTTATACTATATACACACACACACACAAACACACACACACACACACACACACACACACATATATATATATATATATATATATATATATATATATATATATTACAATTTCGTACAAAAAAAAAACTTTACTAATTTACATTTTATATGAATCTTACATTGTAATATAAATTAAACTCCACCACACAATTTATTTAAAAGAACTGATTCGAAGTGCAAATTTTCGGGATAACAACTGAGACATTGCTCTACTTATTGAGCTATTTAGTTCACGCCAGGTTGACTGATAAACTCCTACAGCAAAAAAATTCTTAAATTGCCATATTAGTAAAAAAAATAAGTTCTCACTGAAATTTTCAAAAATTCAACCTTAGCGTTGCGACTGCACGCTCCACAATGTTGTGTCATTTATCAATAACACACCTAAAAAAACATATTTCGATTTCCATTATATTTTTTCGTTTCGGATGCTAACTGAATTTTACCAAAAACAAAATAGTTTCCATGCCTGAAGATGAACAGAGAACCTGTCGAAAGTACTTGAATATTTAAGGAAGACCTAATACAGTTTATAATTTAAAAAAAAACAAGTATCATAATATTCATCGACTGATTAGTAGGTTAATGCATTTTTAAATTTTAGTTAGAAAAGTGATTATTATTATTTTGAAATTTATTGAGTTTTATAAGCACATACATTCATAATATTAGTTTCTAAGAATACGAGGAAATTCAATCATTTTCAAAAGAAGTGATAGGGTTTTCATTTTCACTGACAACTATTGTATCAAAATATGAGTTACTTTCGAAAAGAGGTTAAGTTGGGTTAGGGCGCCATTTTTCAATGAATGAGGACATCCGTTTAACGCATGTCGTCTGGTCTTTATCAACGACAAAATGTTTTTTCGGAGCTTTTGTTTCGCCGTTAAATTTTTAATTGTACACATGAAGATTTTTTTCTAATTACTAATGGACTATAGTTTTTTAAAACAAATAAATGTAATAGACTTACTTAAATTATTTTAAAAATATTATTAAATATCAAATATAAATATGTATATTCCATTTATTAGCCTTTTTTAATACATTATTTAAGGAAAATCTTTGACAATGTCAGCAAAGTATAGCTATTTCATTTCTTTAAGTAAATTTTTATTTTTATAAAACTAATAATGTATATTTTCTCATGTATGCACAAAGGACATGGGTCATTTAATGACCTATATATTCTAAATGTTCTTATTAATTTCCATTTCACAATAGGTGTTTTATTGGTTTCTTTTAAGTGCCAGAAATATTTCGATAGGGACGTCAGATTTCGGTATTTATTTAACCTAAAAAAATTCTGTTGGTTATTGAACCGTTACTTGAATTCATGTCTTGTGTATCTAATGTAGACTTTTACGTTGTCTGATAGATGAGATATTGCGTTGGTATTGGTATACTAATGATTCAGTGAGACATTTATTATTGAGAGGACAGTTATGAGGATTCTACAGTTACATAATTTTTGTTTAACTTCATCTCTTTATTTTTTATACTGTCTAATTTATTTGGTCTTCATCTAAGTGTTTATTCAAGCATTATGTTTATTAATATCTTTTATAAGTTTTCAGTACAACTGTAACTTAATTTTAGGGTATTTTTATTGAAAATAGTACTGAGTTTACTATCTATAGGAAAATGTTTAACGATTAATGTGATTGCTAAAAAAGAGCATAGTCTGATGAAAAAGACGCCAAAATTGACGAAAACAAAATTTTAGCGTCTAAATGTTTATCTTATTAAATGTTTATATTATTAAGAGGAAAGAGCGAAGTATTTTTAATTATTTTTTTAAAAATACTTTTTTTTTTAGAAAATACTGAATTTTGATTTTAAAAAAAATCTTGTTTCTCTTTGTACCACCGGACCTAGTAAAATAACAGATGAATTTTTAGCATGTTTTTTATTTTTGTATGACAGACATTAATTTGGAAAATATTGCAAAAATAATTGTCGGATGTTAATAAAACTTTCAGAAACTGTTTAGAAATGATGGAAATTATTATGAATATGTTTTCTTTTTTTAAAGTCAAGGAAATTTTTTTAATGTTTATTATCGCCCCCCCCCACCGAACTATTTTATGAAAACTCTAGAAATTCAATCGCATTCAGTTTAGTGATTATATTAGTTAAAAGCACAAGGCGCTGAGGAAAGCAAATCATGTACATTTTTTTAATTGGAATATCAGCTCTGAATTGTAACATACAAAACTCAATAAAACAAAGATATTATTTAATTTCAAATCCTTTTATATGCTTTTAGTTGTTTTTATGGCTATGGAAATATTTTCTGAAGGCGAAAATTTTTTCGATGAAAAATGAATTTTTAATACAATTATTTGTTATTTCTTTAATTATATTAGATTTTTACATTTAAGTTGTTAAAATATAAAATTAGTTACGAGCCGCATTCAGCTTCGTAAATGTCCTTATGAAATCATTTTTAGCGTTTTGTAAATTGCATAATTTTGACCAATCAGAAGACCCCTGGTAATTAAGAAATTTAATTTTGTGTTTATAATACGGCTATAATTATAAAGTAAGGAAGACCAGAACGAATACACTAAAGTTGCATTATTTGAGTTAAGCATTGTTCTCTGCTGTGAAGTTAATTTGATTTTTCAATTTCAACTGAGAAGGGTACCTACAAGTATCAGTATCATCTGAAATTTATCTGATCTTATTTTTACATTAATCTCGGTTATGACATTTTTCCAAAAATGGAATATCAAAACTAATAATAAAATGAATGGAAATACAAATAACACAGTAAAATGTAATAAATGTACATAAAATTATAGTATTTTATGTACACTTCTGGTAAAATTCCATTAGAAATGTATCTATAAATTAATTAGATACCTTTCTTACAAAATTTAATCTCACTCTCAACAGTCTTATTTTAATTTCTTTATAATATATTTTCCATAAAGCATCGTAAACCTAAAAGTGAAAGCTAAGTACAAAAAAATTAGAGCGCTGAAAGTTTTTCTTAAAAATAACGAGGTAAATAATTTGTTTACTTAAATCTAAATAATCTCACGTAAGCTGTCAATACGTGATGAAATTTTCATTCATCACCTGTCACATACGCGAAATCTTATGACCTGCTTTGTTTTATTTTCAGAATACATCTTTTTGGTGGAAAAAATTAAGTAATGCTTGTTTCAAAATATTTTAAATAAACATTATAATTTCTGATTTTCTTAAAAAAAGTTTTGAAAAAATTATAAGTGATTTTTAAAAGAATTTCAAACTGATATTTTCATTTTTTTATAAAATAGAAAAAATGGTTGACATGATTGATTATCTGTCAATTTTGCTGACTCAAAAAAAAAAACAAGATTTTTAACAAAAATTTCGGTCGTGCTAGGAAAAAAAAATGTAAAAAATACCCCCGAAATACTTTGATCTTTCCTCTTAATAATAACATAAACATTTAGACGATAAAATTGTGTTTTCGTCAAGTTTGGCGTCTTTTTCGTCATGCTATGCTCTTTTTTAGCGATCTCATTCAAGTACCATGATTAATGCAAGAAATTTTTGTCCTAATTTGCCATTTGGTTGTATGGGGGTGTATACCAAATTAGTTATCTACTTCTGCTTTTTCTATGATTTCTATTTTCATTTTTTATGTAAGTTAGTTTTGGGCTTTTGTAGCCACTATCATTAAGAGATTTATTATAGAAATTAATATGTTCATAGAAAATCTTCTCATTTGCCGAATTTGTACTTAATCTATTTTCGATAGATAAAGGCATATATAAATTATATATATATATATATA
>CAHIKZ030000238.1:1540000-1542500 GCA_903632075.3 Acanthosepion pharaonis | reverse complement strand
TTTTTTGTGTGTAAACGTATCTGAGTAGACATCCGTGCTTTTTAACAGTAAAAATGACATCTGCCCTAGGATAAAGGTAATGCAGGTTCATTCCTGTTGAGGGAGATATTTTCTCTCGGCATATATATATATATATATATATATATATATATATATATATATATATAAATAAAAATAATATAATGAAAATTTTTTTTGTCATGTTTTTCGTCCATTCGAAATTAATCAAACTAAAAGTGCTGTTTACGTTGACGTAATTACATAAACGCGAGCACACACACACACACACACACACACACACACACACACACACACACACACACACACATATATATAATTATTTACTCAAAAATTGTTAAAGATAACTACAAAAATAGCCATTTTGTTTGAACCAGAAGTGTTGAAAAAAAAATGGCTATTTTTGTAGTGATTTTATAACATGTTTATGTTATATTTTTTGAATAATTATATATTTGCTCTACTCTGTATTGAGCATTCTTTTAAGAATATTTTTGGTTAATGAAATTTTATTCCGTCAACACCAATCATATATATATATATATATATATATATATATATATATATATATAAAAAGCTTTCAAAAATTTGCATCTACTAGCGTATTTTGCGCAAGTTTAATCCAACAAACCCAGTCTCATGAAGTTCTAACGGATGAAATGCTTCACAAATAAATTTTTCCAGTCCTAGTATATTTTTCAAGTCCTAGTATATATATATATATATATATATATATATTTTTTTTTTTTGAGTGTCTGTGTTTGTGTGTTTTTTTGTGTGTGTTATGTGCATGCGTGTGTGTGTATGTACGTGAGTGTGTGTTTAATCATCCGTCCTCTTTTGCTAGAAAAATACAGGAAACCAAATGTCGCGAAAAGGTTTCCTTAATATTGATCCGAGGAAGCAAATTAACGCGACTGAAATATTTCCTTAACTTTAGGGTAGCGCCTTATATATATATATATATATATATATATATATATATATATATATATATATATATATATATATATATGTATGTGTGTGTTTTGTATATATATATATATATATATATATGGTGTTTGTATATATATATATACAAACGCCAACATGAGAAATGTAAACGTGACAAACTACATTTCAAAGTTAAGTGCACGTCTACCGTAAAACTGACGTCATATTTCGAACTGCTTTGCAGAAGGCATAAATTTAGCTTATTTTTCCTACTATTCTTAGCTCAATACAATGAACAAGAGCAACTCAATCTAGAGGGGTAATCAATGAGGTGTTATAAAGGCGTAAATGTAGGTAGTAAGAAGTGCTTATTATCAGCATATATAGGAAGCATCCTCTCGGGTGTATGTTCCTCATATTAATAACTCTGGAGAAGAAACTGCCCATGTGACTGACTCCTTACCAATGCAATGAGAAGGAAATGAAGTTGAGTCAACGCTGGGAATCTGGCAAGGCGAATCCAAACTGTAAAGGCGTGAACTGGTTGAACTAATGAATGCAGCGTGTCTGAACATTTGCCATGAAAATAGTGATTGAGTATAGATAGACTAGCACATTTTCGTCTCTGGGTAACTTGTTTCAGAGTAGAAAAAATCACTCACAATGTTACATAATAGTTTAGAAGACTATTATTTGTTAGAGAATTGTATTCTCCTCTGACTTCCTCATTTTGACCTTTGAGATCAGATACAGAAAAACAGAGAAAGTCGTTTTTGATTGGTTAAAACTGGCGTGTCAATGTATTATGGTCCGGTTCCTTGTACCACGGTGATAGTCCAAGGTAGAACCAGTAAAGAAGAACTCGAAGGCGGATATGAAATAACACAGATATATTACAAACAGGAATTATATACAGAGAAGTAGAACGTGTTAGTACGAACAATCAGGTTTAGTAGGGAGAACAATGTAGTCTCGACCAGTATCACTATTCCAATGTCTTGTAGCAATTGTCTGAACGTGACTCTATTTCGGACTGCCTCTGACTCGACTGACTGACTCGCTCGTTCTGACTGACTGACAGACTCCTAACGGACCTCACTCCAGACTTCAGGCTGAAGAGTATTTAGTCACCCCACGCCACGAGGGCATCATGTGGCACAAGGCCGGTTTAATGTGAGATCTCCGAGCCCGTATGCTCGGCCAAAAATATGACCTTTGAACATGTATAAACGGGTTCAGGGTCGGTTTAGCTCCCCGAAAGAAACTCCGCCTTTCGGCGTAGCCTCGTTCGGGTTCCTCACCACCCGAAGGTAGAGGCTTCAACCGATCAGCCGATCAGCCGGACGTCAGACATCGGGCTGAACTCCCTGCTTCCTATTGAGGCGCAGTATTTATTACGGATGGAATAGTCCATTATGTTATTATGGGTAAGGTCCCGTAAAGGATTTCAATGAGTTAACTTTTTTTTACACTTCATACAGAGTAGATGTGTTTATTTCGTGTCTCGGGAAACTTTCTCCACAGTGGGAGTGATAGAGCGACCCCCTGG
>CAHIKZ030000238.1:1527500-1535000 GCA_903632075.3 Acanthosepion pharaonis | reverse complement strand
AGCACTTTGTTTTGTATTTGCCGTCTCTAATCACGATGTCTGAGAGACTAGCTTTGATTGTTCTATCTCTATGTATTATAAAATTGTTACAGGTACTATCTCTGTAACCGAATCTGGGTGAAGTTGTGTTTGTTGTTGTTGTTGATATTATTATTATTATTATTATTATTTTCTTTGATTTCTGGCGTTCACACATTTCTTTCCGTGTCCCGCCCAGGGATCTAAGTTTAGAAATGGCATCATGACACTTTCCACTGACAAAAAAAAAATTATTAATATTATTATTAAAAAAAATTATTATTATTAAAAGAAATTATTATTATTATTATTATTATTATTATTATTATTATTATTCTGCATACCTGTATTCAAACTGGTGCTTTGGTTACATATGGCAGACTTGAATATAACCTAATCTCCCCAGCTTATATCTAATATATCGTCTCTTTCTTTTGCAGGTAAGGACATTTCTCATCACCTTTGTCTTGGTAATGTACGATTTTTAATTAAAAGATATTGTTTCTAAACGTCCAATTAAAAATGTTGGTTCACTTGAAAGTTCAGTAGACGAAAAAATCGACAGCCACCTTTGCGCATTATTATTATTATTATTATTATTATTTACTTTCATTTCTGATGTGTACTCATTTCTTTCCGGTTCCCTCCCAGAGACCTAAAGTCAGAAATGACATCATGACATTTTCCACTGCAATATATATATATATATATATATATATATATATATATATATATATATATATATATATTACATAGATAAAGGCCTTCGTAATGTGTGGGCTGTACTCGTGAGAACAATTTTTGTATTTCTTTAAGGCATGGACATCCAGGAATCCCTTCAATTAGTCTACTAGAATCTTTTCTAACCAATCCGAGGGCTCCAACTATAACAAGGATTGTTGATGTTCCCATGTGCCACATTTTTGAGATTCATTATTATTACTATTATTATTATTATTATTATTATTATTATTATTGCTACGTTAGAAAATAGTACGCCAACAAAGATATACTTATATTTTTTGATTAATTACTTGGTATGGATATGATGAATAACCGTAATTATTTGGATATTTTATAAAATCTTTTTTGTATATATTAACAACTGTATATTCCATAATTTCCGTTCATACTAGATGAACAAAAAGAAAACATTACTGAAAAAAATTCGATTAAATGCTGCCAACGGCGGTACTTAATCTCAATGTCAACTCACTTCACATTAAAAAAGCTAAGGGGAATTAACTCTGCAATTAGAAAAACTCCAACTACTTTTAAAATTTAATGTTAACTTTATTTGTACGACGAGTGTCAACTCTGCAACAGTATGGTTTTAAATAATGTTTAAATATACATGCTTACAATTTAGAAATTTCTTTTTTATAATATTCTTTACTCTTGTCTTAATAGTAAGTCTGATTGGTCAAATTGGCAAGAAATCTCAAAAATAACCTAAAATCTGTTGGGGCAAAGAATGGTTTGTTAATTTGAACGCCTGCAAGACAAACCTTCTCTTTATTGATAATCTGAGGAACCTCTTTCTGCCTTCCATCAGCATGGCTGATGCTAACCTTCAGGAGAAAGACTCGTTGCGGCTTCTGGGGCAAAAAGTTCTCTATTGACATGAACTGAAAAGTTTATATCAAATCAGTTGCTAGGTCTGTTGCTAGGAAAGTTCGTTCACAGTGTGTGTAATTGTTGATCAATTAAGGCAGATTTTTTTTTACAGTGAGGTTCACTCTATACAAGGCCTTCACTCAAGGTCAGTTACATTAGTTTAAGATAGGGGCGGAAGATAATCCTGATTTAAAATTGTAATGATCGGAGAAAGATTATCTTGGGAATCGGTTCGCCATAACAGTGGTTCAAGGAAAGAATCTGTTCGAGTGGAACTTGCTTCTCACCGATGGAATACGGATGGAATGGGGGTGAGTTCGATTATCAGACATCTAAGCTAGGCTTTCAGAAACAAGGGAAAACAGAGTGTATACCAATTAACGAGTTTGTGTGAATAGTTTGCAGGGCAGAGGCAGAGAACATTGGTAAAAGGGGGGAGTGATATTTACAAACGTAGAGAGTTGTGGAGAGACATCACTGTCCAAGTTCTGAAAGAAAAACGGTTCATGAAATGGAAAAGAATATTTCAGATGAGTGACAGAACTAATTTCAACTCGTAACTAATTTCAACTCGGACTAATTTCAACTCGGAACTAATTTCAACTCGGAACTAATTTCAGCTCGGAACTAATTTCAACTCAATTTAAAATTAAATTTATCAATTTCCATGAATTCCTAAACAAAATGCAATGAGTCGGTATTGATTTTTTAATTTAGCATTAAAATCCTTAGCAGATAATTCAGAATTCATCTTTTCTGCAACTTTCATTCTTTTTTTTGTTGCAAATGAATAAAGTGGTTCCGAGTTGAAATTAATTCCGAGTCGAAATTAGTTCCGAGTTGAAAGTAGTTCCGCGTTGAAATTAATTCCGAGTTAAAATTAATTCTATACCCCTTTCAGATGGTCTGCCGAAGCTATATGCATCAGTGCGCCGGATTTGACACGATGACTGTTGTTTAGTAATATGAATGAATAAGTAAGTAAATAAATAAATAGCCAGCTTTTACCCGTGTCGGGGCAAACCCATCGGTCAGGACGGTTAGCCAATCCCAGTAACAGACGCCTACTCTACTCACAAAGAATACAGGTAGTTTATAATGCAAATACGCTGAAAGGACTTTAGTTACAGATTCTGGAAGAGAACACAAAGTCTGGTCTGACCATTTTGTTTTAGACAAGACCCTTAGGATCAAAATTGTGACTTTGTGCTAACATAGCTCTCGACGGGTCCCAAATGATCCGTCTATCCAGCTTCACCGACAAAGCTTGGCTCGACGATTTTTAGTCATTTTACAAAGGTACCATGTATTGGGATCGCCTTCCCAGATATCATGAATAACCTCCCCGAAAAATTGACCATGATGAAACTCGAACCGCCGTCTCAGCGCACGTTCTAACGACGCCATCTGATATAAACTTGGACTAAATTACAGTCCAAGTTTATATCAGATGGGACTAGTGTCCCAATTAAACGGAGTTTCTGTTTCATAGCTTCAGATCCTAATTCTACTTTAACAAGCCGTTATTGTTTCAATCTTTCAGCGTGTGGATGTTACCAGTTTTGGGCGAAAAAAAAAAAAAAGATTGCTACTTCAGTGTCTCGGGGTTTTGAAACCCATTTGTTTGTCTTGTTTTCGTTTTCAATTCACACGCATTTTCGGGAGGCTTCCAGACGCAAGACGAGACAGGAATCCCAACAAAAGTTTCTAAATCGCATGAGGTCTCCATCTTGTCCTGCTATCGGCGTCGCTGGAATAAAGAACTTAACAATCATCTCTAGTGTTGTACATTTGTTATCAGTGACCTCGCTCGACATCCGACAAACTCACCCACCAATAGTGGCACTCTTTCTTTTTTCGCTTTTGTTTCTCCACTTAATCTCTCTCTCACTTTTATTGTCTGTGCCGACCCTCTCTCTCCTTCATCTCTCTCTCTCTCTCTCTCTCTCTCTCTATATATATATATATATATATATATATATATATATATATATATATATATATATATATATATATCAGTCACCTTTGTTCATGATTCGAACATTGTTCTGTTTTCCACACGGCCCCCTGATAAGGGGGTGTTTGTGTTTACGGCATTCTGTCTAAAATTATCTTCATTTATCTACCAACACCTTTGCAACTATGTATATTGCCACGTCTGGCATAAGGCTACGACTAAAGAGCAACTTCAGGTTTGCACGAACTACGGCACTATCTGACTCCGATTACTTTGTTTGGTAGGTTAGTTTGTTTTGTTTTAAGGCATATCAACACCTCTATGGTTTATTTAATGTAGACAAGATTTTTAGTGTTGGTAATATTTTTTTTTTTCAGAATTCTATTGCTGGTAATTTTTTTTTTTCAAAAATGCATTGCTGTTAAAAAATTTATATTTTTTAATTTCGCGTATGAGCGCTGTTTGCTTTTTTTCGACTGAACAATACGGTAGAGTCAATCGTTCATTAAAATGCATTTTCATTTTTAAAAATAAAAAATCTTCAATGAAGTTTTTATTTTAGATTTAATTTCAAGCTAATACATTAAATTTTATATTTCCAATAAACAAAATACCCAGCTGTATTTCAAAAACTAATTTAAATTGGCTGGTAGGAATTTTTGTTGCTAAAATAGCTGATTAACGCACGTTTCTAATCATCTTTCATCTCAGTGTAACTATCTTAAAACAATCTTTCAAAAATAAAATAGACTTTTCTGAAACTTTATTTGAAAAATATTAGCTGATTTAGCGCATAATTAATCTGATTTGAAAAAACTTTTATTTACTTTAACTTTAAATATCGCAGAAATGCAGTTTTTAACCCGACACTAGCTGTTTATTTAAGGCGTTCGTGGTTTTGACACCTTGATGACAGATTAACATTGATCTAATACTATTCTTGCTGGCTTTAGGCGTTAAAAAATGATTGCATTAATGCGAACCTCTTTTATATATAATTTCTAAGTTAATCTTAAAAATTTAAGAAGTCATTCTCGTTAATTTAATGCTTTATTGAATCTTAAATATTTTTGGCTGTAAATTACTATTGTCATTGCTATTATTTCCTGATAACGTCATGTATGGTCAGATATAGAAAATCGAAACGTTTATATATATATATATATATATATATATATATATATATATAAAATGAAAATTCATTTAAAAGTGTTTGAGGATTTTTACTAATTTTTTCAATTTAGGATTATTAAATATAGTTTGTAGTTAATAATAATCTATCTATATATAAAACAGAGAATGTATGTGTTTCTGTCTGTCTGTGTGATACCTTTTCACTCGAGATCCATTCAACCGGTTTTGACCAAACTTGACACATGCATTGTACAATGTAAGAGACAGATTCTTAGCAGTAAAAAATCAGTAAATTTTTAAAAAAATCAATAATCGATAAAGCCGCTCAAAAATCGATAAATTATACTTTTTTCTTCAAATTTCGTCCAAAATCGGTATGTAGGTTACTTACATCATGACAAGTTCGAAGATACTTTTTTTTATTTCTATACCACTGCGTTTAACAAAATGTTGCGAAAGACGAAAAATCGATTTCAACACAAATCGATTTCAACACAAATTTTAAACTAAAAACACTCTGAATTTTCAAGCAATCTAATGCAAACTTCACTCAGTTGTGGCCTACAATAAGTTGATTGTTTAATAGTTATTTAGCTTGATAATCGAGTCCACCCATAATATGAAAACTCGCGTGAATAGCGAAAAATGGAGATTTTTACTGGTTCCTTTCTTATTTTTCAGTGATCTTTCAACCAATTTTCTTCAAACTTTACTTATAAATGTATCCTCTTTTATATCCCTAGTAGCACACTGACAAAAAAAAAAAAAAAAACAAAAAAACTCCAAAATAATTCAGGCCTGAAGTGGATCTTCATGTTGCCTGTTTTACCCTTTCGTATCCTCGGCTAACTTCGATTGAATAAATAAAGATTACTTCTGTTATATTAGTAACTACTTTAATTCAAAATGTTTTTTAATGAAAGTATTTTAAAGTAGTTGATGAAGATAGACTCTGTTACATATAAACATGATGCTGTTTTTGCTCCATTCTAATTGAATACTTTTTTGATCGACCAGCTGTGTATGGCTGCTAGTATCCTATAAAAGGATCAAATTAATATAGAACTTTAAAAGATTAAAAAATGTTTAAAACTTAATAAGTTATTCTAATTAAAATGTAAAAAAAAAATGAAAACATATCTTGTAAAAATTCATAATTCATTAAAAATATTTTCTTAAGACAATTGTGTCCTTAATATATCATATTTCTAAAAACAATTAAAACTTTTCTAATTGAATAATATCTTACTTTGATTGAATTTTTACTTTACAATTCAGAGCAGATTTTCGGTAAATGAGTAGTAATTTGAAAAAAGAAATGTTGATTTACATTCTCCAAGGAGTCCTGCTTTCAACTAATATAAATATGAAAAGGAACATATATGTTATCAGCAGACTCATCGATTGACTTGATATAACCTTTTCATTTCATATGAGTGTAAAACGTTAGATAGATCGATATTCAAAATCAGAAAGTTATAAGCGAAAGTTCTGGGTAACATTACGAGGAGAGAGGGATTGGAAAATTTAACTCTCACAGGACATAATGAAGGAAAGCGGTCAGATGGAAACAGTGAAGAAACTATTTAAACTGAGCTTTGGTGAATGGAATGCCGAGTGGTAGGTAAAGAGAGTTGAGAAATAGGCAAACCTAGCTTAGAACAACAAAGGACGTTGTGGAGAGATAAGCCTACATTCTGAAGAGACACAGCACTTAAAAATGAAGAAACTGACCTGCCTTGTTGATCTACTTAACTAAATATAGCATCCGTTGACACAACACCACGAGACTAGACACTAGAGCAAGAGTTAAACTACTAAATTAGGAATTTATAATTAACTTGCTTAAAAATCTCCCTATCAGATGGCATTTAAGCTAGCTCCTGTGGAGGGCTCTTTTAAAAGTTCAACGATAATTCTTCTGTCGCAACAACGCAAAGACAAATTGATGTACGTAGGTCCTTACTTTCCGTACAATTATTTTTTTTATATCATGGATGACTTTCACTGGATTTCGCAATTATTTTCAATTATTCCCAAATTTATTTCCAAGTTATAAAAATTGCTATCGTACAAAAAAAAAAAAATCGTCACCAAAAATCAAACAAAAAATAGCCTAAAAATATCGCAGTAATAAAAACTTGGGAATACAAAATTTCAGCCCAAAATACCTTTAATTTGCTTACGGAGTCGTCCTGATACCAAAATGGTATGATACATTGGGCTACGGTCTCTAGGGGTAAATTTGAAATAGTTTGACACAATGGCACACTGACATTCGCAATTATTATAGAGATTAATCAATCTGCTAGCAATCCATGTATAAATATCACCGTGCAGTATATATTCTCTTATCCCTGCGTACAGCATTGGTTAGCGTGCTGATCTTTAAAGCCCTTGGTCATAAGTTCTCTTCTAAATATTTCATGTGTATGTAGTCGAACGTCAAAATTTATATTGGCTTTATAATTTTAGGGATGGGTACATTGTTTAGTGGTTATCGGTGCCGAAAGTTAAATCACCGTGCGAATTCCACGCTGAGAAACATTCGGAAAGGTATCTCAGGCTTTCAGCAACGGGTTAAATAGCAGAGCCTACTGAGCTCTCGAGATATGGTTTACAACCAGTCTATAATTAGAACCCTGAATTCATAATCTGTTTGGTGCGGAACAGGCTATACCACCACGTAAAAAAACTTACTAGTTGCAGTACCCACCGTAGTAACACTAGTGGGGTGAGGCTGTAGCCCAATACTCCATGGAAGAATCTTTTTT
>CAHIKZ030000238.1:1477500-1522500 GCA_903632075.3 Acanthosepion pharaonis | reverse complement strand
ACCGTAAACAGAAATCTTCTTGTTCTTGTTCTTCTTCTTCGTCGTCTTCTTCGTCTTCTTCTTCTTCTTCTTCTTCGTCTTCTTCTTCTTCGTCTTCTTCTTCTTCTTCCATTGATGTTGTTAAAGTCTGAATTTTTAAAAAATTATCTGTTACATTTATTTTCTCGTTCTCTTCTATTGCTTCTCACGATTATCGGCGGTATTGAATATGAGCTTGGTCTGTGTTGGACCATAGAACAGGGGTCGCCAACCTACGGCACGCGTGCCACACGTGGCACGCCAAGCAATTTCCAATGGCAGACTGAACGATTTTAAAACCCTCTGTCGGCACATATCGAAAGGTTGCCGACCCTTGACATAGAGTATTGTGATATTCGTACACTTTCAATGCATTTTCTCTTTCTGGTCACATAATCTGATGAGAACTTTTATTATCTTCGTCCCATCTATCTATCTATCTATCTATCTATCTCTATCTCTCTATCTATCTGTATATATATATATATATATATATATATATATATATATATGATCAGAGGTTCAACTTTGGCAAGAAACTGACAATAACCATTGAGTTTTGACTAATACCCACAATACTGACCACTCCTTCTCCATAAATATAGCAAATTTTTAAACTACACAAACACACACACACACATATATATATATATATATATATATATATATATATATATATATATATATATATATATATATTTACTCATATTCGTATTGGACGAATGCATCTGGATTAATTGCCGCCTGTTCCCTGTCAAAATGTGTGCTTTGTTAATTCTGGTAGGACTTATTTCCAAAGGTCAGTGAGTACAAAAATCAGTTTGAATGTTATTAAGTATAGTCCGTGTCATTTAGCTTTGCCAGAAATTGGTTTGTCTTTGTTGATCTTCTGTCGCTTCTGCTTAACGACACTGGTATCTAGTAAATGTTGGACATCGGTTCTCGTTATGAGAAACTTTATATTTCATCATACAAGACATACATTTTCAGTTCCATGTCGTAAGCTTCATCTGGAGCTCGTAAGTTGTTCGGAATAAATGAAAGAAAAAAAAATACACCCGATTTGGATAAATATTAACAAAAAAAATATTTAAAGGAAAAAGAAATAAAATATTAGCTATTTAAAGAAGAAAATACGGAATATACCTATATTTTTAAAAAAGTCTAAGAAGTTTAGAAAACCCCAGAATCTTCTGGAACATTAACCAATATAGAAAAAGTCTGTGACACTAGATATAATATTGTTACATCTTATTCTGATATTCAGAGCCGAAAGATTAATAAAAGAAAGAAAAGGAATAATGTGAGTCTATTAGGAGAAAATACAATTACGGTATCCTACATATGTATAGGTGTACACACACGAGCATACGCAGGTTCATACATACACACATATACGCGTAGAAGCGCACAGACAGACACACGCACACACGTACACACGCACACACACAAAGAAGAAAAATCAAGACCAATAAAAAGGTGCAGAAATCATTATTTTTTTTAACGTAATATAAAAATAATGACATTTGCAAATGCCTCCTGACGAGTGGACCGAACAATTGCACAAAGGTTCACCTACAAAACTCTGAATCAGAGATACTGAATATAACATCAATTATCTAAGTGCTAAATTTTATTTCTGTCTATATATCTGAGATGAAGTATTATGATTATTTACATTATTTACATTCGGACTGTTACCCTCATCTTCATATTCATATGTGAATATGGCAATGAAGATGAGGATAATAGTCCGAATAATGTATGTTGCCAAATCTTATTTTGTTTTAATTTCCCCCCTCTCTCTATCTCTCTTAGTATATATATATATATATATATATATATATATGAGAGAGAGAGAAAAGGTTTTAATGTAGGCTATATACACGGAAGGAGATTAGGCCAAAGAAATAATTGTTCTTTACTAAATTAACAACATAAATACTTTTCTGGATTAAACTACATATATATTACTGTACGTTTATATATATATATATATATATATATATATATATATATATATATATATATATATATATATATATGTGTGTGTGTGTGTGTGTGTGTGTGTGTGTGTGTGTGTGTGCGTGCTTTGAAAAAGGCGAAATGGCGTCTACCGGTTTAGATTTTTGGACCGTCTTTAATATCTCTCTCTCTCTCTCTCTCTCTCTCTTTTTTATATATATATATATATATATATATATATATATATATATATATATATATATATATATATATGTCTTAAAAAATAAAATGTCTGAAAATAATTGTCGGACTTTGTCCATTTCATAATGTGTGACGTCATTTGTTTACATTTGATACGCCATGAGCAGACATGAATGTACGTGAGAGATTCATGGATGATTGAAGTTTAAAAGCAGTAAATTCGACCATGCTAACCGATCGATCCTCTGTGGCGAAATCGGTAAAAGCACGTCAGGCTATATGACGGTTCCGAATAGGATACACGTTCGAATCCTGTCGGAGAACGAATATTTTCTATGAAAATTTCTCTGACATTCAGGCCGCTAAATCTTATTTAATACTGTTTAAACAGAGCATTTACTTAAATATTTGTATCTATAAAAAGAATGTTAAACATAAAATGTCTTAATATATATATATATATATATATATATATATATATATATATATATATATATATATATTATAATAAAAAAAACATGTTGAACAAGAAAACAAAACCTAGATCCTCACTGGGTACCCCATATTTTCAGCCTTGTGCCACATCTGAGCTACCCTTAGAAAATCACCATTCTTACCCCTAATCATTATTGCTACTTCTATGTGCTATGTCCCTTAAAAATGTGAGCGATCATGGCTCTTCACCTCTTCCTATGCCCTGTGGTTCTTAGCAGGGTTTCACTCTTTACTAAGCCTCCTGTCCGACATCGTTCACCCATGCACGTTGAGTAGGTGGCTCGCTTGTTTCCTGTAATTCTCTTACTGTCGATAGGCCCTGTGGAGGTCAAGTTTTCCATACCCTACTTCATCATGAGGTTTCCAAGAAACTTCAGCTGTTTCTTTCTCGTTCTAAGTTTTAGTGTTTTTTTTTGTTTTTGTTTTTTGTCCCCATTTTCCTTACGATTTATTTGTTGTTTACACACTTCATCCGTCGAATTCTCAGTATCCTTCTGTAGAACCACGTTTCTGCTGCCTCCTGTCTGTAGGTTTGGCGAAGGATCGTCTTCTTTAAGACGCAAAGCCTTTATTTGTTTGAATCCATTTTAATCAGTGATCTTAGACAACGCTTGTATACAGTTGATTGTTTAGACATTTCCGAACGAGTCGGACGCCATGTCTGACATCTATATGAAAGTCGAGATCTGACGATCCCTTTTCATACATGTTCTCTTGGTTGTGTACATATATATATATATACGAATCTATGTATATATGTGGGTGCATGTATGTTAAAGGAATCAATAAAAGGAGTTACAATTGTTATCTTTATCGCTTATTTTCTTTTTCTATTCCCCGCTTTTGTTCGTTGTCATAGAACCAGACTCTCTGAACATTTACGATGATGGAGAGTTTCTTATCTTCTCAAAAGATTTGTATTGCCTTTACTCCCGTCTCTTGTGCTTACCCCACTGATTGTTTCTGGCGTGTACCGTTGTTATGTCTCACGTGACCCTAATTGTCTTTTGTTCAAGAATTTGGCTTCGGGATCTTTATTTATAGTTAAAATCCAAAAGAAGTGTGTGGGCGTTCAAGCGATAAGACTCCAAGGACAAAATGCAATTTAGTTTTAGCCCAATTGTGAGAGGAGCGAATTTAAAGAGCGAAAAGCGGATCCTATTTGTAGATATTATATTAAGCGATTTGATTCTATTTTCCGATTCTATTATATATATATATATATATATATATATATATATATATATATATATATATATATGTAAGCAAATATATGGATATAAATCCGACAGTATGAAAAGAAAAATACAGAAAAACAAAAATCTGAATATGCAATTATGTAGTATTAATGTTAAAATAAAGTCGACGTCGGACGTTTCGGTCTATTTAAGACCATCTTCATGGACATTTTCATTTAAACATAATTAACATTAGAACTTATAAAAATTTAACACAAAAGACGATGGACATGAAAAAGATGGTCTTTATCCATAGACATACTGTCTACTGGAAACAAACCTGACGTTACTTTATATTGAAGACTTAACATTATAATAGACTATCAAGTAATTGGATTTATTATCAGACTTTTGTTCCATTTTTGAAATATTTTTTGATTTGCCTTGTAACAGGAAGGACTTCAAGCTTGTTGAAGAAATAAGAACCTATTGATCACCGTATTCCGACATCAACGGAAGAGATTTCTTGAACTGTTTATACAAAATTTTTCAATCGACTTTTTAATATTTTAATTTTTTGGAAATATCTTCGATATTTTATATCGCCCATGACGACTACGTGATCATATTTAAACAGAACGCTGATCTGTATAAAATTTCAGTTATCTGTTTGAATTAGTTGGGCTCTTATGTCCATCGTCTTTGTGTTAAATTTTACAATCGTCAATAATGACAAATCTGACGAAGATCGTCATTAAATAGACCGAAACGTCCGACGTCGACTTTATAAACATTAATACTACATAATTGCATATTCAGATTTTTGTTTTTCTGTATTTTTCATACTGTCATATTAATCCATATTTCCAATATATATATATATATATATATATATATATAAATATATATATATATATAAAAATTGAATATATATACCTACACGCTATCACACACACACACACACACACATACATATATATATATATATATATATATATATATATATATATATATATATATAAATTGAATATATATATACACTTCAAAACACACACACACACTTATATATATATATATATATTATATATATATATATAATTTAATGAAAACAGACGACTTTAAGGTACCATTACGAAAATTTATTTGAAATCCTTTTGAAATTTCAAAAAGGAACACTTCCAATAAATTACATTTTTGGTCTCATTTCATTGTTGTCTGTTTTTTTTAAATATTAGGGATAAAGACTTCACATTGAGCTGTCAGGGATTTCATCCTCCTTGGATTTACCAATTCAGTTTACCAAGTTCTTCATAACTTAATATATATATATATATATATATATATATATATATATATATATATATATATATATATATACTGTAATTCCTCGTGTATAATAACCATTATTGATAATACGTACATACACCTAACATTATGCTGAAAGTGTGGCAAAATGCTTCTACTCATGCATAATACGCACCCCATGTTTGGTAATCAAATAGAAATAAATAACATGTATCTCTCCAATTTCATTACGGCTAGCGTTTCTGACTCTTATTTACAAAATGGTTTTAAACATAGAAAAATATCATTTTAATTTAATATTATCATAATTCTTATATTATTTTACGAAAAATGTTTAAAGATTTGTTGTAGCTGTGCATAATACGCACCCCTTATTAGATATATATATATATGTAGAATGAAGTCAACACCTAGCATCAGCGATCTGTCTGATGGTTGAACGGAAATGTTTAAGCATGCAATATACTGTCAGTTGAATTCAATGTTCACTTTTATATTTACCTATACTCAGTCCTTGATTATTGAGGACTTTGACCAATAAATATACCATATCCTAAAACTATATTTTTATCATATATATATATATATATATATATATATATATATAAAAAAAAGAACAATAAGATATATAATTCGTTGTTCTTATTGATATTTTTATTTTTACAAAAGAGTACTCAATGTAAATTTACAGATTATAAATATTATATATTAACAGATTTAAAAATATGGTTTCTTCGCTACACAGTAATTACCATGTTTCAAAAACCGAAGCTTAAAACCTCAAATTTAATTATATAATTAAATTAAAAGCATTAGTTCTCTTTCATGTTTTAATTATATAATTAAATTTGAAGATTTTAACTAAATATACACACACACACACACACACACACACACACATATATATATATATATATATATATATATATATATATATATATATATATATATTTCCCAGGGAGAATTTCAGAGTTTTAGTTGGGAAAGAATCTTTTACTTTTTGTTTTTATTTTTTGATTTATTATTTATTTACAGAAGTTGGAGCCATTATAAATAAAAACTAATCCATGTAATTGTATTCGTATTACTCTGAAAAAGAATGATGATTGTTATTAATATTATTTGGAATGCACTTTTTTAGTTGAACAATCTCGGAATGCTGGTGGAATGACATTCTGACTTATGGTGGAAAGGTTAGATTAGGTAACACCAAGATGAGAATCACTGTTCTGGATGATTTGCTTCGACTGATCGATGAAGCTTTCAAGAAATAAAAGAAAAAGAAAAAAGAAGAAAAGAAACAAGTATTCAGAAAGTTCCGCCATTTTTCTGCTAATAAATCAATTAAAAATGAAATTTATTTTCGTGGTAAATATGAACATGTTATTATAACTTGTATCTGGAGGCCTGCTAATACAACTCAAATATGGTGGTCTGACTGTGTCACTGATAACATCAAGAAGTGGGAGCAATTGCTATAAAGCCGATTTGTAATGAATAACTCCAGTAATTTAAGATCAAATATTAGGAAACAAAAATTCTCACAGCTATTTATACTTAAAAAAATAACGATGTGTAATGGCGACAGAAAAGAGAACGAATGCGCGGGAACTTTCTTTAAGGGTGAACCGTGAGGAAAAAAAAATTTCGAAGACAATGGTTGGTTTTATATGGAGTCTAGCCTGCTTGAGGTACAAGTTCTCTACAGTGTAACCACTCACCATGTGTTGACCCTCACTGTCACAACAAACAAAATGCAAGAAGACAAAAGATAATGGGAAGGGTGTGAAGAGAGTTGAGAAGCTGTCTGTAACAACAAAAACCAGGAAAATGTCTATTGAATAGCCCGAAAGGTCTTGGGACAATGACCATTACGGACAATTTCTACGCAATCTTAGCCCTCCCCCTAAGAAAAACTGTAAAATCTTGTCTGTTACATTCAATGAAACATACACGCAGAGGTGCACACACACACACACATATATATATATATATATATATATATATATATATATATATATATATATATATATATATATATATATACCCAAGTATAGGATTGGTGTATACGGAATAAATTCCAATAACTAAAAAATACTATCCTTAAAATAGTGCTCAATACAGAGTAGAGGAAATATAATAATTATTTATTCGAAAATTAAAAATTATCATTTTTTAAATTTAATCTGTATTAAGTTTAAAAAATTATAAAATTATTGAAAGACGAAACTGAGGAAAAATACATGATTTGTTATTTATTTTGTTTTTTTATCGAAAGGGCAAAAATTAAGTTAGAATAAACGTTAAAATCTAATGGTGGTCTGAGCTTCGTTACAACTTAGATACATCTGAAGAGTTATTTTTAATTTTATAGTAAAAATTAGTATTAATTAGTTAGAATGAATTCTATTTTAGTCTAACCCTATCATTAAAGTATTAACTATTTATTATAACCAACGTTCGTTGTCAAGTTTTTTGAATTCGCATATACTGGTATTTTGATTTGTCATTGCAGCTTATGTAACAGCATTTCCTCTAGCGAGGGGTGTTTGATTGATTTGAACTTTTTAAAACCCTTTATTCTACATTAAACACCATCACTTGATAAAACACCAGAAGTGTTGAAACAAAACAGCTATTTTTGTAGTGATTTTATATCATATAAATAAATAATTTCCGAATAAATAATTATATATATATATATATATATATATGTATATATGTGTGTGTGTGTGTGTGTGTGTGTGTGTGTGTGTGTGTGTGTGTACCCTACGGACGATAAATTGTGTGTCCCAATTCACATAAATATAGTAGTAAATACTGTATGTTGGTCTGCAATTGGAGATTCGTCTTCAGCTGTCAATCTCTCTGCTTTCGGGAAGAGAAGATTCACAGATAACTTTATAGGAATGTTTTTATTTTTCATAATAGTTATAAAGTTATAGGAATGTTTTTATTTTTCATAATAGTTATAAAGTTATAGGAATGTTTTTATTTTTCATAATATTTTTTATAATAGGAATTTATTTATTTCTATTTCATTACCAAACATGGGGTGCGTACTATGCATGAGTAGAAGCATTTTCCACACTTTCAGCACAATTTTAGGTGTACCTATTATGGATAAAGGTTATAAAGGATAAAAGCAGAGAATATATATATATATATATATATATATATATATATATATATAATGAATCTAACGTTATCGGAATGTTTTGAAAAATAAAAACATTCCTATCACTTGAGATATATGCATAAAATTTCATCCATACTGTTAAAAGAAAAAATAAAATCATTCCTGATAATGTCGAAAAGAATAACAAAAAGGTCTTGGACATAACGAAAATTCAGACGATTTCTACAGGAAAAAAATAAATTAAAGAACGCAAGAAATAAATAAATAAAAAACTTAACCACAGAACCTTGTCTGTTATTTTTAAAGAAACTTTTATATACAGGCTGCAATGGATAAATTGTCGTCTAAATTACGAAAATGAGGAAAATAACACTGACATCTGATTTTAACAGATATATTTAACAAAATTACGCAAAAATATTTTGAAATACAAAAGAGTACATTCATTCAATAAAATCACCATTGGCTTCAACCACATCCTCCAAACGACTTCTGAATCTCCTGCAAATCTTCTGGAACTTCTCCTTGTTTAAGTTGGTGAATGCTGCCATAATCTTTGCCTTCAGTTCTTCTTTGGTGTTACAAAGAGTTTTGTTGATCTCTCGATTAACTGCGCTCGACACATAATAATGAAGGGCTTTGCAGTCTGGGGAGTTAGGTGGCCAGATGTAAGGGTGATGTCGTTGCAGAAATTGTCTGACAGCCATGTCTGGTTTCACCTGATTGTGTGGCATGGTGAAGAGTCTTGTTGCCAGACAGAGGGTATTCCAGAAGCCACCCTAGAAGAGCACTAAATCCTCAAGAAAATTGATTTTTGACTCCGTGCTCAGTCTGACTCTCTGACCAACAAATTCTGGTATTCTTTTCCTATCAGAACGATCAGAGTGAGTTTTCTGAGCTGACGTACCTTTGAATAATCTGCAATTTCCTCATATTGAGACCCAAACACTCTATTCGTATAGAAGCTTCCAGTGGGAAAGCCAAGGAGTACAGCATGCCGTGTTCTGGTATGTGATTTACGTCATGGTACTGTTTTTCTCACAGACGATGCCTAACTGACCCTACTAGTCATATATATATATATATATATATATATATATATATATATATATATATATATATATATTTGGTGGTGGTGTCTCCCTGACGTCATTTTCGACGTATGAGGGTCAAGCAGCCAGACACCAGCACATATGATTTGATTATAGTGGTGAAAACTTTGTGCAGAACAAATCACACTTTGAACGACTGAATACAAAGACCTGGTGCACTACGTACCACAAGGTCCCCAAACAACTCTCTGCAGAGTTGTGCTTCTCCTAGACCAGTAGCCATCCAAGGCTATAGAACCCAGTCAGTCCTGCAATTTACCCATAGCTGGATGGAGAGGAAGAATTTTGATACCTTTCCCAAAGGTATTAACACGTAGTTATGTGTGTGTGCGTGTGTGTATTTGTGTGTGTGTATATTATAATAATAATAATAATAATGCTAATTATAATAATAATAATAATAATAATAATAATAATAATAATAATGTACTCTCCCGTAGGTTTCGATGTATGAGGATCTGATAACTTAATTCATTTATGAAATTTTGTGCGATAATTAAAACAATTTCTCCTTTTCCCATGACCATATAGATAACCACTATTTAATATATATATATTTTAATATTTAATATTATATATATATATATATATATATATATATATATATATATATATATATATATATATATATATATATATATATATATATATATATATATATAAGGTTAATGTATAGATTTTTCGGCACCTTGTATTTATAAATATAAGTAAAAATATCGAGAACTTTTAAAAAATTATCAATTTAAGAACGCTCTAAAATATCCATAAGGCAAACTATGGAAGTCGTTAAGTGAGTCAATGTTTTGCTGAATTTTCTTATGTTTTTATATATATTTTAAATATAATTATTATTTATTATTTTATTATAATTTAATAAATTATTTATCTATGTAATAGAACTTATTTAAAATAAATACATACATAAATAATTTATCAAATTAAAATGAAATTATAAACAATAATTTTATTTAAAATTATTTTTATAAAATGGTATATATATATATATATATATATATATATATATATATATATATATATATATATATATATATATATATATATATTAAATAATAATCCTATAATTATTTTATTAATCATTATATTTTTAAAATTTTTATGACATAAAATATAATTATTTCAAAAAAGTCATGAGAAAAGGCTTAACACATTTCTAATTATTAAAAAAATAGAAAATATGGTCATGGGAAAAGGAGAAATTATTTTAAGAAAGAAGATATTTGAAAAATATTTTGGGCGCGAGTTAATATATTGGGAAGAAACGATTGAAGAAATTTCCTTCCAAGTAAATTATTTTCTTGGCGGAGTGAATTGCGTCATGGTGCTTTTTTGCTTTCTCACAGACGGTGCCCAACTAACCCTAGTGTACAATGTAGTCAACAAAATCAAAAATAAACAACGCACAAGCGCGAAATGAAAATAAATATAAATTTACAATTTACCCATCGCAATATATATAATTGCGACAATTTACCCATTTCAATATATATTGCGATGGGTAAATTGTCGCAATTTTATATATTCACGTATGTGTGTATATGCGTGATTAAGAAAGTATACGTAGATTTAAAACGTTCTTTTTGCAGAAACTACTCCATCTCTCCCATCTATTTTGCAAAAAAAAATATTAAAAATGGGGTCGGGTCATGTTGAGTCGGCTTGGCTGGTTGACGAGCCACTAAGACTGCTATTTAAGACCAAAACATGAATTTGGAGTTGTTGGGCGAGAGTTGATGCACAAGCTTTCCTCTGTGCGACGTGTTTGGGTCGCTCATAAACAAACCAACGCCAGTTTTGTTTTTTAGTTGTTTTTTTTTTTTTTTTTTTTTTTTTTTTTTCGGGTGAGTCAGTCAGTTCCCATCTCACTGGGGCCCAGATAGGCCAAGCATTCATATATTAATTTTTTTCAACACGCTCTTTCTCTCTCTTTATCTTTATCTTTCTCTCTCTGTCTCTCTCACATTCTCTCTCTCACTCTCTCTCTCTGACACACACACACACACTCACGCAAAAACAAGCGCGCACTTGCGTTTCTATATGTAAAAGTTTGCTTCAGTAAAGCTGTATACGGGAATAAGTAATTTATTTTATCCATATATTTATTTTTAGCATAATCTCCTCCTTTTGTTATCCACTTAATTTAGTGGCAGAAGACAATTAAGCGAATAATTACTTTCAGATCATGGAATCATATATATATATATATATATATATATATATATATATATATATGAAAATATATACGAAAAACAAACAAAATTCCTAATATGCAATTATGCTGTTTTAATGTTAATATAATGTCAAAGTCGGACGTTTCGGTCTAATAGGCCATCTTCAGGACATATTCATAAAACATAATTAACATTAGACTATATTCAATTCAACATGAAAAAGACGATGGACACAAGAGCAAGACTAATCCAAACAGATAACTGAATTTTTTTTTTTATAAGATCAGCGTTCCGTTTTAATATGATCACGTCGTCGTCACGTGGGCGATGTTGTGAAAAGAGTGGACATTGAAGTCAATTACCGACGGCGACTGTCTGTTTCATGCTTAAATGCAATCTTCAGGCCATGTGCGTTGGGCTTTGGCGCAACAATTTTTACTTCCGACCCAATAACCGATAGAATAATATAGTAGATCTACCCATAATGCATCATAATTGATCAGTATAAATAAATAGCCGGAGAACACATCTTCTGATCCAGTTTTCAATTTTTTATCAAGTGAATGTGCAGTGTGTTAGACGTAATAGACATAGTTTAAAAAAAATATGAACATACATTTCAAACATGATGAAGTCCCACAGAGGACAAAACGTGTCAACTAAGATAAGTTTTTTTTTTGTTGTTTATTTATATTGTCCTTTTACAGATATTCTCCAACATTCATTTTTATACACACACACACACACACACACACACACACACACACACACACACACACACACACACACACACACACACACACACACATATATTATTTATAATTTTTTCATATAAATAAAAACAATTTACTCACGACAAAGATGCAATTTCGTTTCGGTGCATTTAGTTGCACCTAATTCTCACCAGTCGAGGTGCAACTAAATGCACCGAAATGAAGTTGCATCTTTGTCGTTAGTAAATTGTTTTTGTCTATATGAAAGATTATAATAAATAATTATTGCTCTTCTATCGTTATTTAGCCCTCTTTTGAATTAATGCTTTGAACGTTTGAATTTATATATATATATATTGTCCTCTGTGGGACTTCACCCTTACAAGACAGACATGCTTACGGAGGTGTGGAGGCCTCACACTTATACACACACCCACAGCAATACACACGCTTACACATATCATACTCACTCACTCCCTAATGAGCCAAATAACACACACACAAACATTAAACAGAGACACATCCCCTCGCCAGGACCAATAAAATTGTCAAACTGACCAGAGAATTCAGAGCAGCATGAATCCATCCAGCTCTTATCTCATATAACAACTTAAAAGAGACTGTTTGACCAACAAAAGGAATGTTAAAAGATTCATGTTAAAAAGATAAAGAATAAAAAAAACAAATGAAAACTACAGACAAAAGTTCATTTTCTCCAGCAAAACATTCATTTCTGTAGTTTACTGCAACCAGCAAGCAGAAATATTTCTCCTCCCGTTGATGGCCATTTTGGTCGAAACTAGTCGAGGAATCTAAATGAAATAATAATAAAAAAAACGAAAGAATATTAATTTACAACCCAGTGTGTCCGAAGATTAATTTTTTAATATTTTTTTATTGTTCAATATATATATATATATATATATATATATATATATATATATATATGTGTGTGTGTGTGTGTGTGTGTGTGTGTGTGTATGTCATAAACTTTGAAGCACCGTTTCCTGTTCAATTACCTAATTTAAATAACTACAAACTGGTCAGTACGTAGTTGGGTGACCGCTCGGGGGTGCACAAGCCCCTCTAAGCATGGATGTACGCGGGATATAATGGATAATGTCTCAGCTCTGAATTTTGAATCGGCGAGCCGAGTTCCAATTATAGTCGCTTTATTTATGTTCACCTATGCCTAAATAACTTTTCAAAATGTAGGAATCCACCACTTATCTCCCAGCTATGAGTTAATTAAAAAAAATGCATTCTTGCAATCCAAAAACATTTTCTGGCTTTAAATAAACTGCAAAAGGCTGATAAGCCGTAGAAAACGAATCACTCAATCAATGAATCAATATATATATATATATATATATATATATATATATATATATATATATATATTAATATATATATATTATTAAATATTATATTATTATATATATATATATATATATATATATATATATATATATATATAGTGTAACCCGGATATAAGAGAGTTGTCGGGACCGGAGAAGTCTCTTATATTCGGGTTTCTCTTATATCCGGGTTTGGTCTATTTTGTTTAGGTAAGTATGGGCTCTAATTTGGGACCAGAGAAAATCTCTCTTATATCCGTTTCTCTTATATCCGGGTCTCTTATATCCGGGTTACACTATATATATATTATATATATTATATTATATTATATATATATATATATATATATATATATATATATATATATACTGGGTGTAAAAACAAAAATGTCCAAATCGTGTAACGACATAATTTGCCATCCCACAAAATGTTTAATATCTAATAAACTACTAAACGAAATGAGTTTCTTTTTTTTCCAGGCTTTCACATAGGACTTTTAGCCATCTTGATACCATTTGTCGTCAGAATCACTCTTTAGGTTATTCAGAACTGTTAAAAATCGTTTTGTGTCAGTCCCACTCTCTTCCCAAATGAGCAATGGTGAGAGAAAAAAAAATCATTCAGGCCTTTAGTAATCGTACCAACATTCATACTCTAGCTTCCATCTTAAAAAATCTATACAAGAACCAAGAGAACGGCGAATGAGTTTAAAAAAGTGGGAACGGTGTTGAGGAAAACCGTATCAGGAATTCAATCACGGCTCCACCAAATAAAAAACTCAAATTAAAGTAGTAGAGTTAAATCAGATGTGAAAAATAAAGGGTCTAAATCAGATAATAAATTTTAAAGATTCATAATCCTATATATGTTTATCTGATCCTCTGATAAAATGAAAATTTTACAGAGATATTGTAAATACGATAAAAGCCTAATAAAAAAAAACAACATAATAAGCTAACAGTTGAAGGAGAAATTTACTCTATCACCTGTAATATATGCCACAAGTAATACATAGAAGAAATCTCAAGGAATTTAATTAAAAAATTTATATGAACACAAAAGGGATCTTTTACAAAACAACACATGCAATGCTCTAGTTGATCACCGTAATGAGTCGGACAATAATTTGGATTTAAAAAGAGAAAACAATTTACTAAGACGAAAATATAATAGATATTATTTAAAAAAAAAATCATAATTTTCCTTGTTGTTGCTTGTTTGTATTTATTAAATAAAGAGATAATGACAAAATAAATCAAGAACGAACTCCCTATGGAATTATTCCGGTAAATATTACCATTCTTCCAGGCGAAGTCTTTGTGTCTTGAGTAAAAACGGACATACAAGTACACACGTGTTTGCACGTGCGCGTACATGCATGCACGGAAGAATAAACACAATTACCTGAATTATATATATATATATATATATATATATATATATATATATATATTCATTTATAGGATGTGTTCATTCAAAGGTGGGAGTTCATGACTCTCCACATCTTCCTGTTTTCTGAATCTCTCAGCAGCGTTTGACAGTTAACCGTTCCACTAGTTACCAATTTGATACCCAGTCACGCAACTGGACTTAAAATTACGAACAGCTGGTAGTAGTAGTAGTAGTAATACTAATAGTAGTAGTAGTAGTAACAGTAGTAATACGAATAGTAGTAGTAGTAGTAGTAATGTTGTCTGAATCGGCACTCGTGGATAGTAATGTTCGTCGCCGTGAAATGAGCAGTGTTCGTCTTCGCTGGATAACTGATATGATCATCTTGATAACATAGATAGGGCGGATGCTGGATCACGTGACCGGTTTCTTTCATTTTAGAAGTGTTACACCAATGCCAGTATATGAATATATATTGTCCCCGTGTCTAAAGATGGTGTTGAGGTCGGGGGAAAAAAATTAAAGGTAATGATTTCGACGTAAGGACGATAAAAAAAATAAAAACATTTCCTCCCGCAATACATTTAGAGATAAGCCATCAAAACATGAATAAGCGTACACGCTTATAAACACTTACATCGACACATTTACTTGCGCATAGATACATAGATACACACATTTACACCTCCCTACTATATATATATATATATATATATATATATATATTCAGTTGTATGGATATAAGTTTTTAACCTTGGGTTTCACGCTTTTGCGATCATCAGACAATTGTGTGTTGACCGTAAAATTATATATATATATATAATGAATAATGAATCCTTAAAAATCCATTTGATAGGTGATAATTTATTTAATGAACTCAAGTGTCCATCTCTTCAGACCAAAATGTTTGGTCTGAAGTGATGTAGGCCATGAAATAAATCATCACCTATCAAATGGATTTTTAAAGATTCTGTATTCATTAGTATATTGATCTGTTCTTGCATTGATCTCTCTTTGTGGAATTATACCTACTAATCATTGTAATATATATATATATATATATATATATATATATATATATATATATATATATATATGTATGTATATATTCTCCGTATTTAGGTAGCAAATTTTCTTTAAGGCAGATACTATTAAAACAACCTTTTTGTGTCGATTAATTTTAGTGAACGAATTTTTCCAAATTATTATAAATAATCCTTCTCAGGCAACGAGGAAATTCTGTCAGTAATTGTCCGAAGTTCATTTTGAAAAAAAAATACAGGAAATATGGTCCAAGCTTACAAATTTTCTTAAGGCATTATCAGAGACAATTGGTGAGTTTCATAAATCTTGTGAGTGTTGCGGTTCAGGCAAGAGTGTTTTGACGTAATCGAGGTGTGATCTGTTTTTTTTAATATACATTTAAGGATTAAAGTCTTAAGCAATTGTTTTTATTTATTGATGGTTCTGTTTGCTGTATGAGTATTGATTGAAGGATCATATGTCTACTTTTACTATCTATCTCGCAAGCTATGGCAATCTGTTCATGTCTATGTGTTTCAATCTATCTATCTATCTATCTATCTATCTATCTATCTATCACAATCTCATCATGTCTATGTACTTCAGTCAGTTCATATCTATCTATCTATCTATCTATCTATCTATCTATCTATCTATCTATCTATCACAATCTCATCATGTCTATGTACTTCAGTCAGTTCATATCTATCTATCTATCTATCTATCTATCTATCTATCTATCTATCTCTCTCTCTCTCTATATATATATATATATATATATATATATATATATATATATATATATATATCTGTATTGAAATGTTTTTCCTGTCTATGTACTTCAATCTGTTCATATCTATCTGTCTATCAATATATATATATATATATATATATATATATATATATATATATATATATATATATATATGTGTGTGTGTGTGTGTATTGAAATATTTTCCTGTGTATGTGCTTCAAGCTGTTCATATGTATTTATCTATCTGTATACAGTTAAATATATATATATATATATATTTAACTGTATATATATATATATATATATATATATATATATATATATATATATATATATATATATATATATATACCTACGTTTACAATAAAGGCGTTATTTACATAGCTAGCATTGAGCATAATGGCGAGACTAAATTTTGTTTTGGTTCCACTGCTAACTATTGGGAAATTCGGTATTAACATCATAAAATGACTCTTACCAATAAGCAATATTCAAATACCACGGAACGATCTAAATTTCTCTGGCAAATCAAGAGAGATAACTACACACCTGTAGTAAATTAAAATCTCATCGCTATAGCTAAACGTTTTAATCTCAATAATAATAAATGTACTTTTTGCCAATTTGAAAAAGATCTATTCTCAAACACGTCGATAATTATAATCTGCTGAACAAACGAAATGAGCTTATGATTACTTGCAGCCATAAAAGGAAATCTCTTCTCAAATATTTCGATGCAAATATTCTATCATTTCTGCAATACCCCAAATGATATGTCTCTAATATTTATTTATTTTTCTATATCGAATTACAGCGCTTACATCATCCTAGCATCCCATTTTTATTTCGTTTTATTATTTTTAATCTTGTTTATTTTTTCTTTACTTTACCCTATATTTATGTTGTCTACACACACTTTTTATTTGGTAACTACCATCGTCTTTTTAGTTCTTATTGCAATAATCTTATCTTTTGACTCAATTCATATTAATGGATCAATATCCGCATTAAAATTACTATCAATAACTTCATTTATTTTTCAATATCCACCTACCAAAACTATATTTTGAATATATACCTCAATATTATATTATATTATATTAATAATAATCTTGAATCCAGAAACAATAATGTTGCTCCCATCAGAACCAGAAATTAAAAAATAATCCACCTTATTGCACGGTTCGTTTTTTTGTACCTGATGATTAGCAGAATTATCAAACTCTGAGTCGTACTGCAAACGTAGGTATATGTGTAATTACTAATATATACTTTATAGCGCTGTTTTACTAAATTGAACATGGTTTTGTCCACACCATTGATTAAATAAATAGTTCTTTGTTCACACGTATGTGTGCGTAATCGCTCATACGTACGTTTACTCATATCACTTTATTTAGATAATTTATCTCTCTCTCTCTCTCTACATATATACATACATACATATATATATATATATATATATATATATATATATATATATATAGGGTGAGATGGATAAATTCTCGTCTAAACTACTCAAAAATGAAAATATCACTGACATCTTATTTTAACAGATATATTTAACAAAATTAAACAAACATATTTTGAAGTATTAAAGAGTAAATTTATTCCATAAAATCGCCATTGACTTCAGAATATCCTGAAACTCTTCTGGACGGTCTCCTTGTTTAAATTGGTGAAGGCTACCATAATCCTTGCCTTCAATTTATCTCTGGTGTTACAAGTAGTTTGGTTGGACTCTCGATCAACTGCGCCAGACACATAATAATCAAGTGAGGGGAAGTTAGGTGGCCAGGTGTAAGGAGTGATGTGGTCGGATAAATTATATGACAGCCATGACTGGTTTCTCCTGCTTGTGTGACATCTTGCAGAATCCAGTGGCCAGAGATAGGTTCTTGCAGCAGTCACCCTCTTGACCCAGGGTAGCACTGAATTCTCAAGGCACTTGATGTAGATCTCCGTGTTGAGTGTGAGACCCTGTGGGAAGATGAATTGAAGCATAACGTAGCCGTCACTGGTGATCAATCCAAACACCTTCGTAATCGCTTTCCGAATCCTCTGCAATGTCCTGACACCCAAACACTCTGAAATATTCGTACTGGAGCCTCCGGCGCGAATGCCAAGGAGTAGAGGATTGCATTTCCAAATTTCTGGCGGAATGAATTGCGTCATGGCGCTCCTTTTCTTACATACGTTTCCTATATGGCCCAAGTATACGATACAGTCGACAAAATCAAGAACAAACAATGCGAATGCGCGAAATTAAATTTACCCATCGCACCTAGTATATATATATATATATATATATATATATATATATATATATATATATATATATATAAAAAGATTGCTTATCTATCTATCTATCTATCTCTACACATCTGTATATACATAACTTATTCGAAAATTATAACAAATATACATGTATATTGATTGGTCATTGCAGTTTCCCCCTATCGAGGTGTGTTCGGTCGACTTGAAGTTTTAAAAATCTTTATTCTACATTCAACACCATCACTTGATAAGATACCAGAAGAATACTATTTTTGGTTATTGGAATATATTCCGTATACACTAATCGCATACTTGTCTATATATATATATATATATATATATATATATATATATATATATATATATATATATATACATACATAAGTATATCTATATATATATATATATATATATATATATATATATATATATATAAATTGCTTTGGGATCTATTTATCTATATCAGCATTATCTATCTATCTATCTATCTATCTATCTATCTATCTATATATATATATATATATATGTGTCAATTGCATACATATATATAATATATACATAAGTATGTGTGTGTATATATACAGTAGCGTCCAAAACTAAGGGACAAAGTTTTAAAACCTAATATTTGTTAGAAATAACAGCTGTGAAAAGCTGAAATTTTGACAACTGGTAGTCGTTATCATCCATAATAACATACTAAAATTTGAATCATTTGCAAAAGGATAGAAAAATAATTGCATACATATATATATATATATATATATATATATATATATATATATATATATATATATATATATATATATATATATATATATATATATATATATATATATATATATACATACATACTTATGTAAGTAAGTATTTTATATATGTATGCACCTGATATATATATATATATATATATATATATATATATATATATATATATATATCAATTGCATACATATAGATATAATACATGCATACTTTGAGAGTGTATAGAAAAAAAAAATGTGCTTTTGTTGATCTGTATATAACTAGCTATTTATACATGGCTAAATTGACGTATATTTTGATGTTTTTTCTACTGGCCGCCTTTGTTTCAGGGCATCGTCCCATGCTACTCACTTGAATTTTCTGTTGATGAATTTTTGGCTTTTGGTCTTGAATGCGTTTACAATATGGCCATTGTTCCATTGTAAGCAATAGAAACTTTGTTCGTTCGTATTTAATGACTTCATGGTTAATTGAAATAGATAAATGAAATGAAAGAATGAAAATATTCACAAAAGTGGGAGTGATGAAAGAGAACGAAAGGATTATTGAGAGATAAAAAGTGGGCGTTACGATAAATGAATGTTCAAGAGAGAAAGATAAACAGAGAAATCGATGAAATGAAAAGGAAAAAGAAAGAAAACAAAAGAGTGAAATACGAAATAAATATAACGGACGAAAAAGAATGAGCGACGAAAATAAATGAAACTAATGAAGAAAGAAAAAAGAATGAAGGTCGAGCTGGAAAGAAAAAAAAACGATAGAATGAAAGAACGACGAGAAGAAGAATAAAAATGTAAGGCAAAACCGAAGAAATAATGAATGAAAAAGGCAAAGAAATGATAATAAGAGAGAATGAAAATAAAATGAAAAAGAACAAGATAAAAAAGAAAGAGTAAACGAATGAATAACTGTGTGAAATCCGGTAGTAAAATGGCAGACAGAATAAATTATGGAAAGAAAGAAGGGAGAAAGAAAAAAAAAAAAAAAGAAAGAGAAAATGAAAACAGAATCAAAATGGAAATGAGCGAATGTGTCAATATAAACTGAGAATAATAAGGGTGAATGCATGAAAAAATAAGGTAACAAAAAAGAAAGGTAGAAAGAAAGAAAGAATGAAAGAAAGAAAGAAGAGAAGGCAAAATAAAAGAACTTAATCGAAAGCGAGAAAAGAATATATTTTTTCACATAATAATCCGTCGAGTCTAGAATAAGAATACTCAACAGAATACGCTGACAGGCTATTTCGTTTCTACCGAGAAACGAACCCGGACCGTCACGACATAACGCAAACGCCATACTACTGGGTCAGCGGGCCTCAGTGACGGAGATGAAACTTAACTAGACTCAATAGAGCTCAGCTACTCTGAATTCTTGTTAAGGATTCTTGTTCTAGACACAATGACTTATTATGTGAAAATATCCAAATCTCCCAAAATTTCTATTACATATATATATATATATATATATATATATATATATATATATATATATATATATATATATATATATATATATATATATATATATATATATATATATATATATATATAGAATGATACAATATTGAATCCATATGGAATTTACAAGAGGATATGGATCCAAGGAGAACTCTATGTCAAAAATAGAGAAAAAATTATCAATTAAAGAATATGAAACACTTAAAATTCCAGAGTTCTCATGAATTAAAAATTATTACCTATGGGATTTTCAGTGTTTGATATTCTTTAATTTATATATATATATATATATATATATATATATATATATATATATAGATAGATAGATAGATAGATAGATAGAGAGAGAGCGGGGGAGAAGGAGAGAGAGACGGACAAAGAGAAAGACGGACAATGAAAGAGACAGCGAGAGAAAGAAGAAATAGAAAGAGGGAGGGACAGAGGAAAAGCGACAGAGGGACAAGAGAGAGAGAAAGAGAGAGAGAGATGTCTGTGTGGCCGAGAGGTTGGAATATTCCCTTTCCGACCACTAGAATCTTCCCATGATCGATTTTTCAGTAAGGTGACGGCTTAATATTATCGGTCTGGAGAGGCCACCAGCGAATGGAAGTACCTAAAGACCATACCACAGGTGGACCCAAGACCTGTCACTGAAACTGGGTCAATGGAACAGCTCGGAAGCCGGTGATGGTTGTGCTAGCACGAAGTCACAAATCATCGTGACCGAGAGTTTGAGTGTACGACTGTTATTCAAACATTGATCGTGACAGCTGATGCGCTCTTTCCCAAAAAACTGCAATTAAGATCCGGCCAGCATAGTTTCAATATGAACCACAGGTGAGCTCTGTGTGTTGGGGGTGCGTGAACAAACTCAAATGTTCCTGGGCAGGTGTCTATGACGAAGATTGCTTAGCTGCACTAGCAGACGGATGTGCTCGAAAAACGAAAAGAGCCGACTATTATACATACATATATATATTAAGAAATGGACAAGGTCCGATATTTATTTATAAATATATATTTTATATTTATATATATATATATAAAGAAAGAACAGTTTAGATAAACAGTTTTTGAAACATTTACCGGCCTGAATGTCCGAAATTTTCATAGAAAAAAAAACATTCTTTCAAATCAATTTCGAACCTGCATATATATATATAACCGTCATATATATATATATATTTTCCAATATACATAAATGAACCAATCGGTAAACAAATGGTCATATTTATTTTTTATTTATTAAAACTTTTTTATGTTTAATCTCGTACATTCAAACTGTTAAACATTGAATATCGAATGTAAACAAATGAAATTTCATATATTAAAAATTCTCGGACATTCAGGCCGGTAAATGTTATTTAATACTGTTTATCATAAACAGAGCATTTGTTTAAATACTTGTATCTATAAATAACGTTAAACATAAAAATCTTTAATCAATAAATTGTCGGACCTTTTCTCCATTTTTAACATATGACGTCATTTGTTTACATTCGATACGCCAGAGCAGTTAAATGTACGAGATTAAGATTGAAGTTTATAAACAGTAAATTGACCTTTTCAACCGTAAGGTTCTTTGTCTATAAGCGGTCAAGGCACGTCAGCGTATATGACGGTTCCGTATAGGATGCAGGTTCGAATCCTGTCAAAGAACGAATATTTTCTATGAAAATTTCTCGGACATTCAGGCCGGTAAATGTTATTTAATACTGTTTATCATAAACAGAGCATTTGCTTAAATACTTGTATCTATAAATAACAACGTTAAACATAAAAATGTCTTTAATAAATATATATATATATATATATATATAATGTACCGAGTGTGAAAGGAAACTTGTCCAGATCATGAAACAGCAAATTATCCATTTGTTAGATTAAGATTTCAAACGTTGTACCTTAAATATGATTAAAGATATCTTATCTTCCAAGATCATTATAACACTATTGGACTGTACTTTGGACAATAAGAATTTACCATTACTAAAGGTTTGAATGATATTTTTCATCTCACCATTTACCGAAAGTATCTATTTCAGACATGAGCGAATAAACACGTCCAGAACATAACGTTAAAAAAAAAAAAAAAAACAGCTACAAATTTATATGCTGGTCTTGATTCTTGTTATGTCCTTCTGAGTTTGTCAACTCAGATGTGTTAGCAAGGGTCTTCAAGGTGTCCCAGTTTCTTAGTTATTATATTAAAAACAAATAAAAACACTCCTCTGAAAATGAAACGTGGAAAATTATTATTATTATTATTAGTATTTACTCACTGATTGTTCTAGTAATATTTAGCAAATATCGTTAGTGCTCCGTTCAGTATTGTTTCTGGTAATGGAAAAGCAGATATCGTGATGTTATTCATTTTTTGGTTTTCAAGTACATCTGTAATGTTTGGAAACATCTTCGGAACTAATGGATTCTAGCAATATCACCATCATGCTACTATTTTTTCTTCTTTTCGGTCTGCCATCAGCATTTATGCTGCGAAAGTCCACTCTTCTTGGCCTAACATTTTCCACTGAGATGATATGGGGCGACTATGTATTTACGCTATCTCCCCACTGAGACGAGGTGTGATACAAGGTCAGAGCGCGTACACCCGGACCAAGAACAAAAATTGCCTGCAGCCCCGTCAGTTCGAGCAACTATCCCTTTGGCTCAATGAGAGGGCGCGGCCTCGGACAGCTGTTCCCCAGGGCTGGGAACCTCTCAGTATAATTTCCCTCATTTGCGACGCTGTCTTTTGACGGAGTCGCTCCTGAGCGTACTTTGACTCAAAACAGAAACGCAACAGAGTTATGATAAATAAAGTGTTACAAACTGCCCGAGAGAGCATTTTACACACTGATATGTGGGAGACTGTATCGAATCAATTGCTGCGTCTACAGCAAGGAGGTTGGTTTAACTGTGTCGTGTCCGAAAAACTTTTCCCGCCTCAATCCATCGTGCACATTTATAAATCTACCATTCGTTCGTGCACTGAATACTCTTGCTATATTTGGTCTGGTGCTCCTACTGTACGTCTGTAATGTAATAGATCTTGACCAGACATCTCATCTTTAGTCCCTTTCTCATCGACGTGACATGGCTTCCCTCTGTCTTTTTATGGCAACTGCTGTGATGAGCTTGTTCCCCCGCTGCTTCGACTACATGAATTTAAGCGTGTTACTAGATTGGCAACTAGGTCACACAGTTTTACTGTTGAACAAGCTAGATGCAACCATCATTTCTACTCTAACACATTCTTTTCTTGTACTTCCCACCTTTGGAACTCTCTCCAGGTTTCTGACCTTCCTGACAACTACAATCTCCAAAGATTTAAATGCAACGTCAATCGCCATCTGTCTTCCTGTTTCCTTTTTGTCTTTTCTTTCGTCCTCCGCATTCTCAGTCTTTTTGGCCTGCCATCAGTATGGCTAATGCTAAACTCTACGCCTTCTTGGCCTCACATCTTTCCATAGACATGATGTGCGGCGACTATATTGAATCAATTTCTCCGCTTACTGCTCGGAAAAATTGGTTATCTCTGCCGTGTCTGAGAAAGAGACGGCTACATTTAACTGTTTCAACAGTAAAATGGTGGGACCGAGACGCCAACCGAGTAGTACGTTTAAGTTCATGCAGTTGGGACACCAGTGAAAATAGCTCGCCAGAAGAGTTATCGTGAAAATCTTAAAACATTTAAATGCAACGTCAATCGCCATCTGTCATCTTGAACCCTGTTTCCGTTTTGTCTTTTCCTTCAACCTCCACATTCTCAGTTTTCTCATTGTCTTAATTTCACCCCCTGTAATCTCCTGACTTCTAGAGGCATTGACGACATGCTTTGGGTGAAATAATTACACAAACCTACAACGTTGTTGTTCTTGAAAAAAAAAAGCTTTTGTCTAGTCTTTGGAACACGGTGGAAATGAGAGTGTTACGACTCCGTGGAAGTGGCATCTCGTGTCCTACATATCAATGTCTGAAATGGTTGACCTAATGAAGGATGCTCATCTAAGTTTTTACTATGGGAATAGCAACAGTGTAGAGATAGATTCGCAACATTGCGTCTATGAGGAAAGAGGCTGAAGAGTGTAAAATAAATCCGCCCCAGCCCTCCCCAACAAGAGGGCTTAACCGAATTTGAACTCTATCAAGGCTGGAAAACGAGGACCTAGTAACACTCGCCTATAATTGCTGTCAGTAAAGAATGAAATCCCTAATGATAATAATAATTGTGACAGACTTGACGCTTAGAGCAAATGCTTCACATCGTCGCACACATCTGACAGAATTATTAATATCCTCTAACCGCTAAGTTCCACGGTACCATCGCCTGCTAGTATAAAAAAAAAATCTATATTTATAAAACAACTAATACTACGAAAATGCCACCATCCTTTCTTATCAGGTTTCCTATATCATTTGTCGACTAAAATCGACCCATTTTTTTTCTTTTTTCTTCTTTTTTTTTTTTTTTTTTTGGACACGCTTCCTTGTTTTGGGTGTACTTGTCCAAATTAGTAAGGACTTGACTATCAATTCTTGCACGCGTTACCAGATAAGGGAGTCGATTTCAAGGGGGCCCCAACTGAAAAAAACAGAAAGTGAAAATATAAATAGGTTTTCAAAAACGGCAGATAAGAATAAAACGAAAAGGTAAGAGGGTGATATATATAATTCTGTCATCTTTAATTAACCTTATATATATATATATATATATATATATATATATAATTGTATGTAGTTCTTTATCCAGACACATGTATATAAAGAAGTGATGGATTTTTATTAGGGTGTTATATTAGTGTGTTTCGGCTAAAATAATATATATATATATATATATATATATATATATATATATATATATATATATATATATAAACCCAGCCTGGATATTTGAGAAATCCTGTTAGGAAAAATATTCGCCTTCCAGGAGGATTCGAATCTGCGTCTCTTCAGGGGAAACGTCATCAGATCTGACATGACTTCATCTCTCGGCCACGTAGGACCTCCTGATCAAACAAAACCCGAATAGTATAGTTGAAGACATATCTTTTCCGATTCTCGAAACATACAACTCTGCTCTGTTTCGTATCCAAACGTAATGTAAACAAAGTCATTTTTTCGGAAATTTGTTAAATTCGGCATATTTTTAATTTATTTGATTAAACGTTATTTTTTTTAATGAAAACCCATATTTGAATATTTGATGCTGTTTTTATTGAACAATATATTTATTTGTTTAAATCTACCGGCCTGAATATTCGAGAAATGCTGTTAAAAAATATGCGCCCTTTGGGAATAGTAGGTGCTGTAAGAACAGATGTGTGGGTGGTGCAATGGTAATAGCTTAGAATTGTTAATCGGAGGGCCGAGTTTCAAATCCCGTTAGGTTCGTTATATTTATTTAAGCGCAAATAATACCTTTGGAAAAGTACGAATGTACTTGTTTCCCCCAGCTATGGGTTAATTAATTAGACTTGTAGTACTCAACCATTATTATCTAAAAAAAATAAAATCTACAAATATTTTCTGGCTTTAAATAACCTGTAATAGGTTTATAAGTCGTAGAAAAGGGAAAACGTTATTATTATTTTGTGCAAAAATATCAATCTACTGTTTTTTTTCCTTGCGTGTCGTCAGTGTTTTTAGAATTAAAAAAAAGAAAAGAAAAAGCAAACAAACAATTTTTTTTTTAATAGTGAAAGTATCCAAAACTCATGTAATTTTTTAAAGCATTTCACCCCAAGCAAAGCAGGAGTTCCACTAGCACGCAAGGGGTTACAGAGAGTGGGGCCGAGAGTAAAGGGGCGAGAAAGAGGAAATGATGAAGAGAAGAACAGGGAATAGATCAAGGCATCTGGAGATGTCGATTGACATTACATTTAAATAGTTGGAAATTATAGCTATCAGAGAAACAAGTAATAAGAAGGGGATTCCACAGACGGGAGGTGCGAGACATGAAACTATTGCAGTAGAAGAGACTATATTTAGTCACCCCCCCCCACGTGGTCATCATGTGGCACAAGGCCGGTTTAACGTGGGATCTCCGAGCCAGTGGGTTCGGCCAAAAATATGGCCATTGAACCCGTATAAACGGGTTCAGGGTCAGTTTACCTCCCCGAAAGAGAATCCACCCATCGGCGTAGCCTCGTTCGGGTTCCTCCCCGCCCGAAGGCAGAGACTTCAACCGATCAGTCGGTCGACCGAGATCGACTTGAACGACTGATTGGAGACAGCCACATTTAACCGTTTCAACAGAGAAAGGCTGAAATCGAGATGCCAGCCTAGTTGCACGTTTAAATTCATGCAATCTGGGAACTAGCAAAAGTATCTCGTCAGGGCAGTTACCGTGAAAGTGCTTGTAGAAAAGATAGAGGGAGGTGACGGCACGTCTGTGTGAGAGCGACTGTAGACGAGATGCCAGATCAGGGCCAATCACATTACAGAACTCATGCCGTTTGGGCATTACTATTGTCTATATTTAGTCGTCCCCTCACGTGGGCGTCATTTGGCACAAGGCCTTTTTAACGTGGACATTTCCGAGCCATTAGGCTCGGCCAAAAAATAGCCCATTTGAACCCGTATAAACGGGTTCAGGGCCGGTTTTACCTCCCCGAAGGAGACTCCGCCCTTCGGCGCAGCCTCCTTCGGGTTCCTCTCCGTCCGTAGGCAGAGAGTTGAACCGAACCGTCGCTCAGAAAGTGGACGACGGACTCTTACTCTTGACACAAGCGCGCTTAAAATTTATTGGTTGAATTCATAGTAACATCATTCTATTTATTTGTATATAATCATTATATAAATTTTACATATGGGAAATAACACGATATGAAGCGTTAGGAGAATTCTTGTTAGAAAATATTTACATCGACCTTTGAAGCTTTGACATGTCAATAGTTTCTTAATAGAACAATCGCCAGATTTTTCTTTTACTTTTTTTTACAGTCAGGTTCACCATGTACAAGGCCCGGAGACCACTCGCGGTAGAGGCTTACGTTAAGAAGCAGTTTATACGGATAGAAGGGAACGATAAGTGTTAATACTTGACTTGGGAGTCGGTTTCACAGAGTAGTGGTTGGTGGGAAGAACATGTTCGAATGGAACTTACTTCTCACCAATACGGTGGAAATGTGTGCGGTTTGGTACCATGTAAGTGGCATGGCGGATCCGAGACATGAAGCTCAGACCTGACAGAACCAAAGAATGTAGATCGTCCGAACATTTTCCATTATTGGCGATAGAGCAGCGACTTGCTTGCCACATCCTGCATGTAACAGAGAGGATAAAGGATAAACATAATTCATCACCCAAAAGGACACGGAGACGCTTTTGAACCCTATCGAGATTTAAAAGTGAGTTACTATGCAGCTCCTTCCCAAATATGACGACAGTACTCCATTTTAGCTCGGATATGGCCCATTTTGTCGGTACCTGAACTTTCATACTCTGAGGGATCAGGTTCCGTCAGAAGCGAAGCAGAGAACCGACTATTTGACCTTCATCTTTTAGCGATGCATCGTATGTACGAATCCACTTGAGATCAGGTGTCAGTTTCAGGCCTAAACGTCTCTCAAGGCATGGTGCCTCCCCAAGGTGACATTGGTTTATCATGTAGTGGTAGTCCGGGGTCCAATCGATGATTATGGAATGTAACTAGTTTGGTTTTAGGGGCATTAAATTTAACCAACTAGTTTTTTCCCCAACTGAGAAGCTAGTGGTAGTTTTGCACACAAGATCGACTAATGCATGAGTCTATACGATATAGCGAAACAGTTCTACTGAAGAAATTACTTTTTAGACGCCAGAAATAAAATCAACTATATTAATCGGTCCTAATTTCCATCAATCAATACCATCATCTTCGCCAGCCATTGCTAATTTGATTAACGTTGAACTCATAAAATAATGGCTGAATCGTGCCTTTGTCGTACTTAGCCGATTCATCATCGCAAACCCCAAAATAAATTAAACTGTCTTTCATCTCTTATTTCACGGCTGGTTTGAATTAAAGCAATCCCGACAGAGAATCAAATTAAAAGACTTAGTGCTCTTTGTTAGGATCAGCTTTTATTTTATATTATTTGATTCTACCTTCCGTAAACTAGTCGTACACGACGAAGATCTATCTAGAAATAATAGCAATTAAAGGGAAATGGCGTCTGAAACTCTGACACATTTAGACAACATTTCTTAAATCCGTGTAAACATAACTAACATTCTCTACAGGATAATTTTATACGAAACATAGAGTCTTTATTGTTGCATAAAGTTTTAAGATGTATTTCTTTGTAAACTGTTTCGCCCCAAACAAGGCAGTAAAGCCACTACGACACAAGGGATTACTGGGTAAGGACGAATTAGGAACAGAAACATTAATAATGGGCAGGAAGAGAAAAAAAGCAATCTGAAGGACTGTAGATAGCGATTGACATTGCATTTAAATTTTTGCAGATTAAAGTTGGCTGGAAAGTATGAAACCGGAAGGAAGTTCTACAAGCGAGAAAAGAAACTGTTAACATAGAATTTACGGCTACATCTAGCCAGGTCAACTGTAAATTGATGAAATCTCGACACCAGTCTATTACTGCGTTTAAATACAAAAACTCTCGGTACCAAAGCGAAAAGTTTATTCAAAGAAATTAACATGAAAGTATTTATAGAAAAAAAAAAAAAAAAAAAACATGGAGGCAACTTTACGGCGCTGGGAAAGTGACTGAAGCCGAGTCGTCAGATCAGGACCGATAATATTGCTGATTCTTCTTTGGATCTTATCAAGGATTTGAAGGTAAATAGCAGGGGCGTTATCGATAAATTTATTCAGATCAGTTTAGCTCACATATTAACTAAAAATGCGTTTAAACCCTGCTACGAGTTGACCGTTAAAACTTTCCTAGAGGAAGTCATTTCATCATATTTTGCATACGAAGTTGATTGATTGATTTGTTTGTTTTATAAGATATTTCTGAGTCATTTAATGTCGAAATTCAATTTTCTTGGGAGCTTTGAAGTAATTAACTATCATATGTTATTCTGCTTTCGCATTTGAGTATATGGTAGATGATATTCAGCTTTTGTGCATATACATATTTGTGTGGACAATATTACTAGAAGTTGAGATATATTTTAGAATATGCTTTGATTTCCTTAATAGATTTTCGGATATTATATGGATTAATGTAATGCAAGAGTTTTTTTTCATGTAGGCTGTTTTGTTGGTTTGTTGATTTTGTTTAACAGTTTATCTGCCTGTATTGGTTATTTAATACCGAAATCTAAACACCTTGAATGCATTTGTATGCCTTCAACTACAGTACTACTATTGCTGGTAATTTTACAATAAATTTGTCTCATTGGTCTTTGTTTATATAAAAAATGTATTGCTGATATTTTCACTCAAAAATGTATTTTTATATTTCTATAGTGTTTTGTTTCTTATTGGGAATTCCCTATTTGCCCATAGCTGGGACCCTAACAGGTGTTGCAACACCGAACTGGGAAGAGCAGCAATTAAATATGTGATTCCACGCTCTTCAAAACATCCAATCTTCCGATCAGAGGCATTGCTGCCGGATGTAGTTTATCATCATACCCAGGACTGAAATTTGAATTTAAAAATATACCTTGCGATAAAGCATTAGGCTGAATCATTTTAGAAAAAATCTGGAACGACTCTATGCCAGACCATATGAATGGAGTATCATTAGTTGCGCTAATACTGATAAAAAAACATAACAAGATTTTAAATATCTGTCAATATTTCTGAGATGAGGTATTATGTATTTACATTATTCGGACTATTGCCCTCATCATTGTCGCCATATTTATTACAACGTTTCGGCCGAATACAATATGGGTACCAGTAATAAAGAGTGCCAGAGAAAAGCGATAATAACAACAACAAAACAAAAAAATATGAGCTCTGGTAAAAACATGTAATGATAACAGCAAAAAATGCGATATGAGCACTGGTAAAAATGGTTGCTGAAACATTAGGTTTATAATACATACACATACATATAATTCATGCAAAAATGTCCTCAAGGACACATGGCACAGTGGATAAAGGCGTTGGTTAGATCCAGTGACAGGACACGAAGAGTGTGAGTTCAATACTTAGTTAAGGCAGTGGAGAACTTCGAGAGGGGAATTATAAGGTGGTAACTGACATCCATTAAGCATGGAAACATGAGCGAAATAAAGGGTTCTGTTCGACATTCTAGCCACCTGAAGGAACAACAGCTGAAACGTTGCAATAGATATGGCGACAAAGATGAGGACAATAGTCCAAATAATGTAAGTTTATTAAATAATTCAAATCAAATTATAAAGAAATCTCTTAACAATTTAGATAAGGAACATTTCAGATAATATTTTATAAATTCATGCAAACGTAATTCACATATTCTACAGGACAATTTTATATAGAGTATTTATTAATGCATAAATTCCCAGATAGAATATTGTTATCGATAGATTTATAACGATCAGTATAGGTCATATATGCGAGGCATGTCTGTAGGGATAAAGCAGTTTCAGTGATTGTAACATTGGAACTACGGATGTACGTTGTGTAATAACGAATAACGATTCGGAATGAGAAATCTAAGAGCCCAGTTCGAATTCAAGTTGGCTTTGTTATATTCACTTACGTGCAAATATCCATGGGAAATTTATGAACCCATCTTTTCTATCCCTAGCTATAGGTTGAATAGCAGGTCAGACAGGCTCCTGTATCATTGGTTGGCAACCAGTCTAAGACAGAAAAAAAACGGCTACATACTAGAAGAAAACCATCTGCCTCGTCAGTCACGAATAGAAAAAAACATGGTCGCCCTAACGTGTACCACGTATGGTGCTTAATTGACTATTGGAACTACCACTGTTGCATTAATCTAGTTACCACCTTTGTATTGTTCACATATATGTACAACGCGTAGGTATTCAAATAAGAAAATTGCAGAATTTTTACATATGTGCAGACCGGTGAATTAGTTGTCAATTCGTAAGTTTCCTTTGATTCGAGCATGCTTTCCAAGATAGTTTGCATGGATGTAAGCATATATGACATACTGAGGAGGTCAGCTTGACAGGATTTATTGGATGAAATTGAGTAATGTCTTCCCCATGGATTTCATGTATCTTTTCCCACCAGGATTGGACTTTTTTTTACCACACATCCCACTTACATTTTCAGTTGTTCTTTGAGGAAACATATCAAAATTAAGTGTAACGGCATTGTTATGAGATTTAAGGTGGTTCAAATAATCTGTTATCGATTTCAGAAAACAATAGCAAATATATTCACACAAACGAAATTCAGGTGGAATCAACACTTTCTAAACACTTTCCATGCTCAATGAGACTAGACGACATCTTTTATTGAGTTCCTTCATTCAATTTCACACAAACATACGTATCTGTGGTATCAGGTCTTTGTTTCAATATATATTCATTGCCTGACGATCCGCGTAGGTGAAACCTTGGTAGGTTTATCTGGCTCTTTAGGGCTTAATATATATATATATATATATATATATATATATATATATATATATATATATATATATATTATATTGTTAAATTCCCAGATCAATTCTGTGGACAAGACAGATTGGTATACAAAAATATTTCGATTTCATTTTTGCCTTGAAAAAGTCGGAAGACGAAACGCGTAGGCAAAATCTAAGATTTTTTTACTAATTGTCATTTTATACCATACACACACACACACACACACACACACACATATATATATATATATATATATATATATATATATATATATTAAGGCATTTTTTGTTTATACGTTCTTTGTCCATTTCATAATATATATATATATGTGTGTGTGTGTGTGTGTGTGTGTGTGTGTGTGTGTGAAATCGTATATATTATGTAGTAACAGCATAGAACATTTAACTGGCCTTGGTCATATGCTTGGACACGCCAGTACAATTCATTCTGAAAACTATATTCCTTCTTCCTCTCACAAACAGCAACACAGTATTTAATAAATATTCTGGTAATCGACATTATAAATAATTCGTAAATAAATAGTTCATAAAATAAATACAAATATAATTTCTTTGGGGTTAAGTAGGAAAGAGAGAGAGAGAGAGAGAGAGAGAGAGAGAGAGAGGGTGATTTAGTTGATGGAGTGAAGGCAAAAACAGAGAATAGTGACCACAGAGGAAGGAGCGAAATCAGGTGAGTGGGTAGATTGGCTAGAGGCAGGGACAGAGAATCAGTAACCAGAGAGAATGAGAAAGAGAGAGAGAGATAGAAAATGTGAGTGGGTTGATGGACTGGAGGCAGGAGCAGAGAAGCAGTGACCAGAGAGAAAGAGAGAGAGAGAGAGAGAGAGAAATCAGGTGAAAGGGTGGATGAAGTGGATTAGGATCAGAGAAGCAGTGACCATAAAAAAGAGGGAGAAGGAGGGGGAAATCAGATGAATGGGTTGATGGAATGGAAGCAGGAACAGACAAGCAGTGACCATAGTAAAGACAGAGAGAGAGAGAGTGGGGAATCAGGTGAGTGTGTGGATGGAATGGAGGCAAGAAAAGAGAAGCAGTGACCGTAGAAAAGAGAGAAAGAGAAAAAATTAGGTGAGTGGATGGATAGGCTGGAGGAAGGAACGGAGAAGAGGTGACGAGGGTGAGACAGAGAGAAAGAGAGAGATCAGGTGAGTTGGTGGATGGAATGGAGGGAGAAACAAAGAAGCAGTCACTAAAGAGAGAGTGGGTGAGAAATCAGGTGAATCGGATGATGCACCGGAGGCAGGAACAGAGAATAAGTGACGAGAGAGAGAGAGTAGAGAGAGAGAGAGAGAGAGAGAGAGAGAGAGAGAGAGAGAGAGAGAGAGATCTGATGAGTGGGTGGATTGACTGGAGGCAGGAACAGAGTATTAGTAGCAAGAGAGAGGCAGAGAGAGAGAGGTGGGGAGAGACAGAGAATATTAGGTGAGTGGCTAAATGGACTGGAAGCAGGGACAGAGAAGCAGGGACAGAGAAGCAGTGACCAGTGAGTGAGTAAGTGTGTGAGAGAGAGAGAGAAAGAGAGAGAGAAAGAGAGAGAGAAGAGATCAAGAGAGGAGAGAGAGAGGAACAGAGAAATATTGGCCAGAGAGAGGAATTTAGAAATATTGGACCAGAGAGAGTGAGTAGTCTAGCAATGACCATGGATGGACAGTCAAGAGAATGACCATATGAAGAGAGAGAGAGAGAGAGAGAGAGAGAGAGAGAGAGACAGAGAGAGAGAGACTGACAGAAAGAAACATTTATGAAGAGAATTTAGTATATATATTCTCATTGGCTGATTCTTGAATGGGCATTATTCTATATCATAGGGAATGACCGCAGTAATTTGGTTTCAGACCTGGGTGTTTTATGAGAGGACTGTATCTCTGCAAGATGGCCACTAGGATTAAATAGTCAGGATTTTTTAAAAATGTAGTTACAAAAAAAAAATAAACGTATTTGCACCCCTCAGATAAGTTTTAGTTCATTATTTATTCATTTCATTTTTTTTGTGTTCATAAAAGAACACAATGTTCTTTTCTTTGTATAAATATACTGATTTTTTTATTTTTTTATTTCTTTCTTTTTGGCTTCTGGCTTCTAAGCCAAGAGTTCATCCATGGCCACCAAATTTGTGATAGAACAAAAGATTGTATAGATTGTTGATAAGAAAGAAATAACCGTATATACTCGTGTATAAGTCTACTTAATATAAAGTTCAACTGTATTCTTTTGTGAGAAACCTGATTTTTTCACAGAGCTCGTAAATAATGCGACCCGAAGAACTTGGCTTCACATGATGTTAACGTGGAACAGATTTTAGCATCACCTGAGTGAAATGATTTTATATTTCAAAGACATTTTAAAATTTGCGCGCCTAGATTGAATCAAATTTTATTAGTGGTGGGATGCTGTCAATTGAGATTAAGAGCCTTAAAATTTTAAAGATATTTGCAGGTGTATATAGAAAGTACTGGCTTATTGCCAAACATAATCTGGTGATAATTATATTAAAGCTGATAAAATCTGTATTAAAAAGAATTTTCTGTTACAAAATTTTATGAGAATATATTGCTAAAACTGTTCTATTATTAGTTATTTTTCATCATCCTTTAACAGGCTTAAATTATAATTCAATTCTTATAATAGGTACGTGTATAGAACAAATATAGTATATAGCGAGAGTTCGCTGATATTCGCGGATTTCGACATGCGATGAAGATCGAAGAATGTATAGCCGCGGATAAAAAAAAGTCTGTTTTATTTTATAAATCTTCTGCGCATGCTCGCAATGATTCATGGTGTAATTTTCCCGGTAGAAGATGACGGAAATTACTATGTCCACATTTCTCTTGTCGACAGGACATGATCTCTAAAAACAACAGCAACAACAACAGCAACAACAACAGAAACAACAACAACAACAGCAACAACAACAACAACAACAGCAACAATAATAATAATAATGATAATAATAATAATGTCAGCGGTATGTGTTTCCTAGCAACGACCAAGCTTAAAGTTCACTGAATACCCCAGCACTGTTTCCATTTTGAATTGTAGACATAAGCTTCTCTTTTTTTTTCTTTTTCCTATTACATACACACTTATAGACACACAACTACAAAACATGTGAGTATATGTATATGTGTGTGAGAAGGGGGATAAAACATTGTCACATATTCTTGCAAGTATCCGCAAATTACATAAAAATATACTACCATAAATTTAACTTATAAGCCTATCGGCAAACATATCGGTTTTCATGCGTTACATGTGGGTATTTGTGTTTTGTGTGCGTCTGTGTGCGTTTATGCATATATATATATATATATATATATATATATATATATATATATATATATATAATATATATATATATATATAAAACTTGGTCCGTATGGGTAGTCCTAAGGAGGATGAAATCTTGAGAGCTCAATGTAAATCCAGAGCTAATATTTTAAATAAAAACAGACGACTTTAAGGTTCCGTTATAATAATTTATTTCACCAGAGCCCTTTTAAAGGACTCTGGATCATCAGATAGCACTTCCAAAAGATGAAACGACACAAAATGAAATGAAAATTCATACTTTTGATGGGTAGTGTAAGTTTTTGTAGTTTAACAGGGGGGTAATGAGGGGGATGGTTTGAGAGATATGGTCGAGTTTACAGAGGGTTTATTTAATATTTCTTTCAATTGAACTGTTGTCCTCATCTTTATTGCTTTATTCACATTATACACAATAATGGCAATAAAGATGAGGACAATAGTCCGCACGATGTAAATAACGTAAAATCATGTGTTTGAAACAACGTTTCTTTTCCCCCATAATCTCCTTCATTCTCAATGCGCTCAACACAACACTTCAATAATAAACGCATTGATCAAATATTATACACTGAAATTTCAGATCAATATTTAGCTGCGTCACTTTAGAGAAATGAAAGCGCGGTTTCTACTAACTAGTTATCACCAGGCACTAAAATTGGATATTCCATCCCAAGACACTGTTATATAGCTGGATGTGATTATATTGGTATAATATTGGTACTGGTGTTTTTGGTTGGCTTCCTAAATATTTTATAACTTAAATTATATAGTTAGCTTTTTCAATAATTTAAACGTTTTTTGACAAAAGCTACATTTATATATATATATATATATATATATATATATATATATATATATATATATATATATATATATATATATATATAGTAGCAGTAATCTTATAAGTATAAGAAATTATACTCGTTCGGAAAACCTTCAGTGTTTTGATTTGCAAATAATCAAACCAATACCAAAGGGAAAAAAGGTATAAAAAAAGAAAGAACCAAGAACATGTACGTTAGCCGAAAATAATCGTCTACCATGCAAGCCCAAAGCCCAAACAAAAAACCCCCGATACGAGTACGCAAAATAATCTAAATATCTTGCTCGATACAGTAAGTAGAGCAGACCTAGTTAAACCTAGAGAGACAGACAAACCTACCAAGGTTTCACCTAAGCCTTCCCTGACGATCCGCTTAGGTGAAACATTGGTAGGTTTGTCTGGCTCTAGGTTTAACTATATATATATATATATATATATATATATATATATATATATATATATATATATATATATATATATATATCATTCGCAGACAGTACTGTCTCTCTGCATCACAGCTCGTCAGTGCGACTAAACACCCGAATGCCTCAATCCAGGATTAAAACAACCGATTTGGTGTCAGTCAGAATTTCTACCACTGAGTTATCTTCATTCGACAGAATGAAACAGCTAAATCTAGCGTATTGTTTTTAAGAATGTAAACAAATGCCAATATACATATATATATATATTAGGTTGGTGCAAAAATAATGACGTAAGAATGTCGTTTTTTGACGTTAAAAAATACGTTAAAAAACGACATTATTACGTCATTATTTTTGCACCCATAATATATATATATATATATATATATATATATATATATATATATATATATATGAGAGAGAAAGAGAGAGAGAGAAAGAAAGAAAGGGAGAGAGCTCAAAAGAAAAGTTAACAGAGTTGAAAGCTTATTAGAACATAATCAGTTCAAGATCCAATGGCTTCTCACTCCTTTGAAAGAACCCCTCCACGATTCACCATGTCTTTCGGATGGGCATTTAAGTTAGCTCCTTCATAGGGCTCTTAATCTACCCTTCATCACAATAGGTAGGGAGGAGTAGATGCGATAGTTAACAATAAACTATAGAAGAACAAAAAAAGTGAACGTTACATTTAAGCATTGCATTCATATTTAAAATTTACATTTTAAAAGTTCAAAGATAATTCTGCCGCCAAATAATTTAAAGCCAGTTTGATGTACGTAGTTCTTTACTTCCCGTACAAACAATTATTTTTATTTCATGGCTGAATTTCGCTGGATTTTGCAATTAATTTCGATTATTCCCGAATTTACATCCATGTTATAAAAATTGTTATGGTACAAAAAATCACGTAAAAGAATTTACAGAAAAAAATCGCAGAAATGAAAACATGGGAATACAAAATTTCAGATTTGCTGGTCCCTATCCGGCCCAGAATGGTTTTAATTTGGTCACGGGATCACGGCCTGATTTCAAAATGCTATGATATGTTGTGCTAGTGACATTCGCATTTATTATGTAGTATATTCTCGCCGAAATTTTCACATGCACGCACACACACTGGCACACACTGGCACACACACACACACACACACACACACACACACACACACACACACATATATATATATATATATATATATATATATATATATTGGCTTAAACGTTAAGTGAACATCGATGGAAACACATAGAGGCGACAGGCTGTTTCATGCGAGACGCAATTCTCAGGCCGCAATCGAGCATGAAAGAGCCTGTCGCCTCTTAGTGTTGACTGCAAAGTTCACTTCTATATTTACATACGCTCTATCTCTATAGCACACTTTAAGAGTATATTTCTTCATATACATATATATATATATATATATATATATATATATATATATATATATATATATATATATATATATATATGTCTGGGTTCTATAGCTTTAGATGGCAACTGATCTAGTAGAAGGACAGCTCTGAATTCAAAACCTGCGAAGGGTCGTTTGGGGACCTTGTGGCACGTAGTGCACCAGGTCTCTGTATTCGGCTCTTCAACAAGTGTGGTTGCTTCTATACAAAACCTTCATTATTATAATCAGATCACATGTGCTGTTGTTTGGCTGCCGGTTCCTAGGAACTGAGCTGCTTGACCGTCACACATCGTTTACGACGGGAGAGTCGAATATATATATATATATATATAATAAGGATAAGATAATCTGCTTCTAATAGGAATCTGCTATAGATGCACACAGAAAGATTGTTTTATGCCATATTAAATTTTAGAGCTTTATTATATTGTAAATAAAATTTCAAGTGGGGAGTGAACGACAAAGAATGCCATAGGTGTTCACATAATCAGGTTGTCGTTAACTGTCGTGTGTGAAGATGGAACCTTTAGAAAATCCAAGATGTTTAATGTGTTGCCGGTATGTGATTATCAGACACATACTAAACAAACTCAACGACCAGTTGATAAGAAAAAACAAACGAGACGCCATTTTATATTTTTAACTTTGCGCATGGACGTTGTTCGTGTTTGGATTTGTCGACTGCCCATTATAGTAGGGACTGTGAGAAAAAAATGCATAATGATGCAATTTCGCTCCACCACAAATTTGGAAACAGCATGCCGTACTGCTTGGCATTCACGCCGAAAGGTTCAAAACAAACATATCATAGTGTAATGATGTCAATCTGATGAGAGTGTAAAAGATTTGGTAATGACGAAGGTGTTTAGAGTGATTATTAATGATGGCGACGTTATGCCTCCATTCATCTTCCCACAGTACCTCAGCCTCAACACGTAGGATTACATCAAGTGCCTTGAGGAAGTATTACTGGGTTGGGTCAAAAGGGTGTCTGCTCGAAGCATCTATGTCTGGCGACATGACATTGCACTATGTCACACAAACAGGTGAACGCAGTCATGGCTGCCACACAATTTCTACAATTACGTCAACCCTTACATCTGGCAATTTTATTTAATAAATTTACACTTTAGTATTTCATGATATTTTTGCGTAATTTTGGTAAATATATGTTAAAATGAGATATCAATTTTATTCTCATTTTTGCGTTATTTGTGTGTATGTGTGTGTGTATATATATATATATATATATATATATATATGACAATTGCATACAGCATGAAACAGACTATCGCCTCTAAGTGTTGACTTCTATGTTCACTTTTATATTTACACACGCTCTATCTCTGATATTGAGCACTTTATTCCATAAATATAGCACACCTTAAGACTATATTTCTTTATATATATATATATATATATATATATATATATATATGTGTGTGTGTGTGTGTGTGTGTGTTTATATATTGTTGGCGTGTATGTGCGTGTGTGCATGCACGTGAGTCATTGTGTGCATAATTCTGCGTTTCGTCAATCTGTTTTGGTTACATGTTATAGTAATCTTGTACATACATGCGTGTATATATGCGTATGTCTGTTTGTATGTGTGCGAGTTTGTGTCTGTGGCTTCAAATGTCTTAGCGCAAGCTGGACAGGGATTTACATACTGTTTACCGTTAATAAGTCTGTCGACGCCTAGTAACCAATATTTACTCACACTTACACAACTTACCTGAAAGAAATCAATTAATTCAACTGGTGGCAGGTAACAATTGAGACTTTCCCAGCGAAAAGGACATTCAGAAAAGAAATTACGAAAATCGTATCCTGGAAATTTCACCTCGAAATTGTATTTAATTTGAAAACCAAATTCACCGGGTCCAAATGATGACAATATTAACGACTATTTGCAATGAGTAATTAGATTTGTTTTTTATTAAAGAGCGTGTTCAATTACTTTTCTTTTAAGTATACGGCAATCACTTTTACATGCGCAATAATTAGAATCAAAGGCTTAAAAGTAGACGTGTTAGTTGTAAATGACAGAAACAAAGGGGAGAAAAGTATTAGCCTTATATGGTTTTCTCTAGATTATCCATTTGAACATCCAACAAAATAGGTTTTGACATATAAACATCCGCTTACAGCCAAAGAACTCAGAAGCACGTTGAAAAACCGGTTCCTTTACGGTCACCAAAGTTAAGCAAACTTCATCTTGGTCAGTGCCTAGATTGGTGACCGCTCCGGAATGCTAGGTGCAGTAATCTTGGTGTGTGTGGTGTAATTGATAATGGCTCGGAATTATTAACTGAATAATCGAGTTCCAATTCTATATGTCATCTTTTTATTACTTCCAAGCTCCGAAGAAAATTAAATGACATATAGGGAATTTATTTGCCGTCAAATAGACAAATCAATCAAACAATTCATCCGTATTCTAAATGCAAAGAGAAAATTCTAGTCATAGGGATTTTTCGCAAGAACTATTTAGTGTCACAGACTCCCGGGTAGATGCTTCCCTGGGCATTACAATTACAACGTCTCTAAAGAAAGGCCTAATCGTTATCTAACCTCCTTACACCCATAATTTTTACTTACTACCCCTTACTCTTTCACTTGTATCGTACACATTCATCATGGTCATTTTAACAGTAACTCTAACTTAAATGATAAGTATGGCCGTAAGCTACGTCGAGCCAGGTCAGTGCCTACATTGGCGACCGCTTCGGGATACCAGCTGCTGAAGCCTGGATGTGCGGATGGTGTAATTGATAATGACTCCGAATTGTTAATTGAATAACCAGTTCCAATTCCCATTGGGTTCGTTATATTCACTTAACGCGCAGATACCATTGGGAAATGTAAGTAACATTTAGTATCCCTAAAACCATTATTATGTAAAAAAAAAAAAAAATATGCGTACAAAATAATTAGATTTCGGCATTAAATAACACATAGAGGTTGATATGCCGCTAAACATAGCACTCAAAAGAAAATTATTGCTTTATTTTGCTGATGAACTTAAAGAAAATATGGTTCACTCATATTATAATTCAGTTTGTGGCACCTCGGTATGGTATAATTGTCAGCAAGCTTGTCTTGCTAGAATTATTATGACTGAATAGTGACTTTGTTGCTCACCGGGAGCCCCATACTTTTGGCTTAGTGCTACAGCTAAGATACGCTTAGAAAATCACCATATTATGATTCTGTTTGTTGTTCCAAGAGCGAGTTAGCGCTTGCGTTACTACTCGCCATTGTCTCAGATAAATAATGAACCATTCCGTTTTGATTACGCGGAAGAAAAAGTGTATATCAGAGTCACAGTTTGCTTTCTATGAGAAAAAGAAAACTTTCAGAATAATATAACAGAAAAAAAGAAAGAAAGAATGGAAGAAAGAAAAAAGAAAGAAAGAACGAAAAAAAGAAAAAACAAAGAAAATGAAAGGGAGGAAGGAATGTAAGACAGAAGAATTCTGCGTTTTCCTTCGTTAATTATTAAATTAACACGTCGGCTATATCATGCCCTTACCTCAAATAAATAACAAACCTTTCCGTTTTGAATGAAAGGAGATACGGAAGACAAAGATATTTCAGGGATTTTGTTTGGTTTTAGGGAATGGATGGGACGAGAAAATGAAGAGAGTAAAAGGAGAAACATTGAGGATTAACGAATTAGGTTTGTGATATGAATGCAAAATTTAGAACGAGAAGTAAAGACCATGTGAATTTAGAGGATAGGTAAGAAGTTCACCCTTGTCTTGAATGGCCAAAATCTGTTCCAGCAAGGGGAAAAAGGTATTCTGATTGGAACATCCTCCTTTCAAATGGAATATAGAAAAACGTGGGTAGTTTGGCTCCGTGGATGTAGTATGCGGGTTTTAGTTATAAAAGTGCAAACCCGAAGGACTAAAGAAACGAATTCGTCCGGCAATCTGCCATCGATAAACTTTATTATATAAATTATACTAAATTATAACGATATTGTTATACATCATCATCTTGCGGCCTCAGCCGAGATTGAACTCACTACACCTCTCCAGTATTCCCTATCTGTCATAGCACCTAAAAGATCTTCCTTAGGGATCAATGTGTTTCGTTTTATCCTATCTGGAAAGGTTAACTTGCGTGATCGATTGACAGATGATGGGTGCCTCCAGAGTACAAATGATGACACAAGTTCATCTGTGGAACGTGCACAATGCCCGCCGAACTGGACACGTCTTGTGCAAACTAAGGTTGATACTCTCGGCAAACTATCAAACTGTATCCTAGTCCTCAATATGTCCTTTGAGTGTTAACCTCTTCCAGCCCTCTTTTCTCATTATGTGTCCTTGGGATTTCAACTGTTTTCGATAGAATCCTCAGACTAAATTCTTTAAAAAAAGTATCTTACTGTAATTAGTGCTGTATGCAACTGGCATCTTGTCTGAATCCCTGATATGTTTCCATAATACCAAAATTAAAATTCTCTCTAATTAATTCCCTTTCGCTATATTACACATTAATTCTTTTAGAAATAATATTTTAGTAATTTTTACCCTTTCTTATACTGTTAAGGTCACTCTATTCTTCAGACTACAGCGGGTGGCTGTTGAATTCTGTAATATTCTGGGATTGATAAATGGAATATAGGCCTTCCTATATGGAAGCGAATACTAAGACAATCTCTGCACAGATGAAGAAGAAACGTGAGGCAACAGAAATGTTGATCTACAGAAGGATGCTGAAAATACTATGCTGAGAATAACGAACATGTGAGCAACGACGAAAACAAACAGGACACAGAATCAGAAAGAGACAATTAAAATTCCTAGGGCGCATAATGAGGAAAAAAGCTTAGGGAATTTGACACACGTAAGGCAAATTGAAGGCAAAACGCACAAACGAAAACAACAAATAACCGACCTAATGTTTGGCACGACAGCGATTAGCAGAGATAGCAAAAAGACAAAACGTATTAAGAGATATAAAAGACAGGAAGTTGTCGAGGGCCATGATCGTTTACGTCCTAAAAGAACACGGCAGATGATGTCGTTCTAATTATCAATTGGACTTATGTATAATAGTGTGTATGTTTAATTCTTAAATAGTTTGGTGTATATGTATACTTTTTGAAGTGGGAAAATTAACGATATCACACCTACAATATAGCAAAATATCACAGGTTTTCGAGGCTGCTCCCAAATTGACAAAAAATAAACCGAATAGTTTCCATATTTTAAAAATTTTACGTTAAACATTTAGATTTTGAAAAGGAATATAAATATGTTGCTGCACACGTTAAAAAAATAGATGGTTTCTAGAATACTCTATTATCTATGTCGACTGAATCCCTGGAAGACGGTAGGGAGGCCCTAAAAGCTCCTCACACCACAAAGGTTCTCCTCCTTGGTAGATGCTTGCAGGCTCAAGTATAGACTCAACAAATGTTTACCTATAGACACAAGTATAAACCGACGAATTTTCACAAATAGACTCAAGTATAAACCCGAGCCAAGTTTATCTAGAGCAGCGCTTTTTAAACATTTTCATTCATGACACCATTTTTCATAACGAGATTTTTCACGACCCCGGGTATTAAGTAACTACCCTGAAAATACCTATGTTGTCCCTGCAGTCGTAGACAGCAGCGCCGCACACACATTTTATTACCGCTTAAGCTACTATACAAAGCTTAGAACGGCTCATGATCAAACTTAATAGACATTTCGTTATCTGCTATATTTAACAATATATATATGTGTTCGTGTATGTGTGTGTGTGTGTGTGTAAAACCACATTTTGCTTTTATTTCCTCACTTACAGCGCTGTTACACGCTTAGCGATTTTTCAAACTGGCTACCTGGTTTTTTTTTTAAATAGAATTTCTGATCTATTGTTCTTTTTTTTTAAAGAAAGTGTCAAGCTAGTGACAGTTCGAAATAATTATTTATTTTATTTATATGCGTAAATAAAACAAAAATGCTATATTTAATATGAATCATGAATGTATTTTGAAAGAATTTAAATTAGGACGCTCTCATAAACGTAGGAACAGTAAATATAACAAAAGTTTGGGGTCGCAATCCATAGTTTAAGAAGCGCTGATCTAGAGCATCAAGTATAAATTCGACTAATGTTTACCTGTAGACTCAAGTATAAAC
>CAHIKZ030000238.1:1375000-1472500 GCA_903632075.3 Acanthosepion pharaonis | reverse complement strand
TGATAAATACCATCTATAAAAAGAATGTATGAACATAAAAATGTCTTAATATATATGTATATATACACATTTGTGTTTTACATATATAGGATTTTCATCATTCTTATTATATTATTATTATTACTAGTAGTAGTAGTCTTACCATTGTCGGCACCATTTCTTTTACGCTTATATCTTAGCGTTATCTTTGTAATCAGTGGCTTCTTATATTTTCCTGTTTCCAGCAGAGTTTCCACACTTCTTTCATTTCCTCCTTAAATATTAACTTTTAGCTTTTTGCTTTTTCTTCTTCTTTCATTTTTTACTTAAAGCAGATATCATTAAGATTTTGATCAAACCGTATCAGCTTCATCTAGATTCCTATCTGAAGCCGACAATTTTATCGTTATTAGAAGCAATAGCGGGGAGAATGAGTGCACGTTGTGAGCGCTTTGATAGCCTTTGCTTAAAGGAAGGCAGACGTAAAGGAATCACGATGAGACGCGAACCCAGAATCAATTGCTTGCGAGATAATCATTCCTACGTCACGCATCCAATCAAACCTGAGACGAAATGAGAGCGAAGTCCGATATGAATAGCAATCTATTTCACTTTGAATTCCTTAACATTATTATTATTATTATTATTATTATTATAACTGTGCTTGTCCTTCCCTTCGTTATTTCGCACTACCATTACGCCCTGTCAGTACTTCATAATAATGGGTTATTACGTGTTGCTCTTGTGGAAAGAGTGGAAAACACACTGAGAAAATGCAAGATAGAAAGAAAGAATGGAAGATAGAAATGTTTAATGGCGGTTTCCGTGAAATGGGAAAAATTGTCAATTTCAAAACTTATCATTTGTACCCACTTTTTAAATTAACGACCAGCATCCATTTCTGATTGTGATTGCAATGTTTTGTTAAAGTTGTTAAGCTCAAATTCTTAACGATGCGATCGGGGAATTTCTACGGATATTTTATTGTCATTGAACTCGCCATGAGCTTACACAATCATTAACTTAAATATTAGAATAGGTAGACCATGAAAATTTTCAGCGGTTAAAATTAGTTATTATTATTATTATTATTATTATTATTATTATTATCATTATTATTATTATTTCCTTTGATTTCTGGTGTGTAGTCATTTCTTTCCCGGTCCCGCCCAGAGACCTAAGGTCAGAAATGGTATCATGACATTTACCACTGAGCAATTAAAAAAAAAAAAAAAAAAGGAGAAAAAACAACATATAATTTACATAGATAAAGCCCTTCGTAAGGTGTGGGCTATACTCAAGAGAATAATTTTTTGTATTTCTTTAAGGCATGGGCTTCAAGGAATCCCTTCAGTGAGTCTATCGGAATCATTTCCAATCAAACCGAGGGCTCCAACTACAACAGGGATTGTTGATGTCCTCATGTGCTGCATTTTTGAGATTTCCATTTCAAGGTCATTGTATTTTGATAGCTTTTTGAAGATATTCAAAGATACATTGCAGTCTGCAGGGACTGCTATATCAATAAGGAGGCACTTTTTTGTCTGCGGTCTCTAATAACAATGTCTGGGCGATTAGCTTTGATTGTTCTGTCAGTGTGTATTGTGTAATCCCATAAAATTATTACAGGTCCTATCTTCGTAACCGGGTCTTCTTCTTATTCTTATTATTATTTGTTTATATAACGCATAATATCATGGGTAGAATTAACTTAAACAAATGCAACAAAGCTGTCATTATGTCAAGGTCAATAAAGGGCGTAACCGCTTTCACTGTGAATGCCTGGACTGATAAAACGTTGTTTTACGAGGGTGATCTGCCCGTCTTTATTTTATCAGTCAACTCTCATTGCAGACTAGGAGGGCAGATATTTTTCAGGAGTTCTGGCAATGAGAGAGAGTTGAAGTAGGTCGCTTTGTAATGTCAGCGGTCACCGTCAGCTGCAAATGGAACTCAGTTCGATATTTCCGTTTCTCAGCGCAGCTGCCTTCAAATCACACATAAAAGTGTCACAAGTAACTGAGCCATGCACGCATAGACATATGTTGACGCATGCACAGATGAAAATGCTTACGACAAGAAGCTGACGACGTTAAAGAAATTCATAAACACGAACCGTAAGTAAATATCCTTTTATAATTTTTATATGCTTGTCCCGCCCTTACTTAGTTTGCAAGACCGTTACGCCCAGCCAGTATCTCGTAAATAATGGATTATACCGTTTTGACAGTATGGAAAGAGGAGGAAAAGACAGCGCGAAAATGAATGAAAGAACGGAAGATAGAAGTAGACAGTGAAAATCAGATTAAACGAAGAACAGATACTACATCTCAGCTAAAAGGCCAAGAAGTGATTGTATTTTCTTGCCGCCCCACGATGGCAGGTTGTGACACAAGGTCAGTTTAATGAGGGGAGCCCGCCGCGCTTGAACCCGAGCCAGGTTCAACCATAGACCAGCGCCCGGAACCGTCGGTTGCGCTGGGATCGTAATTATTACCAACCTTCACCTTAATTCTCTGATCGAGTTACTGCTGTCGGCAGCTGTTTTCCCAGCCGGAACACCTTTCAAGAATAGTGTCAATTGCTCTTTGTGTGCGGGAAAAGACACTTCAAAGACCGAGATACAATTGAGAGACGAAATTCAGTTTATCCGCAATAGGACAGATACAACACTCTGATTCCAGCTGAGATGTATGGCGACCTCGATAAAAGTGCCATTTTTCAGACGCGCAGTATCAAATGATGGTTATCGAGTATCAGTAAAATTCCAGTTACCATAAATAAAATCCCTTCGTCTGCTGAATTATTTTAAAATTATTATTAAAAGAAATGTTCATAAGACAGAGATTTGGTAAGAAAGAAAGAAAGAAAGAAAGAATCGTTTAACGTATTTTGCCACTACCTCATAAGTAATGGACTCTTCCGTTTTGATTATGTAAAACAAATGTCTACTTGGTTTTAATGAGAAAATAAATGAAAGAAAATCAAGAAAGAAAGGAAGACAGAAGTGTTTAAAATCTGTTTCAGTGAAATGGGAAATGTTGTCAATTTCAAATCTTTTCATTTGTACCTACTTCTTCAAAGACAGAGATACAACTGAGAGATGAAATGCCCTTTATCCGCACAAGAGCAGATACAACACTTTGATCTCAGCCAAAAGTCTGAGATGATTAGCGGCCTCGATAAAAGCGCCATTTTTCAGACGCCCAGTTATCGAGTAAAGCATTATCCAAAATTTCAGTACCATAAATAAAACGCCATCGTATGCTGAATTATTTTAAAACTATTATTAAGAGAAATATTCATAAGACGAAAAATTGGCAAGAAAGAAAGAAGTATTTAACGTATCCGGATAATACTTCATAGATAATGGATTATTCAGTTTTGGCAATAAAAAAAGACTACTTGATTTTAATGAGAAATAAATGAAAGAAAGAAAGTAGGAAAGACAGAAGTCTTCAAAATCTGTTTCAGTGAAATGGGAAAAAGTCAATTTCAAATCATTTCATTTGTACTCACTTCTTAAAATAACGACTAGTATCCATATTTATGTACCTTTTTTATTGCAATATTCTGTTAAATTTGCTGAGCTCAAATATTTACCAATGCTATAGAAGCATTTCTACGGATATTTTAATTTCGTAGGAAACCGTGAATTGTTCATAGGTCTTTCTAGTATAAATAAATAATATGTAAACTATATTCACTCAAACGAGAACATGGCATGCAAGCGTTTCTATCAACATTATAAATCTAGCTTACCAGCAAATGTAGGGAACTGCAGTGTTAAAGGGGGGGTATGCAAACGTACTAATATATCATCCAGAACTAGGACTCCGGCATGACTTGAACGAGTGAGGGGGATATAACTGAACCTTCTTTTACGCTATCTCTCTCTTTCTCTCTCTTGCTTTTTTCCCCTCCCCGCTCTCTTTTTTCACTCCCTCTCTCTCTTGCTTTCTCTCTCCCTCTCTCCCTACTCTCTCTCTCTCTTGCTTATTACTTGTGTTTTTTTTTACTCTGTCGAGTAGATTGTTATCAAGAAGCCTCAAAATTCAGACAAGGAAACTCTGGCTCAGATGGAAGAGTAATAACCATTTCTTTTCACTGCTAAAATCTATCCCGACACATATAGGCGATTTTCATCTTATAGGAGTTCTTGCTGATTTTTATTTCAAATTATATTTTATATTTGTTGGGCGGTCGCTTGCTTTCCAGAACCTTGCCATACTAGTTAACTAACTTCATTACGAAACCTTCCGATACGCTCGCGTGGACACACAATGTCGCGCACGCACACACACACACATGCACACACACACACATATATATATTTAGGCAGCATATATTCATTCATGTAGATTTGGTTAAATAATTTGGACGTATTAAGTTCATTTTAGTTTTAATCCTTTCAAGTCCACGAATTAATTTCTTGGTGGCTGTAGAAAATTGATTAAGATAAATTCAAAAATTTTCTTTCAAATAATTTTTATTTTCCCAAGTACTTTCAATCTCATCTGAGACCATCTTTCGTGGGTTAAAATATCTGTAGATGTCTATATAGTAGCTCCGTAAATTCAAAATATTTTTCACTGTTTGTTTACAGCGTTTCAAAATTCGAATATACCAGGAGGGTAACTTTTGTAAATTTTTTCTTTTAATATGCAAAAATGAAAAAGATTTTTAATATTTTACATATAATACTTTAATTTAGTATTTTATATAAAAAAATAAAAACTTTACTGCTTCAGACATTTAAGAACTTTGTTGCTATACTCAGTTGAAATTATTTATTTTTGGCCGCAATTCCCTTATACAGAGTGCTTCCAGAATTTTAAGTTTTTGCTAATCATTATTTTGATAAAGTATTAATATATGTTCGATTAATAACTGTCTAAACTGTGAATGTGGAAATGAGTGTTTCTTTAAAAGTTCTGAAATTGAACTGTGCTCATTCAAGTGAAACTTAAGCTGTCTCGTCAACGTCGTTGTTGTAAAACCAACATATGCATCAACATTTTTATCAATCTCCCAAAGGACATTTAAATTGATATACAGTGTTAGTCTTTTGCAAGATGCTAGGTGACGGAAAAGCATCAGGGTTGGGCTGTAAAGATTTTAGCAGCTTAGTGGCCGAAAACACTGTGTAAGATGGTGGATTCTCCTGCAAAGTCATAGATTAGAACTCTGTGGGAGAGCGAATTTTCTTTATTAGGTTTTTCTCGTGCACGGAGACTAGAAGACGTAATACACACTGTTTAAAAAAACGGGACGTCTATTCACTAACATCCGATAAAATTAACATTTGAAGAAATATATATATATATATATATATATATATATATATATATATATATATATATAGGCATTTTCTAAGTACAGTTTAGAAGTGGCACAAAGCAAAAGTATGGTGCAACGAGTGAAAATCGAAGTCACTATTCAGTCATATTCATTTAGCGAGACAAACTTGTAATGGTTAGCTTGTCTCGGTAAATCCATTACGACTGAGCGGTGAGTTCAACTTTCACTGGGTGCTGCAAACATTTGGCCTTGTGCCATATCTAGGCTACGATTAGAAAACTTCTGATATATATAGGTCTGATGAATTGGATCGTGATTACGATTCCAATGTAATAAATTATAACCAAGGAATATTAATGTTTGGGCGTTTTATATTTTATTCTTACTATATATACACTATGTTCTTTTATATTATATTCTTAATCATTTTTTTATGTTATATTCTTACTCTGTCCTGGACATTGAGTTCTACCTGGATTCTATCCTCTTTCAAATTTATATATATATATATATATATATATATATATATTGGACTACTAATATTATCTATCTATCTATCTATCTATCTATCTATCTATCTGTATATATATATATATATATATATATATATATATATATATATATATATATATATATATATACACGTTTCATTAAATAATATAGACAAGTGTTGTCTATTTATTTTATGTAAAATTTTTTGTATATTCTGATAAGTTTGATAACATTATCATTAACCGAAAAAGAAATTCACAATATTTATCCATTATTTTTTAATATAATCTAAGCTTTCGGCTTACTCAAGCCATTATCAAAGATGTAATTACAAACATATCAAACAATATACGGACACGACAGTGATGATAGTCTGTCATTGTTTAGTTTACATAGTGGATCACTAAGCAACGATGAACACGCGCATATAAGACGCTAGAAGCGAAAATCGCACCGCATCTCATGACGTCACACATGACAACACGAGAGTGAATTGAGAATGAATGAAATAAGGAAAGCCGTTGGTATAAACCAATGGCTTCTGTTACCAATTATAGAAATTATAGACATTTAAGAATATTTGTAGAGATTCCATAGTTGATTTTGTTTAGGTTGGGTTTTAACTGTTTGATGTATAATGCTTCAAGTATTTTTAGTTTTTGTCTATTGTTTTCATGTCGAAGTATAGTTGTGTTTTCGACAAGTATTTTACGGAATTGTGTGTGCGGGCAGGCATGTTGTTTTAAATGCCTAAAATGTTAGAGTTTTCATTAAAATGTAGTGTCAAGCGTCGTGAAAGCGAGTTTGTGGTGTGACCAACATAAATATTATTTAATTCGTTGGAGATACACTCTCCCAAAGGGCACTTGAATTTATAAACTATGTTGGTTTTTTGCAAATCGCTAACCTGGGGGGAAGAATCATTGCGAAGTATTAAGTTGGATATACTAGATTTAGTGTAGTAAATGATTAATTTAATTTTTTTGCTAGGATCTGTAGTTGATATATTAGAATTTACTAAATTTTTTAGTATGTGTTCATCTTGTTTATAATTAGTATGCATGTGATTACGATATAGGAGATTAATATATTTGAGATCAGTAGAAGCAGTATTATGTACAATTTGCTTATTATTGAGATTTCTAAGAAAGCATCTTATTTGTTCATCAACTATATAGTTTGGAAAGCTATTATTAATAAGTGTCTGTTTTATATTCTTTAGTTCACTGTAAAAAAATCTGTTTGGTGGATGAATTAGTTTCTGCACGATGTATTAGATTCTTTATAATTGCTATTTTGTAGTAATATGGGCATTCGCTCTTGTAGTTAAGTGTACATGAATTTATGCTTGTAGGTTTTTTGTATGGCGAAATAGTAAATTTGTTATTATTTGTGTTGATCAATATGTCAAGGAAGGGATTTTATTATTAGTATTGAGTTCATATGTGAATTTAAGGACAGAATTATTTTGGAACCGTTTTTGAAGTTGAATTATTTCATCTGTATTTTTAACTAACATAAGAATATCATCAACGTATCTTAGGTAGATTGATGGTTTTTAAAATCTGTAAATAACTTATTTTCGAGGTTCGACATGTAGAAATTGCTAAATGTCGGGCCCAATACTGAACCCATGGAGACACCATCACGTTGTATACATATATTGTTATTATGATCGAAGAAAGGACTTCAGTAGTACAAGTTAATAGTAGTTTTCTTAATATATTAGGATTAATTTTAAGTGGGGGGTAAAGATGAGTTACTGTATATATTTCTTATGATTATGTCAATAGTTTCACTAACAGGGACATTGGTAAATAAGTTTTCAACATCAAGTGAAGCCATGATTTCATTGTCAGATTTTTTCACTTTTTTAGGATTTGGATTACTTCTAATGTTGACTTAACACTATATTTACTAGGAAGATAGGGAGTAATAAGTTGGTTGATGTATTTTGTTAGATGATATACAGGAGTTGGAATTTGCGATATGATAGGACGGAGAGGATAGTTAGGTTTATGTGTTTTTATAGTGCCATATATGTAGCCAGGTCTATAATCACCAACAATTTTAGGGAGTTTTAAAGAGTTCTGTTCAGCATTATTAGCATTAATAAGTTTATTAAGCTTTGATTTTAGTTGGTTGGTCGGGTTCTTGTTAAGTTTTTTAAACTTTTTTGTGATCATGGAGTATGTGGTCTAGTTTTTTGTTGTAATCCAATTTGTTTAGGATGACAAAAAATGTTGGTCTTATCAGCTTTTTTTTACAATAATGTCAGGGTGGTTACGTAGTTCTTGTGCGGCAATTTTCAGTTGTTTAGAAAGAATTTTGAGGAGTTTCTGCTTTTATCATGTCGATCTTTCAGTGCCTCGGCCTTAAGTAAGTCTTTAAATTCTGGTGTAGTTTCTATTAGTTGTTCATCCTGGAGTTTAACGATGTTTTGGTATAGGGTCTCAATTTCTATTTTTTTAAAAGTCGATTGTACTTACGGTATATATGGCAGTTAGGTCCAAGGTTAAGTAATTCTTTTTGGTGCTTAGTTAGTTCATAGTTGGAAAGGTTAATGTATTTATCAGTTTTGTTAGGAAGAGTGATATTACCTTTGTATAATGTATTCAGTTTTTTTATAATTTTAATTCGGTGTTGAGCTTCAGATTTATTGGTAATTTCCGTGAGTCTATGTGTAATTTCCTCCAGTTGGTCCGGGGTAGTTATATCCTGTAGTTCATCGTAAATGTCCTGTTTTTGCTGTTAAAGTTGTTTAATTTTTCTTTGGATATTTCGATTTGCCTTTTCACAAGGCTACATTTGTAATTCAAAGTATTTATAGTATTGTGGGCTGCTGGATCATGTAATTTAAATTGTGTGTATTTAGGCAGCATATTTTCATTTATACACGTTTCATTAAATAATATAGACAAGTGTTGTCTATTTATTTTATGTAAAATTTTTTTGTATCTTCTGATAAGTTTGATAACATTATCATTAACCGAAAAAAAAATTCACAATATTTATCCATTATTTTTTAATATAATCTAAGCTTTCGGCTTACTCAAGCCATTATCAAAGATGTAATTACAAACATATCAAACAATATACGGACACGACAGTGATGATAGTCTGTCATTGTTTAGTTTACATAGTGGATCACTAAGCAACGATGAACACGCGCATATAAGACGCTAGAAGCGAAAATCGCACCGCATCTCATGACGTCACATGACTACACGAGAGTGAATTGGAGAATGAAATAAGGAAAGCCGTTGGTATAAACCAATGGCTTCTGTTACAAATTATAGAAATATATATATGTTAGAAGTGTAAATGCGAAACTGTCAGTCACAAGATAAGTCCTTTTGAACTTTGCTATATCTTTTGAATATATATATATATATATATATATATATATATATATATATATATATATATATATATATATATATATATATGTGTGTGTGTGTGTGTGTAGATAGATAGAGAGAGAGAGAGGAGAGAGAGAAACGTAAACTAATATAGAAACGTTTCTTTAATCAGATACATTCAGAATAAAAAAAAAGACTAGCAATCCAAATGCATATATATGGATGGTGTGAATGCAAGAGAAATGTTTGATATTGCTGTGTGGGTGATTCCAGGAAGTGAGCAAGTGAAGTGCATTGTTGTTCTCTTTGAGGTACAGAAATATATATCTTTGTTGTGTTTTAAAGCTATCTCTTTAACGTCTACCACTGTGTAGTTCTCCCCACCGCCAACCCAGCAAAAACAAAGAACCTTCCTCTCTTCATCAGCAACAAATTACTCGGGAGCTCGTCAAAATTAAAAAGAAAAAATATAATAAAGCAAAAATAGTGTATGAAAGTGCAGTAAATGAGGCGTTTTTTCGATAAAAATTAAATTTACACCAAGGTAGCAAAACAAATCCAACACAAATCCAACACAAATAGAATAATCATATGGTTCAACTCCCTTTACAATATAAATGTAAATATATATATATATCAACTAGTCATCAAACTTATCGAAAAGCAAATCTCCCAAAGCAAGTAAATTACACTAGATATCCAACAGAATATATCTTTACCGAACTCATACTACAAATCACGAAAAATGCCCCCAAAATACGCTAGTGCATGAAGAATGACTATTATACACATCTGTAATTGCATAACAAAGTACGAATGCCCTTTAAAGAGTAAATTCTTACAAAATAACATTATATACGAAGCTAATGAAACCCATAAAAATATGAATATAGCAATGACAAATGCTCCCTTGAAACAATGAAGGTATTCACACAAATACATTTAAACTGCTAACGCTAATAAAGCATAAACTGAATGTATTGCGGTGAGACTGAAAGTATAAGAAAGAAAAAAATGTCGTAAAGAAAGAAATGACATGAGAATGAAAGAAAACGAAAGAAAGAAAGGAAGAAGGAAAGAAAGAAATTGGATCTCTTGCAGTGATGCTAAAAATAAATAAAAGAAACGAAAAGTTTTAAAAAAAGAAAGAAAGAACAAGTAATAAATGTAGAGAAAAACGTGAGAAAATAACGAGTAAAGAAAGAAAGAAAGAAAGAAAGAAAGAAAGAAAGAAGAGTATGATGTAAAGAAAGAAAGAAAGAAAGAAAGAAAGAAGAGTATGATGTAAAGAAAGAAAACATGAGAAAGAAAGACAGAAAAAAGAAAAGCGAATTGCGTGAAGTAAAGAATGAAGAAAAAAAGTAAAACAAACATCATCGCTTGAAAAGAAATGTCCTCAAGGAAATATTCAGATGACACTTGGCACGTCTTAAAGGTCATACGTTATTTAAACTCTTTAGTTTAGTTTTGTCACAGATGTTGTTAATTAGATCTCCAACAAATATCATCAGATTAGCAGTGCTGGAAAACGAAATTAATCCGCTTATTTTTGTAATTAACGCTGATAGAATACGTGAGGCTTTTGGTATGGACAAGCAGGTCTCTTTGACTTGAAGCAGCTTAAATGTATCGAAACAAATTTTTCGGTGACAGACGCCATAGTGAAGTGTGCGAGTCTCGCAGTACATTACAAAAGTCAGATTAAACCAAGAATGGTGTATTACTGCCATGTATGGGCTGGACCTTCTCAACCATCACTTTCCAGCCTTGAAATTATTTACTCGGAATATTGAGGAAAGACATTTTAACTCTGCATCCTCTTTCCATGGAGGCGCAAATTATCAAGCTTATCGCTACCCTATCATTAACCTATCGATATTTCCATGTCAAATGTTCAGATGAGCGCCATTCTTTATTTCCACCAGTTCAGACCATTGCTGTTAGTGCACGTCATGTTACTTCCATGGAGTTGAAACACCCTCATTTCCTCCATATTCTAAATGTAAGGAGGAAGATCATCGGAGAGCTTTCCCCCGGAAATTACTTTTTTAGAACAGGCTCACATGTGGATGCTTTCGTTTACCCCATAATCTTCAAATGAATGGTCAATCGCTATCTAGACTCCACATCCTAGCCAATCCTTATTTTTCTGCGTTGATAGAGTTCAAAATCGTTTATGCAGTTTTGAAAAGGATAGAGTATTTTCCACTTTAGAGACTATTCCCCCCATATGCAATATTTTAAGCCTGTTGTTACTTCATTACTATTTTCATGTCAGATTTTCAGGTGCAATCCATTATTTACTTCAACCTGTTCAGACCTTTACTGCTAGCATACGACATGATATTTCTACAGAGTCGAACCACTCTCATTCCTCCGTATTCAGTCCTTGGTATGACGATAAACTCCATCTGGCAGTAAAGCCACTGATTGGGATATTGGACGTTTTGAGGAGCGTGGAACCACCTTTTAATTACTCTTGTTCCCAGATCTTCCCAGATCCGGTGTGGTAGCACCCGTTAGGGCCCCAGCTATGGGCAAACAGTGAACCCCAAACAAAAACAAATCCCCATGAAAGTATAAAAAAAAAAATTTTTATAGTAAAAATACCAGCAATACATTTTTATATAAAAAATTACCAACACTACATATTTTGAATGAATTTACCAACAATACAAATTTACGAACATACTAACAAATTGTATATGACAATAAACTACATTCAAAGGCAAGGCCACTGTTCGGGAGGTTTTGAGGAGCGTGGAAAAACATCTTAATTGTGGTATTCCCAGGTCCACCCTGGTCTGAGATGGTGGCACCTTTTAGGGTCCCAGGTATGTTTTATAGTAAAATAACCAATAACATATTTTCATAGTAAAAAATTACCAGCAATAGATTTTTGTAAAAGAAATTAATTCTTAAGAAAATTAAATTTTGGCATTAAATAACCCATAAGCTCAACAAAGAGACAAATAAACTGTAGCGACTTCACCCAAATCTGTTTAAAATATTACTAAAAAACAAACATGAAAGGACACTTTCATAATATTAATCCATTTAATATTCTATAATTTTTTAAAATCAAACTGTTTTCCAAAATATAACCTCAACAAAACTACACCATAAAGCCTCTAGTAATCCTGTCCACCCAAACATGTATATGCAGAAAAGCTGAGTATCATCTACCATATATTCAACTGTGAAAGCAGAATAACATAAATCATCTTTTTATTACTTCCAAGCTCCGAAGAAAATTAAATGATATATAGGGAGTTTATATGCCTCTAAACAGATAAAGCAATAAAAAAAACTATCCTTATTCTAAATGCAAAGAGAAAGCTCTGCTCATAGGGATTTTTCGCAAGAAGTATTTATTGTCACAGACTCCCGGGTGGATGCTTCCCTGAGCACTATAATCTCAACTTTTTAAAAGAAAGACTCAATCGTTATCTAACGTCTTTGCCCTCATAATTTCCACTTAATACCACCTACTCTTTAACCCGTATCACACGCACATCATTCATCATGGTCATTTTAACAGTCACTAATTTGAGTGATATTATATAAGCTACATCGAGCCTGGTCAGTACCTAGATGGGGTACCACTTCGGAATACCACGTCTTGTAAGCTTGGATGTGCTGATAGATAACGGCAAGGTACGAATCCACCTCACGTCCCCTCAGCTATAGGTTAATTATCAGAAAAATCATAATTATCTAAAAAGAAACTTTGTTGTCTGCAAAAAAGTCATAAAATCTAAAAATAAATTCTGGTTTTAAATAACCTGCAAAAGGTTGATAAACCGTAAAAAAAACTTATCAATTTCGAGCCTTGTGTAAACCACTATATATAAAAAAAGAGTACGATTCGAAGTTGTTTTCTTTATTTATGACATTTCGTTGTATTAAGCTAAGTCTTATAGTATACAGATAAGACGCCTCGCTAAGGAGCAGTGACTGGCAAGTTGTATACATTATATATATATGCTGATTTTCAACTGGTCATCAGGCTTCACTGTTCGCGTCCTCTGGAAATAATCTATCAGTCTGTCTTTATCTATATCACTGTATTAATATCTATCTATCTATCTATCTATCTATCTATGTCTGTTCATATCAATCTATCTAGCTAGCTAGCTAGGTATCTGTCTCAGTTTATTCTTATGGGCATTTCGAACACTCCCATGTGAAAGAACTGCATTCACCCTTTTTAACTTTTTCTCTCCGTTTTTTCTCTCTCTCTCTCTCTCTCTCTCTGTCACTCACTCTTTCTCTATTAACTCTTTTTTGTCAAATTTCGTTTCCTAGCTAGGGAAATTTATTACAGCTTTTCTTTTTAAAAGTGGATTGCTTTTAAGCTTTTCATTCTTTAAGAAATTTCGCCCAATGATTCATATGGTGTGCCTCTCAAGAACGCGGAAGTTGGATCATATCCGGATGTGGTCAAGTATAAATTTTACACCAGCGACACTCTACGGTCATTCAAGAATGGTACTGTCACACGCCGTGCATATATATATATATATATATATATATATATATATATATATATATATATATATATATATATATATATAATACGCGCTGTTTAATAAATAAATAAAATTCGGGTGTCGATTTCAAATAGGATGTGTCAAGTATAAACCTAGAACACTAACCATCGGTATACAGTACCCAGCGCAAATATTCTTATTTTTAATTACAATTTTCAGTACCTCATTTTCTTACCTAAATAATATGTTTCTCAGTTCCTATTAATGTTCACTCAAAGTAAAGGTTTGAAGTGCCTGCATATAAAATATTTCAAATAAAGATTTATATTTAATATTTTTTCTTTTATATTTTCAAAATCGGGTATAATATACCCATGGTTAGTAATGATGTAACTTTCATTGATGGTTAGTGTTCTATGAATAATAACGTTTGAAGTAATAAAAATGGCGGATTACAATTAAAACTATTAATTCTTTATATATATATATATATATATATATATATATATATATATATATATAGATAGATAGATAGATAGATAGATAGATAGATAGGCTGATTGCAAAGTAACTGATACTTATAATTTATTTATTAATTGCCACCAGATTTTAAGTAATTGTTATGGTCACCAGATTTCTCTACCAGTTTCTTGAGCTGACCAGGAATTGCGTCAACTGATTTCACCAGGAATACTTGAGGTACGGAAGACATAACTTCTTGTATTCACCCTTCAAATTCTTCCAACACCAAAGAAAAAATAGTCACAGGCTGGCCATTTATACATAAAATAGGGAGTTACCTTTCAGTCAACTTGTGTATACATACATATATATATATATATATATATATATATATATATATATATATATATATATATATAATTGTGTATTTAGACAGCAGTCTATATTTGAGATGAGGCATTTTAATTATTTCCGGCCGTTGATTGGTATTTCAAGGTGAATCATTTATTTTGTCCACTTTATTTATATTTAAATCCAAGTTTTTGTTCACCATTGAACTCGCAACTCTTTGAGTCAAGTCATTGGATCCCACCAATGCTTTTATTCACTGGGTCAGGACATCGGTGTATGAATTTCGGGGACTTATAAATCTCATCCTTCATTTTGCCAGTGCTTATATTGCAATTTTTTTGTTAATCATGATTTTATCTAACACTCCGTATTACTGGTTCCCATATTCTATTGGCAGGCCTAAGAGAACGGGACAGTATACCAATAGATAATCTGATGGAAATGATGACTTTCTGTACACAAAAACACACTTCCGAATGAGATCAGAGATATACCGACAGGATGGAAGGTTAGCAATGGGTTCGCCATTGTAACCAGTATTGGCAAACATATACATGGAATACTTCGAAGAAATAGCATTAGAATCCACATCACTAAAGCCAAACCTATGGCTGAGATGAAACCTTCATACTTTGGCCACATTTTCGCAGAAAATGTGCGTCCGGCAGGATTCGAACCTGCATCCCCTATGTGGAACCGTCATTAGATCTTATGTGCTTAACCGATTCGGCTACGTACGACTTCCGGTTAAGTGTAATCAAATAAATGTACTGTTTAATTAAATAAACAGAGCATTGTCTCGAATATGAGTATCCATCTAAAATATCATTTAAGCAAAACAAATAAAAACGTCGGATTTAATCTATTTTATAAAATTAAAATGTCTTTGTTTACGTTAGATTACAAAACAGAGCAGTTATGAATGTTTCGAGAATCGGCAGATAATGTGAATTCAAGGGCTCTATTTCAGACTCTGTTAAAATTGATTCGAACCGGCATCCCATTGGGGAGGCAAATTCGAATCCTGCCGGAGGGCGCATACTTTCTGACAAGGACAGTAAATTTAATTAAATAAACAGAGTATTCATTCAAATATAAGTATCCATCAAAAATAAAGAAACTAACACACACACACACACACACATATATATATATATATATAGATTATTAGGGGTAAGAAGTATGACAATGTGTACGTGTGACACGTTTCATTCTTTCACACTTTGTTCATCTGTTCTTGATATATATATATATATATATATATATATATATATATATATATATATATATATATATATATATATATATAAAAAATATATATCGTTACCCCAAATATATATATATATATATATATATATATATATATATATATATATATATATATATATATATATTATTTCAAAAACCAGGTCGGCAATAACTAGACACTACTATTAGTTTCATATGTCTGCACACAATATATATACACGAAGCTAATAGTAATGCCCAGTCATTGCTGAACTGGTTTTTGAATTAATATTCAAAGCTTTTCCATTTCTTGTGGCACGGAGCACTTTTATGCCACAAGGTTATTTTAGGGCCGACTCTTCTCAGAGCTACCCACCCAAACCCTGGATTCATATATATATATATATATATATATATATATATATATATATATATATATATATATATATATATATATATATATATATATATATATATAACGAATACCCATAGATGAAAACAAATATAATATACTGTTTAATAAATAAACGGGGCGCATAAGTGGAGATAACGAACCATGCGGGAATTCGAACTGGGCTCTCCAGTTAACAAACAATGCTGGATAGCGTCTTCAAACTCAAATCTCTCCCTGTCGCTCGACGCACAAGGAATCTAACGAAAGTTTCCTCAGCCTAGATGGACGCAGGTTCGAATCCTACCGTGAAGCACATATTTTTTTTTTAATAAAGTTTCTCGAATATTCAGTCCGGTAGACAAAAATAAATAAATATAGTGTCTAATAAAAATTCGGTGTGTCTACTCAGATATGGGTATCCACTAAAAATAAAGTTTATCTAGTAGAATCTGTCAGATTAATAAATAAATAATGTATATTTCGTGAATCGGGAAAATTTGCGTTTAAAGGCACTATTCAAATTAGCTTGATCATCGACGCATATATATATATATATATATATATATGTGTGTGTGTCTGTGTGTGTGTGTGTGTGTGTGTGTGTGTGTGTAGCTGCGCATGCGTTTTGTCTCTGCATTTGTTGGGGTAATGGCTGAGTATAAGGGCAAGTTGGAAAGATAAGAGAAAAACAGAGACGCTTTTCTTGATGCGTGGTCTCGTTAGTGTGACCCCGTCAGTGTGTACCCCTAAAAATGTTTCTGTAATTCATGGCTATAATTGATTGGAATGTAAGGGTGTAACTGAAAACGGGTAAAGACGTAGGGGGTGATAAAAATAAAATAGCAATGAAAAAAAAAATAAAACAAAATAAAAAGAATATTAAAGAACTAGATCGAGAGATGTCCGTTGGGTTTGAGTTAATGCAGAAGTTTGGGGCAAGTTTCAGAAAAATGGGGTGTATTTTTAATGGAAGGATTTGGCGCGAAAATAAGGAAGAATGCGAACAAGGAGAAGAAATATGACGAAAGAAAGAAAGAAAGAAAGAAAGAAAGAAAGAAAGGAAAAGAGAAGAGGAGAGTAAAAAAAAACAAAGAGAGGAATACAAAATGGGAAAAAAGAAAAACAAAGAAAAAAAGAAAGAAAGAAAGAAAGAAAGAAAGAGTAAAAAAAGGAACGGAAAAAATACAAAATGGGAAAAAAGAAAAAGAAAGAAAGAAACGAAAGAGTAATAAAAGGAACGAGAGAATTGCAAAATGCGAAAAAGAAAACAAAATAAAGAAAAAAGAAAGAAAGAAACGAGAAAATACAAAATGGCGAAAAAAGAAAGAAAAGAGCAGAAGGAACGAGAGAATTTCAAAATGGGAAAAAAGAAAAACAAAAGAAAGAAAGAAAGAGGGAAATAATGAAAGAAAGCAAGAAAGAAAAAGAGAAAAAAGATAGAATGAGAGGAATGCAAAATGGGAAAACGGCAACGAAAGAAAGAAAGATAAAAAGAAAAAAACTGAAACAAAAGCAAAATCTTTAAAAGGAAAAAGACGTGTAATAAATAAATAAATAAAAGAAAGGAAGAAAGAGAGAATGAAAGAAGAAAAGGTTGAAAAGACAATAATATGGAGAAGAAGGTAATGAAAGAGAAAGATACGCGCCAGTTGTACTATTAAAATTTATGAAGGAGAAAATAAAAGTGATTAAGAATTTTGAAGCAAGAAATGTAAAAATTGAAGGAAAATGAAGAGAAATAATTAATGAAAAATATTTATAACAAAGTGAAATAGAGAAATGAGATAAATAAAAGATAATACGAAAGGAAATTAGCAAAATAAGGAGAAAGAAAGAATATGAAGTTATGTGAAATAAAGTAGGAATGGAAGAAAGAAATAGCAGAAGAAAGAAAGAAAAAAGAAAAAGAATAAAGAAAGAAAAAAAGGAAAAGCAGAAGAGATATTTAGGAGAAATGAAATAATAAATGCAGAAAGAAAGTTGTTGTAAAATGTTGGAAATAAAAAGCACTAGATTAAGAAAAAGGAGAGAAGAAAAAAATGAAGAAAAAAAGAAAAAAATCAAGAAAAAAGAGAAGAAAAAATCAAGAAAAAAAGAAGAAAAAAATCAAGAAAAAAAGAGAAGAAAAAAAGAGAAAAAAATCAAGAAAAAACGACAAGAAAAAATCAAGAAAAAAAGAAGAAAAAATCAAGAAAAAAAGAAGAAAAATCAAGAAAAAACGGGAAGAAAAAAAATGAAGAAAAGAGAAGAAAAAACGAGAAGAAAAAATCAATAAAAAGCGAAAAGAAAAAATCAAGAAAAAAGAGAAGAAAAAATCAAAACAAAAAGAGAAGAAAAAAAAGAAAGGAACAAAGAATGAATGAAGTGAGCGAAACAAAAAAGAAGAGAAAAATAAAAATATTTATAAACAACACGAAAACCTGAGTAAGAACGAAAGACAAAAACAAGAAAAGAAAGAAAGAAAGAAAGAAAGAAAGAAAGTGTGAGATAAGAACTGAGTGAAAAGGGGAAACACTAAGGAATAAAAGAATAACAGACATCGCAAAAGGGGAGAAAAAAAATTGGGATGGTGAAGGTGTTGGTCGGCTGGAAGGCTGAGACGCGTGAGGTGAGGAATGCAACATGTGGTGTCGGTGGCACGTGAATTTACACGTGTCAGTTGGCACCAATTGGTCTTCTTACATTTCACTACCAGTGCCGATAGGGGTCGCTGCTCTTTCAGTTCTCGCAGTTTCCCGATTTGGATAAGGCATGTGTGAGGCTATGAGATTTCACTGCCTCGATGAATGCATATGGCGTTTACTGATTTGAAATGAAAAAATGTGTGTAACTGCAGGTGGTTATTTTTTTTACACGTACGCACATACACACGCACGCACATACACACGCACGCACGTACACACACACACACACACACACACGCGCGCGCGCATCATATTCCTCTCTGTTAATATTGACTATAGGATGGGGCCTCCCAGTATTTTTTCTGTGACTGCCTTGGGAAGATAATAAAAAAAGTGTTTCTTGTGTCTAAGTACTCACTAACCCATTTTTTTCCTCCTTCAACTATTGTGTCATACAAGTGACAAGACATTCTAGCAAATATATCAGACGATTGGATAATCTGCAGTTACGAATGGATTAAAGTTATCTTTCAAGGACATTCGGATGAAGTATTTACTCTGTTTCACCACTAAGAGGAATTGTGATACGAGGTCTTTTTTTTTAAGGTGGGGTCCTGAGCGCGTACACACGGTCCAGGAACAAAAATTGCTTGCAGCACCCGCAATCGTCGGTTGCGCTGGCCTGGGTGCAAGCACCAATCCCTCTCACCGGTGCAATGAGAATGCGCGACCTCGGACTGCTGTTCCCCAGGGATGGGCACCTCTCAGTATAATTTTCATCAGTTGCGACTCTGTCTTTTGACGGAGTCGCCCCTCCGTGTAGTCTGCCCAAAGGCAGAGACGCAACTCAGAGATGATATATAATGTGTTACAACCCACAACAGAGAGAGAGAGAGAGAGAGAGAGAGAGAGAGAGAGAGAGAGAGAGAGAGAGAGAGAGAGTGTGTGTGTGTGTGTGTGTGTGTGTGTGTGTGTGTGTGTGTGTGTGTAATTTAAACACACATTCGGATGACGGGAAAAGGAATTAACTCAATCGAAATTCAAAATCGATTTACATATTTCGCTTTCCGTAATGGTAAATGTTAGCTTATACGATACATACGAAGTCTGCTCAAAAAATATCGAGACTGAGTCTGTAAAAAGAAAATGAATCGCTACCAGCGTGCGGACGTGCGAAAACCAGACAAGACATATAGAAGCTATTTCGGCGATTGACAGACGATCGCAAACGCCAAATTCGATTTAAAGTTAATTCCCGAGTTTGACAGATTGGCCTCCAGTTTTCCCCTAGCTGAGAATGATAAAGACGACGTTAGTTTCAGCCTTTGTTACGGATACGTTTATAGGGGTACAAACAGCTCATTGAGCGGCACCTGCAGTACGGGGATTCCGTAGATATATACCTGTCTGAATTGAAGAAAACCACGTCATTGTTGGGCGGGATGAGGGAGCATATGCTGGCTTGCGCATTAGTGCACGGGTTGCCAGGCAATGTAAAGTGCTCTCAGCGTGCGGACGTGCGAAAACCAGACACGACAAAAACAGAAAACTATATCACATAACATTTCGGTATTTAATCCCCTTCGAATCAGCCACCTCTTGAAGCTACACACGTTTTATCCAGCGTCGTTTGCATTGATGGGCGCATTCCTGGAACTCCTTTTTGGGGGATTTCGAGTAGTTGCCTCTTTGCATTCTCTTGGATTTCTTCGACGTCTTGAAATCTTGTTCCTTTTTGATTGGGACTTGATTTTTGGAAAGAGAAAAAGTCACAAGTGTCAAGATCTGGAGAATATGGTGGTTGTCGGACATGGAGAGTGCCGTCCATGGCCCAAAACTGCAGCACAAGCCATGGTCATTGATGGAACGGATGTGCTTTGGTGGGACGACCGCACTCTACACACTTTCCTTCCACACACTGCTATATACAATGGTTATAAATAGGTGGTCGACCCCGCAGAGATTCAGAGATTATACGTGAAACAACTAGACGGCAGGAAAAGTCGCTGTAGCTCATATCCATGCACGAACGAAGTACGCAAAGCTACACACCTACACCGAGTTGAATTGACAAAATCCAGAAGAGACTATACAATGATTTTGTATATGGAATTTTACTTTCGGATCCTTAATTGGCATTTTGACTCATTAACGCCCACAGTAACCTCCAGTTTTGATTATTGAAAATCAATTAACAATACTTAATTAATTATAAATTTATGAAAAGTGCGGCCTTAATTATAACTAGTACAAGGTCTAATCAAAAAGTATCAGGAATGGCACTATAAAATGAAAACTACACTGCATATTAATTCGGCATTTAATCCCCTTCGAAGCAGCCACCTCCTGAAGCCACACACTTTATCCAGCGTCGTTTACATTGATGGACTCATCTTGGAACTTTTTGTGCTTGATCGCGAGCAGCTGCCTGTTCTCATTCTCTTGGATTTCTTCGACGCCTTGAAATCATGTTCCCTTTATATGGGATTTGATTTTAGAAGAAGCATACGTCACAAGGACTGAAATCTTGTGGTTGTTGGATAATGGTAATGTTGTACTTGACCAAAAACATCCGCACAGGACATGGTCACTGATAGAATCTCTGCTTTGTGGTAAGACGACCACACTCTACACACTTTCTTTCCAAGCACCGCTATAAACAGGAGAAGTGGACGAGAACGTTCTAACTTATTGCATATGCGCAACAGAGTTCAAGATCAATTTATGTCAAGCAGTTTCACTTTGGGTACTTTAGCACCGTTACCATAGCAACTGTCCCGATACTTTTTTTTTTTAAATCAGATCTCGTACATGCAAGTTTTACGGAAGTTAGAAAGTAAAATAAAAATTATACCTACAATCAGAAAAAGACTGGTGAAATTTTTGGGATGCTTAAAAACTGAAAGAGTGGGTGGCTTGGAGAATCTAACACCCATAGGGTGTAATGAAAGCAAGAGAAACATAGGAAATCAACCAGTAACATTCTAATCTGTCTACATTTCGGAGATAAGTTATTGTAACTATTTACACTATTGACATCAGTCGAACTGTTGTCCTCATCTTTATCGCCATATTCACCACATTTTGGACGTTGTACGCACCAGGATTCATCAGGTGATATACGTTGAAATTTAGAATCGAATACTTTATTTAGTCCACGGGGTGAGGGGCAGATTTGTCCTAAATCCACGTGCCATGCCATTTTCTTCTTATATATATATATATATATATATATATATATATATATATATCAATTTCAGTTAATTCCATTTGGTAACTCATCTCTGTTTTTGTTCACCTCTGTTGTGGCCAGGTATTCAAATTACAACACTTTGCATTAAGTCAATTTCTGGATTACCAACGTTTTTATCCGCTGGCCCAAGTGGACTAAATACAGGGTTCGTTTCGAAATTTCAACGTATATCAACTGAAGAGAGCCGGGGCGTAAAACGGTCGAAACGTCGTGAATATGGCAATATGTATGAGGACAAGAGTCGTAGTACCTCGTCTGTTGTATTTAATAAAACACACACACACACACACATATATATATATATATATATATATATATATATATATATATATATATATATATATGCGTGTGAGTGCCTGTGTGTATGCGTGTACCTGTGAGTGCGTATGTGTGTGTATTTAGGTAGCATATTTTCATTCATTGAATATTATAGTGATTTTCCAAGCGTAACTTAAATGTAGCTCACGGCCGAAAGTAGGCGGCACCCAGTGAGGATCGAACTCACTACTCAGTCGTAATTGTTCTAGTGAGACAAGCTTGCTAACCATTACACCACCACGAGGTGACTTTTCATTTAATAATATAGACAGATTGTGTCTACTTATCTTTATACTGGTCTTTCCTGTTCTCTAACCATTTTTTTGGTGTTAAGATGAAATTTATCAAAGAAGGCGCACCGTAATTTTTTTTTAACCCAAGCACTTTCGACCTTATCTAAGATCATCTTCAGGGGTAAATTACAAAGACAAAATTATTGTAACTGCGATAAAATCTTTATTCCGCTGGGATAGTGGTTTTTAAAAAACGTGTTTTTATAGATACTTTTAAATTTATCCGTTTTAGCTATGGAATTTTTTGCAAAAGAGATGAATTTAAAAAAAAAAAAAAGCCATAACACTTGTATTAGTAGAGAGTTCATTGGAATATCTCAGCTGAGGTCTCTTGTATTCAAAGACGCGGGCAATTAGAAAATTTAATCGTATGAAGAGGCAGCTGAAGTTTTTGGGACACATAATGAGGAAAGAGCGCCTGGAGAATCTGATACTCACGGGTCGAATAGAGGGAAAGAGAGATAAGGGAAAACAACGTCTCACATATCTGGCGGACTTGGGTAGGTGGATGACAGAACGTGATCTGGGGGAGGAAGCAGAGGGAAGGAACTTGATGAGAGCTGCCAGGGATAGAGGGAGATGGAGAGTCATGATCGCCTACGTCCTGAAAGAAAGAAGATCATTTAAGGTTGGTGGTTATCAACTTAGTGTCGGGGATAGCTAGATAGTTGTTGGATTTTGTTTGTGGAGATTTGGTGGGTAGGATTACAAATTTTGTGTTTTGGTTGTCGATGACGCTTATTTTCATCCCACCCCAAAATACAAGCCCACAAAATTATACTACTACGCAAACTAATATCTAACCAATGTTTGTTTTAACAACAAACAGACAGTTTCGCTATATTATAGTTCATCAGTGTGACTAGACGTTCGGTTGCCTCTAACTAGGATCAAAACCCAAGTGAATTGGCATCAGTCGGGGGATTGGCGCACGGCACGGATGAAGGTGAATTTAAGCGTATTTATGTTTAGATTAACACACAATGACTGAGAGAACTCGATACGATTTACCGAAGAGTTTTGCATTATCAGCCGTAATAGTCACTGTTTACAAACCCACACTTCCTCCCCAGAGAGCTCAAGCGAAATAATTTTTTCAGGAGCATATATATTGTCATCCACAGACAGACTGTTTCGCTGTATCACAGCTCATCAGTGTGGCTAGACGCCCGGATCGAAACCCGACTGAATTGGCGTCAGTCAGAGATTCTACCAATAAGCCGTTGGCGCTCGGCAGGGATGAAGGTGAATTTAAGCGTATTTATTTTTAGATAAAGACACAATGACTGAGAGAACTCCCGGATTCGATTTACCGATATATATATATATATATATATATATATATATATATATATATATATATATATATATATATATATATATATAACACATGAAATCCTAAAGGACAAATAGGGTCACACGAAAGTTTTCCACCATATCATAATTGTTTCCTTGATATATATATATATATATATATATATATATATATATATATATATATATATTGAACAATAAAAAATATAAAAATTTAAAATCTTCAGACACAGTGGGTTGTATATTAATATTCTTTCGTTTTTATTATTATTATTATTTCATTTAGATTCCTCGACTAGTTTCGGCCAACATGGCTATCACCAGGAGAAAAATAATTTTCTGCTTGCTTGTAGCAGTGAACTACAGAAATCTGTATATATATATATATATATATATATATATATATATGTGTGTGTGTGTGTGTGTGTGTGCATGAGTGTATGTATCAGAGATAGAGCGTATGTAAACATAAATATAAAAGTGAACATAGAAGTCACCACTCCAGGCGACAGGCTGTTTCATGCTGGACACAATCGTCAGGCGTCCTAACGGTCTCGTCCAGCATGAGACAGCCTGTCGCCTCTGAGTATTGACTTCAATGTTCACTTTTATATTTACATATATATATATATATATATATATATATATATATATATATAACGTATAATAAGTGTATTTATATATATATATATATTGTATCCTTATATATGTGTGTTTGTGTGTTGTATGTGGACTAGTGTAAGTGCGTAATACCTCATTTATGCAAAGTGTGTTCGTCCTTTCAAGTATTTTCTATCGTTATTCAGATGTTCCGTTTATTTTTTTGGCATGTTGGCAGATTGACTTCAAAGTCTACAAACTTGGGTTCGAGCGAACGATGGTGTCTTTTCCCACACAGTGGACAGAGATGATAACAAGTTAGTCGAAAGTCGATACGCTCCAGAACATCTGGGTTAGATATTCGCTTTCGAAGAACTCTGGCTGAAGACTGAATTTAAAGCGTTTTCGCATTAAATTTAAGCAAAGTTCTGTTCAAATGCGAAGGTCGGAATTTTTTTAAAAAGTTTCCTCACGAAGGTTATTGTTTTTTTATTATTCATATCTCATTATGGTAAGAATGACACACAAACACACACATATATTTATACTTCAAAGATTATTTTAGTGGATAGCCGTTTTTAAATAGACGCCTGCTTTTTTTTAACAGTATGTATTACGACTACCAGCCTGCGTTCCCCTTAATACTTTACAAATTACACATTCATATATATATATATATATATATATATATATATATATATATATATATATATATATAGAATAAATCCTAAGGAGCCAGACAAACCTACCTAGGTTTCACCTAAATGGTTCTTCAGGGTGGAACAGTGTTTATTGATATTACCATTAAAAGACATTAAGAAAACGAATTAGCATAAAACCACGTGACAGAAGAAGAAAAAAAGGCTCTATTCTAATAACCAGGCTTTTCTATGCCTACACTTATTAAGAATCTCCGATCTTTGATTTAACAATTTTTTAGGTTCCTTATGGGTAGGGATAGCTAATTTTTACTCCATACATAACGAACAAAACCGGTCTCCTGCCTTATATTCATGGCATTTATTTAATGTTTCCCATTTCAAAAAGGGGTCACTGTAACCTTCTTGTTTTATATTCCATATGTATGTGGACAGGCCGATACATACATATATATATATATATATATATATATATATATATATATATGTGTGTGTGTGTGTGTGTGTGTGTGTGTGTGTGTGTGTGTGTGTATGTATTTCAGAGAAGTTTTTTTTATGTAGACGCTCCCTTCATTTATTAAATGGTAAATTTATTTATTATGTTGAATATTCCAGGAGTCTTATTAAAGAAGAATACTGCTGAAGAGCGCATATCTTTACGTTAATAAGATTTTTCGTATATTCAGGATGCTAGTCATTTCGAAGAGAATTGCAGATCCTATCAGGATTCAACATTAGCGGACAGAATTTTACCGACATAAGATACGCAGACTACACAGTACTGATAGCAGACACGGAAAAGAAACTACAAAACTTAGTACAGAAAGTAGCGAGAAGTTGGTTCTAGACATAAACTACATGAAGAGAGAATTCTTGGTCATCAGTAAAAGGTTCGAGCGCGAAATGCAATTTGCAGGTTGGGGACACTAAAATCAAGCATGCGCAGAAGTTTAAATATCTGGGAAGTGTTCTGACGGTGGACGGTAAGCGCGACGCTGAGATCCGAAGATAGATTGGGATGGCCAAGGATGCATACTGGGCAGAGTACTTCTTTGGGGGCAAAGAAAGAAGTGCTGAGGTGCTACATGGCATCTGTCCTCCTATACGGCAGTGAATGTTGGACTGTCTCCTCAAAGATGAAGAAGAGAATCGAGGCAGCCGAGATATGGTTCTACAGAAGGATGTTAAGGATACAATGGAGCGAGTGTGTTAGCAACGATGATGGCTTGGAGAGGACGCAAACAAGAAGGAGAGTTTATACTTAACATAAGGAAGAGGCAGCTGAAATTTCTGGACACGTAATGAGAAAGGGTGACCTGGAGAATCGGATACTCACAGGTCGAATAGAGGGAAAATGAGACAAGGGAAAGCAACTCATGACATAACTGGGGGGCTTAAGCAAGCGGATGTCAGAATGTGGTTTGGAGGAATTGGCAGAGGCAGGAAAATTATAAGCGCTACAAGGGATAGAGGGAAGTGGAGATCCATAATCGGCTACGCCCTGAAAGGACACGGCACATAAAAACAAGAAGTCGAAAATAAATAAATATACTGTTTAATAAATAGGCGGAGCGTCTACTAAAAATAACATTTAATTAATAATAATGATAATATATATATATATATATATATATATATATATATATATATATATATATATATATATATATATTTGTTTAATTAAAATAAACATTGAGCGCTCTTTGTGGGTAAGTTTAACATTTAATATTTAATATTTAAAATTCTATATTGTGTTAATAGGACTCATGCTTGGATTATACCAACGGATTAATATATATATATATATATATATATATATATATATATATATATATATATAAAAGTGTTTCATAAAGTCAACACATAAGGGCGACGATTGTTTCATGCTATATGCAATCAGAAGGCCTGTCGATTGTATCTATTGACTTCTATGTTCACTTTTATATTTACACGCTCTATCTCTGATAACGAGCACTTTATCCCATAAATATATAGCACACCTTGAGACTATATTTTCATATATATATATATATATATATATATATATATATATATATAATTATTTATTTAAAAATTATAACATAATTTTGTTATAAAATCACTACAAAAATAGGGATTTTGTTTCAACACCTCTGGTGTCTTATTAAGTGATGATGTTGAATGATAAGACACCAGAGGTGTTGAAACAAAATCGCTATTTTTGTAGTGATTTTATAACATATTTATCTTATAATTTTTAAATAAATAATTAAATTTGCTCTACTCTGTAATGAGCACTCTTTTAAGAATAGTAATTGTTGGTTATTGGAATTTATTCCGTAAACACCAATCCTATACTTGTATATATATATATATATATATATCAGGAAAAATATATCTGGAAAAGCAAATGGGGTACTGGAATTTTGATACGCTATTTCTTCTTATAAAACGTCAGATTCCAGCTGAGACATCCATTTTCTTTAATAAAACTTTTGGATGATATCAATTTCATTGATCAAAAAAAAAAAAAAAAATATATATATATATATATATTTAGATCTCTCCTAAAACTCATGCACTTACTAAATATATAGGATTGGTGTTTACGGAATAAACAATATTTAGATGCATAGATTCCGACGATATCTTTTTTTCATGTGATGATCATTTAAAACGTTATTTTGACATAAACACGGAATACTGTTCTAGATCATACTCACAGACAGAGAGACAGAAACGAACACACACACGAGCACAGTAGAAAACAGACACGAACACAAACACACAGAGATAAACACACAAACACGGCAGAAATCCGGGAAATTTCCGATATCACTTCGCGCGTCGGACAGATTCTGTATCTAATTACAATCATGTAAACGAGTTGATGGATTTTTCAACATTTCTCCTCAAGGAGGCGTTCATGTGTTGTTTTTGTTGTTTTCTAGGTTTTTGGGGGTTGATTTTTCGTTCATAACGCCCATCATTTCATCCGACACTCGATCGGCCTTGAATCGCGAGTGTCAAACAAAAACCCGTGTTCAACCTGAAAGATTTTTGCCAAAGGTCTCATGAATTGGTAACAATATTCCAAGAATACCTCGAGATGATAATTCAGATGCATTGATTGTGTTTCTGGCTTTCAACTAATGAGCTTCATTTGTTGATATTTGACATTACAGATCGTTGAACGGACCCATATATATATATATATATATATATATATATATATGTGTGTGTGTGTGTGTGTGTGTGTGTGTGTGTGTAAGAGAGAGTTAATAGTGGTTCCAATGTGAGAAAAGTGTATATTTTAAAGACAAAAGAGAAGCCGCAAACGTTTTTGGTTATAATGTGGATTATATATATATATATATATATATATATATATATACTTTTATTTTCCATATTTTTTCTAAACGGGTTTCTAAACGGGTTTCTTCATCATACGAGATAATGGTTATTTCCGCATATTATTTAACGGAATTATTTTTTTCTTTTGTTTTCTTATGTTTAACCATTGTCTTTTGTGTGTGGCAGCAATCCAAATTCTTCTTGGACTGCCTAACATGTGGAAATAAACATTTTTCGACTGATAATGTCAAAGACCGGAAACACATGTAGCAAAAAATTATGGTAAGTAAAGTATAATATATATAAACAAAATCCACATTATAACCAAAAACTTTGCGGATTTTCTTTTCTCTTTAATAGCATAGACAGAGAGGCAGATATAAACAAATTAGACAATCTCGATAGAGATGAACAGACTGAAATAGATAAAAGTAGAATTGAATCAGTATAGTAAAGGTACATCCTTTCAATTAAAATATCTATGAACAGATGATGATAAAAATTAGAGTTAACTTACTTGATACACACACACACACACACACACACACACACACACACACACACACACATATATATATATATATATATATATATATATATATATATATATATATATATATGATATTTCTGCTTTACTATAAAACGTTAGATTCCAGTTGTTGAGTTTTCTTTAATAAGACTTTTGGATGTCTCCTAAAACTCATGCATTTTACTAAATGTGAAGTTTATAGCAATATATATATATATATATATATATATAGATAGATAGATAGATAGATAGATAGATAGATAGATAGATTGTATGAACAGACCTTGATAGTAAGTATTAAGAGCTTGAGAGGAATGGATTGATTGATAGTATGAACAAATTTAGATAGATAGATAGATAGATAGATAGATAAAATACGAAATATCGAAAGTCAAAATGAAATAAAAAAAATAATGTAAACAACAAAAAAAAGAAAATAATAAACCAAGAAAAAAAGAATAACAAACTATCAACTGAAATTCAATAAAAAAAAGAGCGCTTCTTTTCACTTTCTCTTCTCAGTTTACCTCAGCTTTTCTCTAACACTTTCCGGGGCTTCATTTTTTTTTTACTCTCCCATCAATCAAGCTCCTTTCATTATTATTATTATTATTATTATTATTATTATTATTATTATTGTGCTGTTGTTTTTTTTTTATTCTCACGTTTTTCGTAAAGGCATAGATGGGCTATATTAGCCACTTGGCTACCTTTGGAGAATGCCGTGTTTAAACAGTCCGTTTTGTGTAAACAAATACCTGCTTTCAATTCACCATTAATTTACTGACAATCCGCGCTGGAGCAACAACGCGCCGGTAATCATATCGGGCCAATTAGAGGAAAGCTATTTAATGAGGCACGGCCAGCTGCTCACTACCCGCCTTTACTTACATCTCTTTCTATACGACTAGCCATTCATACACGTGTTCGTACAGGCGAGCCAGTGTACATAAGTTTGTAGGTACTTGGTGTCAGAGGTACTTGGATCTCTCCAGTGCGATAGAGCTGGTCCAGCGAGAAAATTCGCTCACGTTTTGCGATCGAACCGCATGCCTGCGTATTAAGGCCTCGTAAACGTTTAAGATTAGGAAAATAGTGAAATGCCACTTGATTTGAAGTTTTCAACGCAACGTTTTAGCCGCTACATTCTTCAACCGCTATCAGGTTCACAAACCGTAAGATAAAAAAAAGGAAAAGCTATGTCACCCAGGAAAAATGACAACGGAAAAATTCTTGGGTCATGATACAGCAACCGGATCAGTGCATTTGAGTCCTGTTTACTATGCTGGTGATCACGCCATTTTGAGCGCGATATATAAACTGGCTCATTTCAGCCGCGACTAATCATTTTCTGCCATGATAGGTAAACCGGCGATCAATGGATTTCAACCACTATAAAACCCGAGATCAATCCATTTCAGCCGTGATTTGTAAAAGGTGAGGGGCGGTGAGTTGGGGAGTCTATCCATTTCTATCGTGCGACTAGCGATGAATCCATTTCAGCTGTGGTGGTTGCACTAGCGATCAATCTATTTCAACAGCGGTAGGCACAACGGCGAGCAATCCATTTCAGCCGTGATATGTACATTCACGAGCAATCCATTTCAGCCGTTATATTCACGAGCAATCCATTTCAGCTGTGATAGGTACATTCACGAGCAATCCATTTCAGCCGTGATAGGTACATTCACGAGCAATCCATTTCAGCCGTGATAGGTACATTCACGAGCAATCCATTGCAGCCCTGATAGGTACATTCACGAGCAATCCATTTCAGCCGTGATAGGTACATTCACGAGCAATCCATTTCAGCCGTGATAAGTACATTCACGAGCAATCCATTTCAACCGTGATAGGTACATTCACGAGCAATCCATTTCAGCCGTGATAGGTAAATACATGCTTAATCAACCATAATAAAAACACAGACAGGATTATGAAGACAGTCAAGTATTTTGTCAAATATAAATTAAATATTTTCCTTAAGGAAACCAAAGATGTCCCTCTTTGATTTCTTTCTTTTTTGTTTTGTATTTGAGGTGGGGATACACGCCGAATGCAGACTGAAGAAATGTTCAGTCGGTCATGATATAAAAAGGCAAAAAGAAAAATTACAGTAATGGATATCAAAAAACAGTTTTTGTATTACTACGTACACCCCTGAAGATGATCTTGGAAGAAGATCGAAAGTACTTGAGAAATGGAAAATAAAAACGATTTTCTTTGTTATAGCACATTTCTCATGTCATTTAATTACAATACACGGAAGGTTATCCGTAAGTATGGAGGAAATTTCTTAAAAATAAGCAGACATAATGTCTCTAATTCATTTTTCACACACACACACACACACACACACATATATATATATATATATATATATATATATATATATATATAGAGAGAGTGTGTGAGAGAGAGAGAGATGTTTGTTTAGGATTTTCCTGATGCACAGTTTACTTAATCTTGACAGAATTTGGTCGTCTAGATCAAGGTGAATATTAGAGATAAAAATTCCCGATCAGAAAGTACACCACTGATGATGATCTCGGAAGAAGATCGAACGTACTTGAGAAATGGAAAATAAAAACGATTTTCATTGTTATAGCACATTTCTCACATCATTTAATTGCAATACACGGAAGCCTATTCGTGAGTATGAACGGATTTTATAAGCAGATAATGTCTGTAATTGATTTAATCAGACATGCCTAAAAGAGAATTTGCTTCCTAAACACACACACACACACACACACACACACACACACACACACATATATATATATATATATATATATATATATATATATATATATATATATATATATATAGTGAGAGAGAAAGAAAGGGAGAGAGAGAAAAAAGATATGGTAATAATAATATCAGACCCGTAAGTGGTAATGATAATCCAAGCAGCTCTTTTTAATATAAAATATTTAAGAGATAGATCCATGAAGAAAGCTCAATGAATTTTTACACAGAGAATTATGATATACATCAAAGTAAGTCAAAATATTTAGACATTTACTTTCTGTTCTCTTGTGATGTAATATATTGTCTGGATAAATTTAAACCATTTTGTAATTTCGGTCTGATGAGGCAGATATTAAAAATTTATCTGTCGAAATAAATTTAGTACCGATGATGTATTAAGTTATTTCTTTGATATATATATATATATGCGGCCGTGCATTAGTTACACACACACATCCTGACTTTTATAGATAGAGATGATCACACAGATAGACGAGAGAGTCCACCATAGATAAAATAGGGAGCTACTTTTCAACCACCCTGTATAACTCATGTCTTCTGCACATTAGTGTATTTTTTATTGTATGATATTCTTTGGTGCTTCTACTCTGTATTCAAAGATCCCTGATAAACTCCAAAGAAGAATCCGCAATTTTATCAGCTCTGAAAATTTTGTCGGTATAGTTCATGGTAATTGTTCGGACAAATTCTTCGCTATGGTACCTAGACTTCTTTAATTTATACACGGTACTAGACTGGCATCAAGATCTCATCAGTTTACAGTTATGCTGGCTAGAGTTAGCAGTAAGTTCTATACAAACAGTTTCTTTTCTCGCAATTCTCGCTTGTGGAACTTACTTCCAGCTCCATGCTTTCACGCCAACTTTAATCTGCCAAAATTTAAATGCAATATTTATCGCTATCTACTGTCCTCCTGATTATTATTTTCTCTTCCCGCTCATTATTAATGTTTCTCTACTTAATTCTTTCGCACCCTGCAACACATAGTGTCTTAGTGGCTTTACTGCCTTTCATGGAGTGATACTGATTAAAAAAAAAAGAATATTCATTTTTGTTTCCCATGTTATTTTATTAATATGTCTATCGAGTTTCTCAAAAATGTTTATCAGGTTTTCCTACGCAAACTCGAATTACTATATTACGTTTCCATCGTCTCCAGTGTTAAATGATCGAACATTTTATTTTGGAGTACTCGAAGCGTTATTTGCATCTTGAGCACGTTATTCCATTAGATAAATATCGATAGTGTTAGAAATTAAATTAGCCAAGGAAGGTTAATTTTGAAGTTAGAATATACTATTAAACATATACAACACCATGGATGCTTGCTGGTTCAAACACATTCAGTTGAAGAATCTCTGGTAGAGAGAAAGCCTGTGCATTTTTCATCGCTTACATGGCAGTTGTTTTCGTCCTGGTAAAAAGAATGCTCATTTTCAAAGGTGTTTTTTTTCATGGAGCAATATTTAGAGCAGCGGGGTGGTAGCACCTGTTAGGGTCCCAGCCATGGGCAAATAGTTAATACCCAAACTGGGGTTAAAACACTATCAAAGTATAAAAATAGATTTTTATTTTAAAAATACCAGCAATACATTTTTAAAAAAATATTACCAGCAATATTTTTTTGAAAATATATATATATATATATATATATATATATATATATATATATATATTACCGGCAATACATTTGACTCTCAACAAAAACATTCTTTACAAAAATCCGTCAATGGAACGGATTTCTTACGAAGAATACATATTCTATTTCTTCGAATCTCTCATAAAAACTTTGTCGGTATTAAATAAGCAATTAAAGTTGATATGCTCTAAAATAAAATAAACCAAAGCATTTGGAACAGTCATGCAAATAATTACTTCGTTTATGTGACAAAGTGATCAAGACCCTCCACTATTTTCTATTTTTTGTTGTTCTAAGTAATGTTTGACATTTTATCAATGATCTTTCAGGTTCTGTTATCTATTCAAAGAAGATCGCTAAGTAGGTTACTTACTGTTCTACACTGTTTCTTTTGCTCTCAGAAATGCCCTGTGAGTGTTAAATTCAATACGCCCTCTTTCTTTATTATGTGTCTCTAAAATTCTAGCTGTCGCCTTCTAGTTGTAAGTATAAGATTCCTTGTTGTTTCTATTTAACTTAAGAAGTCCGCGTTACACATATGTTCTATTCTTGGCAATCTTAAGAATTCGTTGTTAGAGCCACATCTCTTTCGCTTTAAATCCCCCCTGTCGAATTCATCGAGGTTGCAAGGAAAATTGGTTCACTGCGTCATGCTAAACATTTTTTTTCTCGATAGAATCTATCTTACACATTTAAAAGTCTACCATTCGCTCATGCATTGAACATTGTTGCCACCTCTGATTTGGTGCTTCTACTCTGTATTCAGAGATCCCTGATAAACTCCAAAGAAGAATCCGCAATTTTATCAGTTCTGATCTGGTATCTCGGCTTCATTCAGTCATCCGATGACGTAATGTTGCTTGCTGTGTCTATTTTATAATTTTTTTTCGCGGTAATTTTCCTGATAAACTTTCCTCTTTGCTACTTCGAATTTAAGGGCAAGGCTCGATTGGCAGCTAGATTCTATCATATTAAAGTTGCAATAGCTAGATGTAACCGTAAGTTCTATGCTAACAGTTTCTTCTCTATCACTTCTCGCTTCTGGATCACTATTTCGGCTCCTAGATTTCCATGCAAGTTTGATCTTCAAAAATTTAAACGCGCCATTGTTATCTTTCGTATCCTTCTCTCTCCTTGATAACGGTTTCACATATTATTTCACGCTCATTAACCACCCCCTCCGCTTGCGTCTTAGTGGCTTTATTGTCTTACTTGCGGTGAAATGATCAAAAAAAATTAATGACTAATAAATTCGCTTCTTAATAGATGCGTCTCTACAAACTAAATTACACCTCGTTAATACATATGAACTGGTTTGCTATCAAATTCAAAACCAACTGTCTAGGTTCTAGGTAGTCAATTTTGCTGAGCGCTCTTCTCCGTAGACCAGTGATCAGCAAATTGGATTTCTTAAATCGTAACTGGTTTACTCGCCCATGTTGATTCATCTTTCATTTTACTTAAATATCAATGATGATTTTTTAAAAAAATGACGTGTCCCTTCATGACGTAGAGGGTCATAGCACTCCGCAAGTTACTTTTCTTTATTATGTATTGATTACCATGCCTTCTAAGAAAATATAATTTTTTTTGCTATTGCCTTCTCCACAATATATTATTCGGGTTTTCGTTTCTTTTACACTGGTTGCCGTCCAAGTTTAGAGCCCTGTAAAACTTTTCATTGAATCCATATTTATGGTGGGGAGAATATATGGATTCATGCTTGTGCCTAGAGCATTAATAAGAAAGTGGGGCTTCTCTTCCTGGATTCTTCCGCGGTGATTGGCAGGGGAGGAGTAGATACTGCGGTTGCAGTATCTCTCTGTCCCGGAAGCCTTCTCCCTCCCTTGCGTCACCCGCTCCGTTGCGTGACATCTGTTACGTAGCGGTGGTATGACCGATTATGACCAGCTTAGACAAGCCCTGACCAGGCAAGACAAGCTTTGGCCGGCTTAGACAAGCAAGATCAGTTTAGACCAGCGACCCAAGTGGAAACACACGGGTCCCTACGTTAAAAACCGACCTTGTGCCACAACCTGACTCAGTGGGGGCTTAAGGTAAAATGAGAAAGTGAACGCAAATTTGAAACGGAATTTGAATTCGACTCGGCGATTCCGTTTTCCGCATCTATGAACGTTACGTTTCCCTGCAGATTCCATCAGTAAAGAACTTTACCATTGGATGATTAAAAAGTTAGTTTCGTGGGCCATTAACATCTGTAGTGAGTTTCATACTCATTGAATGATTGCAGATGTGGTCACGCACCATAATAAATTAATCAATAATCATTGTAAAGGAAGATAATAATAAAAAAAACCGAATAGCTAAACGTCTTGACATGGATTAGCAATTAACAAACTAATGACGGCGACCAAGAATGGCGTGAGTTCGATCTTGTGGCTGTGGCAGTATTTTTTAACCGACGTCAAAGGCCCCCTGTTCGAGCGTAACAAGATATTTTAATGCTGATTTTTAAGGCAAGCGGGGAAGCAGGCTCTCCCTACTTGGAAAACTGATGCAACACATGCGTCACTCTTCAGGTTTAGCCCATATGTTTTTAAAACGCACAAAATAACTAAATTTTCCAAAACCGGATGTTGTCAGCCAATTAAACCAACTGCGCATGCGCGCATAAGCACGCTTACGCTGACGATCGTTTCTTTTCTTAATTTTTTTTTTCGTACAGTCACATAGACGTATAACGTACTTATGCAAACAAGTTTTTTTTAATTCTTTTATTTATTTATTTGTATGTGTAACAAGAGCCGACATGGAAAACGAGAAGACAATATTTTCGTTTCGTTTTATAAGAGAAAAAATTCTTGATGTGATTCATCGTGATCTGTGCACGCATGCGTATTATACAGCCCAACACATGCGGCGCAACTTTGTGTTTTCTTTTATTTCATTGAATTTTCGCTATTTTTTTTTTTCAAGCTTTCTTTCTTTTCTAAAAAAATATGATGGATTTAAAGTCGACTCATTGCTTCTTTATTTATAGGTGTGAGTTTTTCTTATATATCATCGGGTCTGATTTTGAACGGGTTTATTAATGCCAATATTTACCACGCGAAAATCATATCTTGCACCCAATGAAAATAGCTATGTTCAAACTCTACCACAACAAATCTCATATATATTCAAAGTGATTGAAAAGTAACTCCCATTTTAAAATACTTATAATTTATATATTAACTATAATGTCTACAAGAAATGGTTATGAGAGAAAAGCGTTTAGCCTGAGGTTTTATTTAAAATTCGATATGGGCATCAGATTTTGCTATCAGCTTTCTGAGCCGTCCAGAAATCGCCTGAAACGATTCCACCAGGAACTCTCGTGGTATAGAAGACATAACTTCTTGTATTCACCCTTCAAGTTTTTCCAAAGTCTTAGTTTAGTATAGTAGATTTGCTCCCTTAACCAACCCCAAAGAAAAAAGTCACAGGGTGTTAAGTCAGGACTCCTGTCAGGCCACTCATACATCAAATAGAGAGTTACTTTTCACCCTATATATATATATATATATATATATATATATATATATATATATATATATATATATATATATATATATATGCAGGAGTTGGACAAAATGATTGGAACACTTGTTAAATTCAAAGAAAAATTATTTAATATGGAGTTGGTCCTCCTTTAGCCTCACAGTCAGCTTTAATACGTCTAGGAATGGAATCATACAGCTTCCTGACTTCATCCAGAGGAATTTTCAGTCATTCTTCCATTCAAACCTTCTCCAGCTCTTTACAACACGACGGTGGAGGATAGCCGCTCCTAACTTGTTTCTCCAAAATGCACCACAAATGTTCAATAATATTGATATCTTGAGATTGGGGAGGCCACTCCATGTGTTCTAGCTCACTTTCATACTCTGCATACCAATTCTTAACCACTCGAGCGGTATGTATTGGAGCATTGTCATCTTGGACGATGCAGTCACCACCAGGGAATAAAGTCTTGGCCATTGGATGAACATGATCTCTCAAAATGTTCAGGTAATCTTTGCTGTTGATTCTACCATGCAGGGCAACTATTGGACTGAGACATTTCCATGATATGGCGGCCCAAACTATCACTGATCCACCTCCATGCTTCACTGTTGGAAGAAGGCAGTTAGTTTTGTAAGCTTCTTTGGGCTGTCTCCACACATAAACTCGCCCTGAAGTTGGGAAAAGAGAAAAACTGGACTTCCATGTGAATATGACTGGCTTCCATTGGTCTGCAGACCAGGCATTGTGATCTCTGCACCACTTCAACCTCTTTTGAATGTTGCGAGTAGAGAGAAGAGGTTTCCTCACAGCAGCTCTTCCATGATATGGAGCCTTATGGAGCTCACGGTGAACAATTTTAGTAGAAACTGAATTATTCAGATGGTCATTCAACTCAGCAGTCATTTTGGACGCATTTGTCCGATGATTTTTTTTTGCCACATTGCCTTTCAATGCACGTCAGTCCCTGTCAGTAAGTTTGCAAGTCCGGCCTGAATTGCTACGGTTGCTAGAGGTCTTGCTCTGTTTCTCGAACTGCATCAATGTTCTTGATATGGTAGCTCTTGAAAAACCAAGCAGTTCAGCAACCTTAGTGATCGAGGCTCCTGCCATGCGAGCTCCAACAATTTGCTCTTTTTCGAACTCGGAGAGGTCACGCATTTAGCTTAAATTTTACTAAATTTTAAAAATAAATAAGACAAAGACAGTAAATTAGATAAATAAACGTATTTACAATAGATATAACATGCAATTACGAAGTTTTAGGTAAAGTTCTTAATATAACGGGTCTTTGAAATATAGGAGTGAATTTTGTAACTGTTCCAATTATTTTGTCCAACCCCTGTATATATAAGGTTGGTGCAAAAATAATGACGTAATAATGTCGTTTTTGACGTACTTTTCACGTCAAAAACGACATTCTTACGTCATTATTTTTACACCAACCTATATATATATATATATATATATATATATATATATATATATATATATATATATATATATATATATATATACATTATTATTTTAAAGGAGGTTATTATTAGTGGATAATCATATTTGAGTTGGCGTTCTGTTTATGTATTAAACAGTAGGTATATTTATATCCAAGTACCAGTCTGAAATTTCGAGAAATCTTATTAAACGCAGGACTACGACCGGCATCTCTAAAGGTAGGAAGCGTTATCATTTAACGTGGTGCAACTTTAGCGCTTAGGAAACGATGAGAGTGAGGGTCAAGCGAAGGCAAATTTGATGATTTCAAGCAAAATTTGCCTGGTCAATAATTACTCAAATTTATTTATATCTGCACGCAGTATATGGATACTAGTAGACGAGTAGGTGCTCTGTTTTATATATCACTCATGTACTAATAATAACCTTTAAAGTGAGACAAATCTGTCGGATTAATAAATACATTCTAATATACATACATAGAAACACACACACACACACACACACACACACACACACACACACACACACACACACATATGTATAATTCTTTTTAAAAAATATGTCTCCATCGCGACAATGAAATTACGAAACCGGAACTTAAATCTTAAAATTTAACTTTAAGTTAAATTTTAACATATTAATTTCTCTGTCTCGATGAAGACATTTTTTTTTAAATAATTGTCATATTTTTCTCTACTGTGTATCGAGCACTGTTTTTTTTTAAATAAATGCTAAAAATTTCTGGATTACAAATCTACCTATATATATATATATATATATATATATATAGAGAGAGAGAGAGAGGGGAGAGAGAGAGAGTGAGTAGAGATAGATAGATAGATAGATAGATAGATAGATAGATAGATAGATAGATTCTTAACTCTGAACCTACTTGCCTAACATTTTCCAACGCGCCTTTAGAGTTATGTGCAAACATTATATATATATATATATATATATATATATATATATATATATTATGAATATATGTATGTATGTATATACGATCTCAAAAAATGCCACACTAATTAAAAAGAAAAATATTTTCCAATTTACTTAGGCGGAAAGTTCTTAAGAATGCTGCTATCGATTCTTGCCAAAACGTTAACTCATGCCCTAGCTTTTTTGAAATATCTCCTTTTTTTTAAAGAATTTCTCCTTTTCCGAAGACCATGTACATGACTATTATTTCTTAAATCCTTAGAAAAATTTTGACCATTTTCTTATGATTTTTAAAAATAATTATATATTATTTGTAAAAATAACTTTAGAATATAATTATATTATTATTAAAATAAATATATTTTATTTTACAAAAATAATTTTAAATATAATATAATATAATAATTGTTATAATTTCATTTTAATATGATAAATTATGTTTTTATTTTAAAGTTCTATTACATAAAATAAATACATGAATAAATAATTTATTAAATTATAATAAAATAATAAATGATAATTATATTTACAAAAATATAAACTAATAAGAAACGAAAATTCAACAAAAAACCTTGACACATATAACGTCTTCCATAGTTTGATTTTAGAGCGTTCTTAAAGTTTTTTTTTTTTTTTAAATTGATATTATTTACTTATGTTTATAAATACAGGGTGAAGAATAACATCTTTATATTTACCTTGAAAAAAAAGTCTAAGGGGATGGATCACTTTTCTTTTGTCATATATATATATATATATATATATATATATATATATATATATATATATATATATAGGCTGCGATGGGTAAATTATCGCCATTTTATATTTTAAGTTTAATGCGCTTTGTTTTTGATTTTGTCGACTGTCTAGTATAGTAGGGCCAGTTGGGTACTGTCTGTGAGCAAAAGTGCATTCTCCGTCTAAGGAAATTGGAAATTATTTTCACTTTTAATAAGGGTGTGATTCTTGTGATCGTACATACATACATATATTCATAATAATAGCTGGCCACTCGTATTCGAAGATACACGGGGCGACTAGCCTATCCCTATTGCAGACGCCTGCTCAGGCGCATTTGTGTTTATTCAACATCCACAGAGAACACCTGTGGTTTATACTGCAACTATGCTGAACAGACTTTAGAGTTTCTGGAAAAGAATGTGTTATCTAGCGTGAACAACAATTTGGACAAAGTCAACACGCTCAAGACCTCGGCTGCGATGACTTGTGCTAGCTCAACTATCGACGGTCCTCAAGGGTTCCGTCTACACAGTTTCATTGACAAGGCTTGGGTCAAACCGTGGTATGGCTTTCAGGCACTTTCCAACAATGCCGCAGAATCCCTCCAGTCCGATAAAATCAGGAAGTCTCCTTCCTGACGAAAGGACCATGATGAGATTCGAACATGGGTCTCAGAATGCGAACGTTTTAACTAGTCGGCCACATTCCCATACATACGTACATACATACATAGATACAAGAGCTATTCCTTTATTTTAAAAAGTTCTTATCATTTCACTATGAAATATTCTATTCTGACTGGCACGTTTTTTTTTTTGTTTTTTTTTTCACAAATCCCAACAAGGCAACTTATTTTATCTTATTTATTTTATCTCAGCGATTTGCTGCTGTTAAACAGTTGAACAGTTTTAGAGTGTCACGAGTATGGTTGAAATTTCTAATGAAGCTAAGCGTTTTGCAGAAATTGAAACGAGAGAGAGAGAGAGAAAGAGAGAGAGAGAGTGAGAGAGAGAGGGGGGGGGAGAGAACGACACTTCGTTGGCCAGGCCTTTTTTTTTTTTTTTTGAGAAAAATCGGAGTAAAATCGTAAGTTACGATTGCTTCATTTTGGGGAAAGTTTTAAGAAGGAACACTTGGAGCAATGTGTAAAGTGGCGTAATAATTCGATATCCAATCCGAAATGTTTATGCTGCTTCGAGCACTAACTACTTGCACCTGAATCTTTTTTAAAAATGTGTACAAAGGAAAATGCCATAGATAGATAAATATGCACAAACGTAGTTGGAATGATATAGGCGGACGAAAATGGATAGATATTACGAAAATCATATATATATATATATATATATATATATATATATATATATATATATATATATATATATATATATATATAGAGAGAGAGAGAGAGTCCGATAGACAAATATACATGTAAATAGGTAGATAAACAGATAGAACGAATGTTGGTGGAGTGTACGGAATTAAATAAGCACGAAGAAATTAATATATATATATATATATATATATATATATATATATAGATAGATAGATAGATAGATAGATAGATAGATAGATAGATACACTGATAGGAATTATTAAGAGCTTGAGGGGGATGGATAGATTGATAGTATGAACAAATTTGGATAGATAGTATAAACAGATTGCGATAGACAGTAAAACAAATAGCATAACCATATTCAAATAGATAGATAGATAGATAGATAGATAGATAGATATGAACAGACTTAGATAGATACACAGATAGAGCATTAAGATATAGATACAGTATTAAGAGCTTGAGGCGGTGGATAGATTGATAGTATGAACAAATAGTATAAACAGACTTCGATAGATAGATAGATAGATAGATAGATAGATAGATAGATAGATAGATAGATAGATAGATAATATAAACAGATTGCGGTGGACTGATTGAGAGACAAATAGTATAATCAGATTGAGATAGATAGATAGATAGATAGATAGATAGATAGATAGATAAACCTGGAAAGTTAGACAAACTGGTAAATATATTGATAGATATATAGTATGCTTTTTGTTAGTATTGTGTATTTTTTCATTAAGAATTCAGCTACATACGTAAATACATTCAGACAAGCATATGTACATACATAGCTACATACATACACATATGTACGTACTTGCCAAGGTAATTGCTGTCTTATGGATAGACATAAACAAACTGACAGGAATATGAAAAGCATTTGCAACTCGAAAACGACCACATTCACTAATTGATAATAATCGGCCTACTGTTTCACGTATGAAACCTTAATGCTTTGGGTTTAGAAGGTTAGCCACCTTATTCGTATTATCCAAACTATTGTTCAATTTGTAACGTTTTCATTTTTAAATTGTCACATTTTTACGCAAAAAAAAATATTTTTTCGCGGTAACGAAAATCCTTTGAAAGAACTTTTGAACTAATTATTCTCAAATTCGTCAAAAGTTAAATGTTGCTATTTTACCAATATTTTAACTTGGGAATAAATTGGTTTGACCATTCATGAGAATACTTTAATTGCCATTTTCTCTATGTACCGATTTCGAACTTCTTGAGAATTAAGAATTCCGATTTCGAACTCCTTGAGAATTGAGAATTCCCTTTCTGGAATCCTGCCCCAGCTGAATTGAACATGGCCTTATCAGAAACACTACATCTTTGTACCGCCTCCTTTCAGGACAAAGGCGATCATGATTCTTCAGAACTTTCTATCTCATGGAGACTCGTGAAGGTTAAGTTTTACATGTCTCCTTCCTCATTATGTGTCCAAGAAATATCAGATGCTCTCTTGATTTTGGACGTCTACTTCAGAGGTGATAGCCACCACGACCATCTCGGCACTGTTGATACTGCTGATTCTATACACGCTGTACAAAACATGGAAAGTGGTGAGACGAGTGGACAAAACACTTTGGAGGGAGGAGAAGGAAACAGATGAACTGCAACAGTTATAGGTAAGGTACTGCCGGGTCCGAGCAGTAACTTTATACAAGCCCACAGTTAAAACAGAACTTTCAAAAATATGTTAAAAAATAATGACATGAACAGCGTAAAGGTTACATTCACAAAATACGAAGGAATAATTTAAAAACCGGAAACAGAACCAATAAATTCCATAGGACATTACGCTTTGGCACAACCAGAATCTGCTGATTACATTGTGCCATACTTCCTTACGACATGGGTCACACCGCCAAAGTGAGAGGTGACGTTTAGATACGCCACTTCATTGACAGAATATAGAAACAGGGATTCAAGATAGACACAAGTGTTCCTTGTGTTGCAATTTAGTTCAAGAATTCCTTGTTGCGTACTGGCTCCGTCCATGGAATTTCCAGTATCCTTCTGTTGAACTAGATTTCTGCTGCTTCTGGTCTTTTCCTCATTCTTAGGGAAATTGAATTTTTCGCCGTTTCTCAGCACCTTGCTTAGCTTTAGGAAGACATCTTTCTCTAGTTCGACGAGTGTTCGGATCTCGCTGTCGTATTTTCCATCCCCTGTTAAAGCGCTTGCCAGATATTTAACCCTCTTCACCTGCTTGATGTATCTATCTCCAATTCCTAGCTAGCATCTTGAACTTTTTCGCTTACTTTCTGTCTTCTTGCACTTTCTGTCTTCTTGCATTTGACGGTTATCCCATTTTCTCGCTTTTTACTACCCCCTGTCTAGTAGGTTCTGGAGTTTCCTTTTCGAGTTGGCCATCAACACAGTGTCATCTGCGAATATTTTATTGTTAAGATTACGCTCACCGATAATAAATCCTGATAGGATCTTTATTTCTCTTAGGATGGCATCGCTGTAAAGGTTGAATTAATCTGGGGAGAATACACATCCTTGTCTCGCGTCTCTTTCTATTTTTGTATAACTACTCAATTCATTGTCTATCCGTATACCGGCTGTTTACTCCCAGCATAATTTCTGGATTATTCTAATATTTTTTCCTAACGGATATAGTTTTCCATGCACTTCAAATAGATCCTAGTGGCGTAACTTGGCAAATGCTTTTGCGTAATCTGCAAAGCGTAAGTGTACGTCCTTCTATTGTTCCCTCTGATAGCATTCTGATCATGAATATCATATTTCTATTTCCGGTGCCTTTGACAAAGTCGCAATGTTCTTGTTCTATTTCCGGTCTAATTTTGTTTCGCGCTCTATTCATCAGGATTCGCATTATTAGTTCGATTATGTGACTCATTAAACTGTTTGTTATATGGAGCTCGCATTTTAGGTAATATCTCAAAGATGGATTTAGTCAGCCCCCCCTCTATGTGACCACATTTGCGTATTTCCTTTATTACTTGTAGCAAATGAGTCGACTTCAACAGTGTAAGGGACGCAACTCTTTCCGTCTGAAAATGTCTGACACGCTGCAACGCACCGCGATGTACACCAAACACGGGTGTAATGCCGGTCTGCCAATTTCTCCAAGCGACCTGCTTTTATGGAGCCCAGACACACCTCATTAGCATGTGTGTAACGCGACTTTGCGTGACTGCACGAGACCGTGAATATTAAAAGTCACGGACGCCATCTTGGATCTTTTCTTTCCTTTCTCAACCCACAGGCCAGACAGACGCGAGGGTGTTTGGGAGGTAAACCATTTCTATTTTCCCCACATTACTTTTGTGACCTTTTCGATTCCGAAAAAAACATCTAAGACTGAGAGCATTCCTGCCACGACTCCGTCAGGTATTGCTGCATTGTTCCTCCCCTATTTCCGGTCTAATTCTGCTTCACGTTCGACTCATCAAAATTCGGATCATTAGTTTCGTTATGTGGCTCATTAAACTGTCAAATGAAGTTCACATTTATTTCCGGCTGATCTCTTAGGTAATGTTAAGAAAATGTATTTAATGAGATGCTTTGATATGTGGCTGCTATTTTATATATCGTTTATTACTTCTGTGATTTTGTCGATTCCGAAAACCCATCTCAGGCTGAGAGCATTTCTGCTACGATCCTGTCAGGCCTTGTTGCTTTGTCCTTGTTCATCTTCTCCAGTTCTGATCTTAATTCATTTTCTGTATTTTCCAGTGTAGTTTTCTCTACAATATTGGAGCCTTTTTTCTTTTTCTGTTAGCAGTGATCTTTCCTTTGATTTTATAGAGCCAGTCGTTTGGCCCAACTTTCGTCCACTTAATTCTTTTATTCTGTGTTGCATGTTTGCTGTGTGTTGTGCTATTTATTATCTCTATTTCCAGCAATTTTCATCGATCAATTCTTCTTTAGCCTGCTTACATTTATTTTCTTTAGATTATGATTGTTTTGTTTAACGGCTGTATGTGGCCACTTTTGTGTATTTCGGTTATTATTTCTGTGATCTTGTCGATTCCGAAAAACCATAATTTCTGCTACGATCCCATCAGGTCCTGCTTATCTGTACCTGTCCATCTTTTCCAGAGCTGATATCACTTCATCTTTTAGTATATGTAGCACTTCTGTATCATGTTTAAAAGCGTGTGTGAATCGGTAAAATTGACTTGCCGATTTAGATTTCCAAATTGATAACTGCTACGTCTTCCTTTTAATTCTCTCCGGTTTTTCACGTCTCCTGATTATCAAGAACATCCAACCATAATTCTTCAAAAAGTTGTCTTGTCAAAGATAAAAGAAAAGAAATGTCCTTACATACCGTAATATCTTTAGGCGCGGAAATTTGAATCGGCGTGCCGAATTCAAGTTCATTGCATTCATTGTTTGCCCAAACACCAATAGGAAAGTGACGAATCCTCAGGTATGAATGAAATCGTAGACTCTCTAGCCTTGGTTGTCAGTTGGTCTAGGAGAAGGAAATATCTGAATCCAAAGCCGGTCCGACTGGTAACATTCAGAAACCACAACAACATTTATTGCTGGTAATAATTTTTTACAAAAAAGTATTGCTAATACTTACCTATTTTTACACTTTCATAGTGTTTTGACCTCAATTTGGGGGTTTATTTGCTTATAGATGGGGACCTAACAGGTTCTACCATCCCGGAACACCAGCAATTAAGAGGTGATTCCAAGCTCCTCAAAACCTCCTGATCAGAGGCTTTGCTGTTGGATGTTGTTTATCGTCTTACCCAGGACGCGGATGTAGTTGATTGTCTTACCCAGGACGCGGATGTAGTTGATTGTCTTACCCAGGACACGGATGTAGTTTATCGTCTTATCCAGGACGACAGAGGAGTGAAACGAAGGAGAAAGAGTAAGAAAAATGTTACTTGCATTTCAGCTTATGACGGTAAGACATTGTTTAATTTCATTTGTTAGAGATTTCCTTTTTCTTTTCAGATACGAGGCTCATAGAATCAATGGAAGTTCATGAATGTGCCAATTGTGGATCAGGGGATATGGTTATTCTACAGAGTGACACGATGCATTACCTCTGTAACCGGTGCGCGTCCAGCGCTCTGCCTCGATCGCCAACCTCACACGGTATCGATTTGCCGTCTCCGCGAGACAAATCGCCGGCCATCACCAGCCAAAGAGCCAATCAAAGTAGTGTCCTCTGCTCACCAAATTCAAGACAGAATATTACTTCAGCAAACTTTTCCCAAGTAAGTACTATTCTAGTTCTTCTTTTTTTTTTTTTTAATAAGTAAAGTTATGTTCGATTCGATTTTATATATTTGGTAGGTGCATCCGAAAATAGATATACAGGTAAGTTTCGGAAAAAAAAACATGTTTCGACCTTTCTCTATTGTCAATGACGATAGTTAGCGTAGTAGAAAACCTTTATTAGCGATCTCGTCTTGTTAGATCGCCTCTAGCACATCTCTCTTTTCTTTCTTTACGTATATGAAAGTGCTCTAATTTAAATCATGCTAAATGTTTTGTTTAATACATATAAAAAAAAAATAACATTTTTTTTATTAGTTATCCATTAGCTGTCTAGTTCTTGCTTGCTTTGATTCTGAAGAGGGTACACTGCAATTATTGCCCTTTAAAAGACTATCCTGAGCTTAAATAAATAGACCCTATTTTCGTTTGCTGGAACATGGGCAACTCAAGTGATTTAAGAATTTCAGTTATTTTGTGTGTGTGTGTGTATGCGTGTGTTTCGAGCCGAGATATTTCAATGAGTAGTAAAGGTTGCTTGAGGAGACTTAGCTAGGCAACCCAAAAGGGCCAGAGTTGGGTGTATGTTTTGAAATGGAGTGTGGAGACGGCGAATTGACGAGCTTCGGACTGAAAGAGTTTTGGGAAGCACTTCGTGTGGACGGAAGTGGTGGGGTTACTTCTAGCCATTTTTATCGGCTGGTTCTGAGCGCTCATTGGCTGAGCGATGGCTGGGTCAGTTGCATAAAAGTACGGTAGCCACATTCAAAAGGCACTTTCGTTTCTGAGGAAGAGTTGCGTACTTGCTATTGAGGAACGGAGACAATTGTGGAATTGGTTTGCCTATTGGACCAATCGGATTTGTACACAGATATTTTTTTTGTGTGTGTGTGTGTGTGTGTGTGTGTGTGTGTGTGTGTGTGTGTGTGTGTGTGTGTGTGTGTGTGTGTTTCCGACCAATTTTCACAGAGGATTGTTTCTTATCAAGTCCCGATATCTAGACTGGCTTTTTAGCCAGGGTGTCCTGTTATTTAACCCATAGTTTGGGGAGAGAAGATTTTTTTTTTCTCAATGATATCCATTGCCGAAAAGAAACGTTATGAATTCGCACAGAATGGCATGCCGATTTCTCTTGCCAAGCCGCTAATCATTACACCACCCGCACATCCAAATCTGAAAGATGGCTAAAAGTTGCTTGGCAGAGAACAGACTGCTAGCAAGTCAATCTCTCTTTATCATCTGCTAGCTTATTGACTTCAATCCCCACGGGTTACACCGCGCTTATATCAAAATATGAAGTGATATTGAATTTGTACAGCTGTCGACAATTGAAAATCATTATGAAATCCCGAATATAATCGTGAAAAGTGTCCTTTTTTTCCCTACGATGTTTGATTGCGACGAGTGATTATTTAGACATTCAAGGACATTGTCTTTGTCGGTAATAACTTCTCTACGCGGCATACGTGAGAAATCGTTTGAGTAAAGAAAAACTTTGAATACTCGCCCGCCCTTATATCCTTATATGTGTAATTAAACGTTTCTTTGTATATATATATATATATAAATGTGTTCAAAATAAAGCACACGCCCAAACATAGAAACAAACATGTAGTCAATCTCCATCACCGTATCTCATTGCAAAAAACAAAAATGCATAAAAAAGAAATCTCGAGCGAAGGCAATACCGACTGCCAGACCTTATCCTACAGACAATGTAGAAGAGCATAACTCTCTTTTCTATGCCTCAATATCCATAATGGATAGCGGCTTGAATTGTGGAATCGGAGAGCCGAGTTCGAATTCCAGTCGAATCCATTTACATTTACTTACAGGCTAATACCCTTGGGAAAGGTATGAATCCTCTTCTCCCCCAGCTATGAGTAAATAGCATAACAGACCGGGTTCTATAGCCGTGGATGACAACTGGTCTACCGCAGAAAGAAATGGCAACCTACTGTGGGAAAAAATCTGCCTCGTCAGTCATGTATCGAAAAATACATAATCTCCGTAGCGTGTATCACGCATGGCACATAACTGACTGATATTCACTTACGCGCAAATACTCAATGGAAAGGTACGAATCCTCCTATTCTCCCCCAGCTATGGGAAAATAGCAAGACAGACCGGGTTCTATAGCCTTGAATGACAACTGGTCTACCGCAGAAATGGCTACCTACTGTGGGAAAAAATCTGCCTCGTCAATCATGTAACGAAAGATACATGATCACCATAGCGTGTATCACGCATGGCACGTAACTGCCTGACTGTTCCATCTAAGATATTTTGAGAGATGTGGCAGACCCTTCTTAACTTTCATTCGAATCCAATATATATAAATATATTTGAAATGTGGGAATTTCTTTCCTTTTATATATATATATATATATATATATATATATATATATAAATGGTCTATTTTAAATCCCTTTTTTTTTAAGTACATATAAAGAATTTTTTTTCATTAGTTATCCTGTAGCAGTCTCTCTTACTTTTCCAACTGTCGGCACGCAGGCGTATTTCTTCTGAAGAATCGTGAAAACAACGATAGATCCCAGGATAATAACCAGCCACGCATTTAAAAAGAAACCGTTAAGTGAAACTGAGGCTGGATAAGTAAATATTGAATGTGGGAGAATCTGATACTCACAGGTCGAATAGTGCGACAAAGAGACAAGGGAAAGCAACGCATGACATACCTGGCGGGACGTGGTCAGTGGGCAGAGAAACGAAACTTTTTGAGAGCCACAAGGGAAAGGGTGAAGTGAAGAGCCATGATCGCCTACGTCCTGAAAGAACATGGCACATAAAAAGAAAGAATATATATATGTAAATATATATAACCAAACGGGTAAATATTTGTTGATGTACGAACAATCGATCGTATACAAATACACACACACACACACACACACACACACACACATATATATATATATATATATATATATATATATATATATATATATATATATGAAGAAATATAGTTTTAAGGTGTGCTATATTTATGGGATAAAGTGCCCAATATCAGAGATATAGCGTATGAAAATATAAATATAAAAAAGTGAACATTGAAGTTAACACTCAGAGGCGACAGTCTGTTTCATGCTTGTCGCCTCTGAGTGTTGACTTCAATGTTTGCTTATATATATATATATATATATATATATATATATATATATATATATATATATATATATATATTATTAGTAATCTTGTAAGTATAAGAAATTATACTCGTTCGGAAAGCCTTCAGTGTTTTGATTTGCAAATAAACAAGCCAATACCAAAGGGAAAAAAAGGTATAAAAAAGGAAAAAACCAAGAACATGTACGTTAACCGAAAATAATCGTCTAGCATGCAAGTCCAAAGCCCAAAGAAAAAAAACCCCGATACGAGTAGGAAAAATAACTAAATAAAGTGCTCGATACAGTAAGTAGAGCAGACCTAGCCAGCTTTCCCTGACGATCCGCTTGGTAGGTTTGTCTGGATTTCTAGGTTTAAATATATATATATATATATATATATAGATATATATATATATATGTATGTATGTATGTATATATTTGTATACGATATATATAACAACTATTTATGTACGAGCGAGCGATCGTATACAAATATATATATATATATATATATATATATATATATATATATATATATATATATATATATATTCTATAGTATAAGAAAAAGCAGAGCTCAGTGTTAAATAACCGAGCTATTTAATATATAGTAAGAAATATACATAATACCTTACACATTATGTAATGGACAATGTCCAACGATTATTTTAAGATATTTTTATCTTTTTTTTATATTTAAATATTTGTATCTATAAAAAAGAATGTATAAACATAAAAATGTCTTAAAATAATACCTTCCATTGATTGCACAACTCTGAGTTTCATGCTGACGCAATTTTCAAATGTTAGTCTTTTTATTTTGTGGTAACAGCGTTTTATAATATTTCTGATTATTGCAAGATACTTTATTGCTGGGGTGGATTATCATTATTGTTAAAATATTTAAATGAATTGGAGTTTAATTTTGAATTTCAATTTAGGCCCAGATTAACAATTAAGATTGAAAATAAGGTTTGAAATAAGAATTATAAAGTTATGAAACGTAATTCAGAAGGAGAAACATTAGGAAATCAAGGGAAGTAACTCTATTTTTTCAAAGAAAATCAATACAGTAATTAATAATATTATTAAACTTACTAGTATTAAACTAAATAATAGTAGTGGAATTAATAGTAATGAAATACGCCGTAATGAAATAAACTTAAATAACTAATAAAAATAATACATATCGACAGCAGATTTCAAGAATGCATTCGCACAGGAGGAATCCATCTACAGGACGTAATTTTAAAAAAATGAAAATTCCATCATTGTTTCTTAAATGGCATGTTTTAAGGTTTCAATTCCTATGAATAAAATATTTTTCTTCTATCACTCTTGGTTTTATTGGATTGTTAAAAAGTTCCCGTTTTTTTTGGGTCACCCTGTATATATAGAAACATACAAATACGTAAATAAAAATTTTAAATCTTAAATGTTAATCTGGGCTTCAAACTTAAACTATAATTCATTTAAATATTTTTAATTCACGGAAAACAACTAAAAAATCACGTTTTTTCGCTTGCGCTGTGTCGTTGATTAGAAAACAAATACAGGGTAAAAATTACTTTTTAAAAAAATAATAATAATCGGAATACGATGAATGATTAAAAAGGTCACAGATACACACATTAAGAAATTTTGAGGAAACACCATCACTATCTGAGATACAAAAGATTATTCTCCCGTTTACTGCACACGTAATCATGAAAAAACTCTCCCCATATGCACAATAATGTTTAACGAAACTCATTCATTTACGTCAAAGATCATCTCAAAGCTTCGATACAGGATTGCATCAAACAGCAAATGAGAAAATCTGTAATAATAATAATAATAATAATAATAATAATAACAACAACAACATTCATCCTTCGAATCCCTTCAAGCCGGAGAAAGGAGATAAGCTTATTTATGGATTGTGGTTAGATATTAAGTTACGTGGGTAGATAGCCGAGAATTTCACCGAAACTTTGAATACTGAAAGCGGGGGACAGAGAGAGAAAGAGAAAAGAGAGAGAGTAAGTGAGAGAGAGAGAGAGAGGGGGGAGAAAGTGAGAGCGAAACGGAAATAAAATTAGCATTAGGCAATACGAGAGACAGAAGCTGATAGCGCCAAGCAAAAATGGCACTTGAAGATTAGTCGCCTGCATTTTAAGAGATTTTCCTTCATTTGTGTGAAAATTGGCGTTTTAGTTTTATTGCATCTTAATTAAAGAGAAAACGTATCCCAAGATTGCTCACCTTCTCTATCTTGCTCACTTTCTCTTTCACTCATGCATAACTCAATCTGTAGAGCTTCTACCGTGGTGCATTGTTTAAAATGCTAACTTTACAAACTGCGCTATTTGTTTAGCGTGATTATACGAATGAATGTACGTGTGTCGCACAAGACCAACACATTTGTTCCTTAATCAGTTCTCAACAATATCCTTGTACCAGACTAAGATATTCTTATCACAGCTTTTAGAGGCATGAGATCGGTATTATTACTTTGCTAGTGTATTTATGTCTGGCACATGGCACGATGTAAAATAAGTACATACTAGTGCATTTATGTCTGGCACATGGCAACAAATTTGGGATGACTAGTGTTTATTGAATTAAACTTAGTAAGTGTTTAATGAATATTCCATGTCAGAGATTGGTGTTTGTACGCCAATGTTTCGAATCGCAAAATCTGGATGTTCACTTTTAATAGAATACTATATACACTTAGAAGATTGGCGAAACATAATCTTCCTAACCGCTTTCACATAATTTGGCCTTGTTATATCTATATCATACGTAAAAAAATTGATATCTAAACTGAGAAATAAAACTAAAAATATAATGATGTCTACTCTGACAGATATGTAAAAAAAAAAAAAATTATGACATACCCCAAAACAAATATGAACAATGGCAAAAAATAATGACGCCCGCACAGAGAAATGTAAAAAAAATATGTAAAAGAGAAAAAAAATATCCCTACTGACAAATATATAAAAGTGTAAGAAATAATAATATCCCTACTGGCAAATATGTAAAAGAAAAAATAATAATGTCTTAACTGCAAATATATGAAAGAGCAAAACAATAATAATGTCCCCACTGACAAATATGTGAAAGAGCAAAACAGTAATAATGTCCCCATTGCAAATGTATGAAAGAGCAAAACAGTAATAATGTCCCCACTGCAAATGTATGAAAGAGCAAAACAATAATAATGTCCCCACTGCAAATATGTGAAAGAGCAAAACAGTAATAATGTCCCCACTGCAAATGTATGAAAGAGCAAAACAGTAATAATGTCCCCACTGCAAATATATGAAAGAGAAAAACAATAATAATATCCCCACTGCAAATATATGAAAGAGCAAAACAATAATAATGTCCCCACTGACAAATATGTGAAAGAGCAAAACAATAATAATGTCCCCACTGACAAATATGTGAAAGAGCAAAACAATAATAAAGTCCCCACTGACAAATATGTGAAAGAGCAAAACAGTTTCCCTCACAAATCCGTGATTATTTTCTTTCTTTTCTTCAATTTATTTATTTTTTCTTCCTTTATTTCATCCGTTGATTTAAATAATCTATTTTTCCTTCATTCCGCACCTAGACTTGTTGTTAATATATTGAACAAAATTTCCGATAACATCTCGTCACATGACTTTTTATTCTCGGTTATCTCTCTCTCTCTCTCTCTCTCTCTCTCTCTCTCTCTCTCTCTCTCTCTCTCTCTGTTTATGGCCAGTCGTTAAGAACTATAAAAACATACACTTCATCATTCCTGAATTCTTTGTTTTTCTTCTGTTCCTTCTTCTGTTTTTCCTTATTTTTTACTCTTTTGGTCCTTTTTGTTTTCCTTTCTTTTCTTCTTTCTTTCTATTTATTGCTTTCCATCCTTCATTCTTTCTGAGTTTTCGTTAATCATTCTATTATTGCTTTATATCTTTTCTTATTTTTTCTTCCTTTTTTTTTCTTTCTTTCGTCACTGTTTCCTCTTCTTTCTGCTTTTGTTCGATCCTACTCTTCTTTTCGTTCTTAACTCATTCAAATTTTCTTTCCGGCTTTTTCTATTTTTTTTTTCAATCTTTCTTTTGTCCTTGTTTCTTTTTTTTATTTCTTTCTCTCTTTCTTTCTTTCTGTTTTCTTTGCTTCTTTCTTTCTTACTTACTATTTTTCTTTCCTTCTATTTTTTTGTTTCTTTACTTTCTTCTTTACCCTTATCTTTCCTTTTTCACACATCCTTCATTTTGTCACTTGATTTTCATTCTTTTTTATTCTTCTAGGAAGAAAACCAGAACGTGATAATAAAATGTCATACGCCATTTTTTCTATTTTGCTTCTTTATTTTTTCCCTACGTCGATACTCGAGCTTTTTTCTTTCTTTCTTTCTTTCTTTCTTTCTTTCTTTCTTTCTTTCTTTCTTTTGCTGTTGTCTTCTGCTCTCCTTTCTTTCATCTATCCGTTTACATTTTTTTTACTGCTTTTCTTTAGCTGTCCTCCTTTCGTGTCTCAGTTTCTGAGGACGACAGATATTCATTCATTCTTTTTTCTATCCGCATCGTTCGTCTCATATTTCAAGAAGTTTATCGCCAACGTTTGCAAAGTGAATAAAGAAAAAAAAAATAACGATAAGAAATCTAGAAATTATTTATTTATTTTCTCTTCAGCATTCGTTTACATCGCGAAAATGGCTGGGAGATGAAATCTTCCTTCTTTTTTTTACATATGCGTTAGAAAATTCACCCCTTATACCAACGAATGCTCATTTAAACGCGCCTACGCTTATTCACGCATGCGCGCGTTCTCCCACGAGCCAAACACGCGCTCAGAATGATAAGAGATGAAAATGAAAACAAAAAAAAAAAAGGTAACAAGGTATCGTCTGCTGGCTGAAACCGTTGCTAAATTTCACAACAGCCCAAGAGGTAATCGTTCGGGCCCTGGTAAATAGTCACATTTAAAATGTAGATGTTAAAGTTACGTAGATGCACGCTACTTAAAATGCTCCTACAACACATTTTTTAAACTGCTGTTTTCTCCATGCAACGTTGTATTAGACTAAAACCCAGTGTAAAAATGCAAAAAGTAGGGGAGATCTGATTCTTTTTATTCAAGTGTTCGTTTTTTTTTTCTCTCGTATCAGTATTACTGTTAGAGAAGTAGCATTCTCCAGCAGAGGTAAGCATGTTATTGATCTGCAATTGATTGTTAGTATTCTGTTTTTTTTTCTCTCTCTCTTTTTTGGATGAGACGTTGCAATGCTATTAGCGAGCTATGAAGTTACTGAGAAATTCAGGGTTGCAAGTATATGAAATCACATCTCATTAACCATAAGTTATTGGCAACTTTGTTTCTTTTTTTAGTTTCGCCAAGGAAAACAATAAAAAAACTATTTTGGAATGAAACGAAATAAATTTTCTAAAGTTAAAGTTAAAATCGGTCAGTTTAACTCCTGTTAAGTTTAAGAAAGACACTGAGCATCTTATCGTCAATTAACTGTCATTATTATTATTAATATTATTATTATTATTATTAAATTGATTGGCGTAACTCTTCCAATATTTTTCAACACTTAAGAAAAGAGCATGATTTAAGAAAAAGAAAAGAAAAAATATTGTCAAACACTTTTTATTTTTTTTATTTTTTAAATCATGCTCTTCTCTTAAACATCATTATTATTATTATTATTATTATTATTATTATTATTAATTAAGTATTTTCTTAGTTAAGATATAAATATCTTCTAATTAATGCCCGGATAAGGGGCCACAACCAGCTGGGGATCTTCTCTGCTCTCGGAGGCTGAGTGTTTGACCAGCACAGCTGGAGACGAATCTCCAATTAATTCCCGAAGCAAGGTTATTTACCTTACCTCCCCACGAGGCAGGATGTGGCACAAGGACGTTTTTTAATGCGTGTCAAAACCAAGCCCGTAGGCACGGGCAAAAATTCCCCGTAAACCCCATATACACAGGTCAAAACCAAGCCCGTAGGCAGAGAGTTTGACCAGCACAGATGGAGACGAATCTCCAATTCCCGAAGCAGCCCCCATTTATATTCTGTGCTGACTATACTGATATAGTCAGTCCACATAGGTGATAAGGAGTGTGGGACATTCCATTACACCACATATATTTCTCATCTGAATATGGGTGCAACTCTAAAATTGTAGATAGCTAGAAACTAAAAACTGATTTCTCCTCTGACCTAGTCGTTCAATGGGCGGGAAAATTGGCTTGTCGGATTCCATGCCACAAAACTAAACTAGTCCTGTTTCATCATCACCGAGCGTACCCTAAGTTTTCGTCTGCTGCGATGGATAGGCATCAGGGAGGCCTTATGACTTTAGCGCTTATTGGGATTTAAACTCACCCCAGATCTCGAGTGGAACGCCTGCATATGATCCTTCGCTAAAGATGCTGGAAAAATGATCGGTTGTCTGTACCGCTCTAGTAAGTACATGACTCTTGCTATCCTATACTTTTACATGAGAGAGATCAGGCCGAAAATGGAGTACCACTGCTATATTTGGGTATGAACTGCACAGTTTTCACTTTCCAGTCTCGATAGATTATAAAAGTGTTTGCCTTGTAGTTGATGAATTATTTTCTAGCTAACAATCCCTTTTCTATAGACGAAAAATTTCAAGCCTCTCTTTAGCTATTTCCATGGAAAGTGTTCAGAAGAACTACATTCCTTGGTTCCACCAGTTCTAACCTTTATGGCTAAAACCCACCATGCCACGCACATTGTAGCGAACTACTCTCGTTTCCTTGCTGCTCCACTGGTGATAGGTAAATTCCACCCGAACAACTTCTTCCCAGGAACCGCTACTTTGTGGTAGAGACTCTGAAGCGAATGCTTCTCCGATCACTACAATTTTAATTTGTTCAAATCTATGGTAAACCGTTACTTTCCCTAAACATCCTCATTGCGTGTCTCTTACGTCTTACTCTGTAAACCACTACTTCGACTGGCTCTTGGGCCATGTACAGGATTAACATTATTGTGAAAGGATCTGATATTTTTTCTAAATTTTAACTAATTTTTTTTATTCTGTGGTCTACGAAATGGATGTTTTTTTTCTCCCCTCACATCTAGGATCCGGTCGTTTTGAAAGCAGCGGTCGATTTAGGTGTTGAAATCCTTAAGTATTTTGTGATTTCGGCTTTGTAGGACAAACTCTGGTCTATGCGCCTAACATTTATCTACATGCTCAAATCCAAGAATATGTCATCAGCCAACGCCTCTTACTAGGATTTATCTAATTTCATTTATCTTTGACCATCTTTTTTTTTTAACTTCCACTCGCAAGAATAGAAAAGTTCTCAGCCCAACCCACTTTCCAAAATCCGACCAAAATAACAAAACAACGGGATTTTTCTTCTACTAGCAATTAGCAATTGAGAATTTATCAATAAAATCTTCTATTAGCACCTTCCTCAAAACCGGCAGACATTTTGAAACCAGGCCTATAAATCTTGAAACGCAAAGAATGACTCTCATGATCATCGTGAAGGCTTTAGGGGAGTTACGATCTTCGAAATGATTCGAGTTGTTCTCGAAGACGACAATGTCGTGGTTTAAATAAAGATGGCGCAGAATATTCGATAATTGGCGCGAAGAGTTAATGAAAAGAAAAATAGTCAATTAATAATAATCATATAATAATTGTGTTTGCTTCACCCTTCGTTAGTTCCTTAATCGCATGAAATTACGACCTGCCGATACCTCTTAAATAATGGCCAATTCCGTTTTGATAGCGTTGAAAGACAAAATACATATCTGAGACGCTTCTTGGTTTCAGTGAAAAAATAAAGATAGAAGGGTCTAACGTCTACCGCTAATACCTCATAAATAATGGACTATTCCGTTTTGAGCGCCTAAGAGCAGAAATGACACATCAAAGACGCTACTTGGTTTCAATCAGAAAATGAAAGAAGAGAAGATTGAAGTGTTTAACGTCTGTTTCAGTGAAATGAAAAAGTTCTCAAATGCAAATAGTTTGATTTGTACCCCACTTACTTCTTAAACGACCGGCATTAATATTTATGATTGCTACTGCAATATTTTGTTAATGTTGTGAAGCTCAAACCTGTAACGATGCGACAAGGAAATTTCTACAGATATGTCATTGCCATAGAACTCGCCATAAGCATATTCAATCATGAAATGAAGAATTAACCTTTATAAGAAATTCCAAATTGGAAAACCGTGAAGTTTTCCCGGATTATCTTTATTATTATTATTTCCTTTGATTTATGTTATACACGTTTCTTTCTGGGTCCCAACCCGAGACCCAAGTTTAGAAATGTCTTCATCACATTTTCTACTGATCGTTTTTGTAAATCACACACATTTTACATAGATAAAGCTCTTCGTAATGTCCGAGCTGTACTTGTGAGCTCAATTATTTTCTATTTTTTTAAGGCGAGGAATTCCAAGAATCTCGTCAGTGAGTCTATCGGAACCTTTTTCAATCTATCCGGAGGATCCAGCTATAACTGAAACTATTATTATTATTATTATTATTATTATTATTATTATTATTATTAGACTGATACCTGGTGACTAGTGAAGAGACACTCCTAAAGTAATTGATGAAATCCAAAAATATCGTTTTTTGGCCAATTTGAGAAAGACATTAAAGTAATTATGATAAAAGATTCAAGGAAATTGGTTGGCGAAAAGCCAACTAATGAAATTGTCCAACATTTACTGCCATAAAGGTGGACTGATACTAAATAAGCATGCGCTACCCTTTTTTTTGTTTCTAGCGAAATGTTTCTTTGTCTTATTGCTTTGCTTAGCGTTTGGAAGGCATCGTTCGCTATCACAAAGCGCCTTCGGATTTCAGTCACGGAGTTTTCATCCCCTGTTAAAACAATTTGAAAATATTTAATTTTTTGTATTTGTTTGATTACTTGTTCTATTTTCAGTAAAAAAAAGGGTAATATCTATAAAAACGTGTTTTTTTTTCGACAGGGCACAAGACGGAATGGACTTTCTTGCGCCAATTGTCAGACGAGAACCACAACTTTGTGGCGACGGAATGCTGAAGGAGACCCCGTGTGCAATGCGTGCGGCCTTTACTACAAATTACATCAGGTAGGAGAAATCTGTTGTTTCCCCTTGTTTTAGATTTGGTTTTGCAAGTAATGTGACACACACACACACACACACACACACACACACACACACACACACACACACACATATATATATATATATATATATATATATATATATATATATATACTTCGTACATTAGTACTTAGTCTTTCCTTGGAAATTGACCACAAATTCTCAATTAGATTTAAATCAGGAGAGGTTTCGGGCCAGTCTATAATACTTTGAGAAGTAATGCTTTCCCGCTTGCTCGTGCAGCGTTACACATTTCTTATGTTTCCATGGTGTAACGTCCATCGCAGACAATGGCCTTAGGACAACTAATCGAAAGTCATGACAATAGAGTCTGGGCCTGTTAAAACTCTGATGCAATGACGGATGACAATATTTTTCAAGGCCAAATAAATTTAATCATATACTCCTAAAATAGATTCATATTACTGCATACCACTGCAAATCTGAGGAAAAAATAGAAATCGATTACATCCTGTCACTCCAGTGGGTTTAAAACTGACCGTATGGTGAAAGACAGGAAGCTAAAGCAATTGTTCCAAGCAATTTGCACAAGGGTATGTCTCTCAAGAAGTCTTTAGAATAATATTTTTAAAATGCATTTCTTTTACAGACAAATATTTATTTTCAACATAAACTCTTTCTTTGTGAATCCACGTAATTCAGTCTTGTATACGTAGGTAGATTAATATGTTCCCAACCTAAAATTGCAGCTTGCTTTTCCTTTACATAAAACATATTTATATTTTACCGCTCGGCTACGAAAAGTGTCACAATGTCAAAAGATTCTATTTTCCCTTATATCACAGCTTGTTATTTCTTCTTCAAAGTATACCACCTCCTTTCTCTTATGTAATCGGGCAGTAAAACACACCGGATCAAATGATGGTTTCTTCTACAAAAAAGGATGCAAGTCCGATTGACGCAGGAGAGCAAGTTTTTTTTCCCCATTTAAAACTTCTCGCATACGCAGGGTGCCATACATATTGTTTAAAGTAAAAATAGAAATTGGGTGACTATTTCAAAGACGAACATCCGAAGACGAAATATCAGATTATATATATATATATATATATATATATATATATATATATATAGAAAGATACTCTTATGGTGTGCTATATTTATGGGATAAAGTGCCCAATATAAGAGATAGAGCGTGTGTAAATATAAAAGTAAACATTGAAGTCAACACTTATATATATATATATATATATATATATATATATATATATATATATATAAATAAAAGAACATTGAAGTCAACACTCAGAGCCTGACGATTGCGTCCAGCATGAAACAGCCTGTCGCCTCTGAGTGTTGACTTCAATGTTCACCTTTTATATTTACACACGCTCTATATCTAATACTTATCGCTTTACACCATAAATATAGCACACCTCAAAACTATATTTCTTCATATATATATATATATATATATATATATATATATATATATATATATATATATATATATATATGGGATAAAGTGCTTAATATCAAAGATAGAACGTGTATATATATATATATATATATATATATATATATATATATATATATATATATATATATATACACACACACACACACACACATATATATATATATATATATATGCATATATTTTAACAGCGAGGTTCACCTTTAAATTGTCCAAGGGCCACTATATATATATATATATATATATATATATATATATATATATATATATATATATATAAGAATAAAAGTAAAATCTACTGTTCGTCGCATTTACTTTAAAAATAAAAGTGTTCACTCCAAAAGTAGACTCATTTATTATTAATATATTTTTTATAAGTTATTATAAAAACATTTTGAAATTGCTACACAAAAGCTTTCACGTATAAAATACTATGATGGTAAATTACTTACCATTGCCTAAAGTAGTACAATCATAGTATTGAAATATGGATACTTTTGTGTAGCGATTTCAAATGTTTTTATTATAATTATAATAAAAAATATATATATATATATATATATATATATATATATATATATATATATATATATATATTTGTTTGTGTGGTCACAATCGTGCAAGATTATTAGCTTTCTCCAGGAAACTGAAACAAAAGTCCACTAAGCATAGTTTCAGTGTTATATACCGTACCTATGAACACTAATGGGTATGTGTCAATACGTTGGACACGATTGTAAGTGGGGGTAATCTGCTATCTACCCTGTCAGCGTGTGAAGCTCTTGCCTTGTCGAACTCTCGGCCTTTGTGTAGAGAGGAACCCGGACGAGATTCTGCCCTTCGTGGTGTCTACGGGCAATTTTTGTATGAGCCTACCGGCCCCGATTTTCCTCGCATTAAATTTGGCTTAGTGCCGCATTCTATCTCGTGGGTAGGCAGGTAAATATCGTAATATGGTGTCTAAGTAGTCCAACAATAGCAGAGGTTTATCTACACACCACTTGCGAGTGTTGTATTTTGTTGATGTTATAAAGATTACCATTTAATTTTCAACCTCCGTTTTAGTTATTCCTCATTCAGTAACACTTTCTATGTTACCACATTCAGTATAAACCACAAGTGGACTCTACGGGTGTTGAACAATATCAAACTTGTCCTAAAAGATGGATGAGTACGGAAAACGTGTGTACTTGGCCATTCTGTCTGCATAAATGTATATATATATATATATATATATATATATATATATATATATATATGTGCACATCTTCGTTGTGAGTTTTATCTCGTATCTAAGAATTTAATTTCTTCTGCAGATTCTGGACTAGAAAGTTCCAGTTTCACCAAAGCTTGCTCCTGTTATCCATTGCTTATCACCGTTTGACTTTGCAAGTTTTGGTTGGAGGTCTAACAAAATCAGAGTAGAAAAGGTACCAATGGTACCAAATGGTACAAAGGTACCAATAAAATGGTATGAATTTGTTTATGATGGACCTCACCTTGCCATGATATAATCCACACACTTGATTTCATGACATTACTCTGCAGCCCATATGGAATCAAACATGCAAAATCCAGTTTATGAAACTGCAACGGACTGTCGCTGACTCGTCGTATTTCAAGTGACGCCTTCTGTAGTATGTCCGTCATGCGTAGCCCTCTTCATCCACTGGTTCACTCGCAGAAATCTGTTGTAATCGTATTACGCTTGCTCTTTCGGGTCCTATGGGCGCCTATAGATAATAAACTCGGCGCATAAAAATAACTAAGTTTAAATATAAGAATATCTATATCTCGAGTTTGTAGTTTTCAAGATTTTAATTTAAACAAAAAAAAAACGTCTTTCTTTCATTTGCTTTTTCAGGTAAATCGTCCCCTTTCGATGAAGAAAGACGGTATTCAGACAAGGAAGCGGAAACAAAAAAATTCGAATAAACCACGATCTTCTTCATCCAAAGATATTAATAATGACACAAGCGGCGCCTGTGGTAAGTTTGCATACGGCCGTGCTTCACTATAAGCAAATGATGACGCAGGTTAACACTTACAAGTACATTTGGTTACTTAGTTGGTGGGTTGGTTGATTTTGTTTAACGGCTTATTAGATTGGTAACCGGCATAGACAATTTTATTGTTAATAATAACAAACAAGAACAAATAAAAGTAAAAAAAAAATAATAAATCGAGCTAGCTAACCGATTTTGGCCCTTGCTCAACAGAGTTAAATCGAAGTTAATAAATAGGTATACGTTATCAATAAAAGCAATATATATATATATATATATATATATATATATATATATATATATATATATATATATATGATATCTGGCCAGTCGTATTCGAAGATACCCCTCTACAAGGGCAGTTAGTCAATTCCTATTGCAGACGTTGACTCAAAACCCACAGAGTCCATCTGTGGTTTATACTTCAACTGTGCTGAGCAGACCTTACCGTTTCTGGGAGAGAGCGAATTATCTAGCGTGATCAACAATTTGGACAAGGCCAGTATTCTCAAGCCCTTGGACACGATGTCTTGTGGCTTCTTGCACAGCTATCGACCGCCCATATATATATATATATATATATATATATATATATATATATATATATATATATATATATATATAAATGGAGGAGGGACTATATATCAAGATAACACCAAAAGCCAGATCATTGTTGAGTTGCCTTAGTTTTGTTTTTCATCTTACAGTCAAATTTTCTTTCAAAAACATGCTTTTTAGAAAATCATAACAATATTAATTTCATTTCTGATGACACGTTGACGTCTATTTTTCAGAAACCCAGCCAGCGTCGACTTCTTATTCCCGTTACTCAGCGCAGAACCCGACCGTGTTGGCCGCTCTCCGGGGACATCACGGTAGCAGCCCCAGTACACCCTCTTCAATGTCATTGCCGCACATGATGCTGCCGCTGGCACCGACCAATTCTACGTCAATGATTTCAACAGCGGGGAACGGAGTCAGTTCAGCAAGTGGATTTATTGTCGGCGGAGTCGGGATTGGATCTGGATCTGCCGGTAGTGGAGGATTGGCTAGTTTTGGCAGTATCCGACATTCGCCGCTTATGTCCCAAATGACCCACCCGTCTGTGCATAGCTCATCACACCCCACGACCACGCAACTACAACCCCCACAGCAGCAGCAGCAACAACAACATCAGCAACAACAACATTCATTACACCAACAACACCACCAACAGCAGCAGCAAATGCATCCAAATATGATTGACTCTTTGATTTACGCGCCAACTCCGCCTAGAGCTGTTCCGGTGTCCGTACATAACGAAATAACTGGACTTCATGACCTTGGAAGACCGTGCTCTTCACCCAGTGGGGTTATACCCGTAACAGACATGCTTCAGTTAAAAGATATTGGCTCGTCTCGTGTTTATCCAGAGTGTAAGAAAGAGTCTCCGAGACACCACTGATAAAATTCCTTTAAAAATATGCAAAAGAAAACAACAAAAAAAAAAAACAAAGAAACAAAAATTTAAATTTATATAAAAATATATGGTAATAACGAAAAAACAAATAAGCAAATCACCGTATGTGCTGTTGTAAAAGTCAATCTGGCGGAGAAATGGAAGCCTAAGTGACTGAGGTATTTTAAACAAAATCGTAAATATGTACGACAATTTTGAAAATATTCATTTTGCTATGTGTCGCCAATGAACCGACATCATAATAAAAAAATATATATATATATTTCAACGAAACTTTTTCAGTCGCTTAACGTGTCTCACGTTAAAGAGCTGAAAGTTTCATTTTTATTTCAACTTTATTGCTATAGAAATTACATTTTATTTAATTACAACGCAGTTTTTAATTCTTTATCTATTTCAAGGTTTACGTAAAATTTAATAGTGTCCTTTTATGGCTCCAGAATCTTCGGGTTCACAATTTTGGCTTGGAAAATGGATTTAATAATAATAATAATAAAAAAAATCAAATTTTAATTCTGTTTGTTCCTCTCTTTCTTCATTAAATAATAACAGGGATAACTATGATTGTTACTGTAGTGTGTTGTAAAGTTGTTAAACTCAGATATTTAACGATGCGATAGAGGAATTTTCAGGAGTATTTTATAGTCGGAGAACTCGCAAGGGTCTTATTTAGTCATTAACTTCAGAATTATGATTCGTCAGAAAAATTGAAAAAGGGAGAACGGAAGTTTTCCCAAATATTGCTATAAAATATAACTTACTATAACGAGTCATTGAAATTGCCATAAAGGACATTTTGATTAATAATCGGTTGGGTTATTTCAGTTTGTACACATTTAGTAGTCCTACATCTTTAATCCGGCAACCTTGGGACCAAACCATTGCTGGGTGACAGAAAGGGCAAATGAGAGAAATCACCGCTAAAAAAAACCTATGTATTCATAGTCATATCAGCTCATTCCAGAAATACATTGATGTGTTTTCAAAAGTAGAACAGAGCTTAAAATAGTAAATAAAACAATCAACAATGCTTACAAAGATGGATCTTATTGTTTCATGCAAAACAAGGTTAAAAGCATATATATATATATATATATATATATATATATATATATATATATATATATATATATATTTATTTATATATATATATATATTAGGATCATTGAAGTCAATACTCAGAGGCCTCTGAGTGTTGACTTCAATGTTCATTTTATATTTATATTTACATACGCTTTATCTCTGATATTGAGCAATTTATCCCATAAATATAGCACACCTTAAAACTATATATATATATATATATATATATATATATATATATATATATATATATATATATATATATGCATGTATGTATAGCTGGCCACTCGTATTCGAGGATACTAGTCTACTAGGACGGCTAGCCAATGCCTATTGTATTTATTCAACACCCACAGAGCCCACCTGTGGTTTATACTGCAACTATACTGAGCAGACCTTAGTTACAGTTTCTGGGAAAGAGCGTCATATCTAGCGTGATCAACAATTTGAACAAGGGCAGCGCGCTCAAGCCCTCGAACACGATGACTTGTGACTTCGTGCTAGTACAGCTATCGAGGTCCCTGAAAGGTTCAGTCTACCCGATTTCACTCAATATATATATATATATATATATATATATATATATATATATATATATATATATATATATAGTATCCTGAATGTCTAACTATGCAGCTATATATAATAAATGAGCATGATCTTATCGCCAAAACAATATGCTGTTGTAGGTTACTGCAGAAAGTTGTAACGCTGCACTCGTAGCGGCTTAATAAACTAATGGCGGCTGATTCCATAAAACAACGAACCATGTAAGTTAATAGAAAATTAACTGCCGGATTAAAGAGGGTCAGACTATGCAGAAATAATGTGGGACACGAATACATTAAAAGACATGAATATAAAAAAAAATGAATTGATAAAAACTAAACTGGACTTAGTTACCCTCTAATTTCTAGAATGATAGAGTTAACGTAAAAATCAAGCGTTCGTATGCTTAAATTTAATCACTCTATGTTTGGATAATGCATAATTTGTTGAAATGAAATTATTTTTCTGATGCCACCGGATCATCGTCGACACATATCAAAAAAGAAGTTCTCCAATTTTTCCTATATATTTACCATTCCTATAGATTGTTATCAACTGATACTCAATATTTCAACAGAACCCGTGATCTCCGCCATTGAAATAAGGCAGCATCATTTTGAACAGCGAGTATAAGTTAAATAAAATTTATATCCCTTCAAGAAGATACAGCTTACGACCAAAATCTTCATCTGCGACAGAATCCAAAGATAACTTTTGAACATTTGGGAACCGATCGTTAGAGAATATAACACACCGCTGGTCTGTTAAAATGTCATGTTGGATCTGACATTACAAGTTAGCCAGGGTAAACGTTTGGTAGTCTTGTCGCTTCTGATCTTTATACCGACCTCTGACATGTTATCAGCAACCTTATGTTCGGTAGTTTGCACCACACCATATAACAGTGTTATATATATATATATATATATATATATATATATATATATATATATATATATATATATATATATATGATATCAACTTATACGCCAGCTTATACGGTATTATATTTAACAAATGCTGTGATCATCACAGACAAAATTTTCAACACACAAAAACATATATATAAATATATATATATATATATATATATATATATATATATATATATATATATATATATATATATATATATATATATATATATATATATATATATATATATATATATATATATATATATATATATATATATATGTATAAACATACAAACATACACTCACACCCACACACACACACACACACACACACACACACATATATATATATATATATATATATATATATATATTATGATTATCTTTCAATCCTTCATTTGATTTGGTTCTCAGTTTTTAAAAGACTTTTATTATTGACAATCTCCGGAAATGAAAACGTTCACACACACCACTCGCACACATGTAAACGTACACACACTCACACACATGTAAACGTTCACACACTTACACACATGTAAAAAAGAATCGTCATGATCTGTCTGTTTAATTGTTTATTATATTGTTCTAATTTTCGGCTTGAAGATTATGCTTGTACCTTGTGATAAACGGTCCGAAGTTCATATTTTGTTAGGTTTTTATTCTAGTAATTTCGGCAATAGCAGGCATTTTCAGAAAGAATGGTAGAATGTAGAAAAAGGAATTAAATTTCCACACAGACGTCACATTGGTTCTTCAAAATAACTGCGTGTTCGAAAGTACTTGAGCAAAAATAGCAAAATATGAATTTCGAACAGTTTATCCACAACTTCGAGCAAAATTCTCAACACCTGATTCGACAATTGTAAAAATACAATAAAAAATTAAACAGATAGAAATTGTAGGTTCTTTTGTTTTGATGAATAATTTCTGCCTAAATATACCTTATATATAACAATAAAAAATTAAATATCTGTGTGTGTATATATATATATATATATATATATATATAAAGTGTGTATATATATATAAGTGTATTACTTAAAAGATATTTTTAGTGGCTAATCGTATTTGAATAGATGCTCCATTTATTTGTTCAACAGTATATTTATTTATTTTCGTCTATCGGCCTGAATATTTTTTAATTAGAGAAAAATAGTCGCTCTCAGGCCAATAGACGAAAATAAAAAATATATTGTTTAATAGATAAAGGGAGAGTCTACTCAAATACGAGTAGCCACTAAAAACGACGTTTAAGAAATAAAAATTGTCGGATTATTAAATAAAAAATGCATCTCCTTCTTTACAAATATATGATACACACACAAACAAACACATTATATATATATATATATATATATATATATATATATATATATATACAGACACACACACAAGCACACGCATATATATATATATATATATATATATATATATATATATATATATATATATATAAGAATCAACGATGATTTGATAGACAGATGTGCGAATATTCTTAATATTTTTATACATTAACAGTATCAGGTTCCTTGGGCCGGACTTGTTAATCTGCCAAATGACAACAATGAAATGAATTCGCTACATTACATACACGACATATTAATTGTTTATATTTTCATTCTTCTTGTTTATTTTATTTTTTTTTAAGTTAGCCTAAATTATGGGGAAGGGAAAATCGTCTGTGTTTTTTTTGTTTTTTTTTTTTTTTTTCAAATATTTGATTCGAATGCGCAAACAGCATTGCTTCATAAAATCTCCCTAACTTTAATAAGTTGGAATGGAGTTGTTTTGTTATACTTCAATTTGAGTATTTTCTCCCTATAACCGGTCTTCACCAATTGTACATATGCTAAGTTTCCAAACTAAGAGCTTCACATGTGAGAGATGTCTAAGTAATGGCCATGTGTTGGACATCTAGTGAAGCCTCTATACCAGTAATGGTGAACGATTGCGAACGATTACGTTATTATTTCCTGAAACGCCTAAATCAAATATGAAATTAACTTTGGGATTTTCAGCACAAGCGAAAGAGAGGCCAGGTAGATAGACTATTTGAACATTTCCAACAAGTGCCTCATGTATATCGAGTCTCGTATATATTTGTATCCCAGCCTCACTTTGTAAGGGGCGTTCTTTTCTCTCACACAATAATAATAATAATGATGATGATGATGATGATTCTGCACAGGACCAATGCTTTCTCACCAGAAATTTCTAAGCACACATACTAATAAATATTGTTAATCCGAAATGCAGGTAGTTTGTTAAATACCCCAAAACAACGGACCATCTTTTATTTGGTTACACAGTGTTAGCACCCACTGGATATAAAAGTCTTCATAATAGATCGGGTCAATATATATGCACCTGAAAATATGAAACTTGTATGGAAACTATAAGACCCTAATACGAACATCACCTAAACCCGGTTACAGAGACAGAAACTGTTACAATGTTATGGGATGTTATAATACACACAGACAGAACAATCTAAGTTAATCGCCCAGACATCGTGATTAAAGACCTCAAAAACAGAATGTGCCTTCTTATTGACAAGTCAGTTCCTGCAAATTATAACGAATCTTTCAAAAGCTTTAAAAAAAAAAATCTATCAAATAATTCATAATTCTAGTTACATTTGGAGTCTTCGGATTGATTGAAATAGCTTGCGATAGATTCATTGAAGAGATTCCTGGTAGCCCATACTTTAAAGAAATAGAAAAATAATTGTACTCACAAGTAGAGCCCACACATTATGAAGAGCTTTATCTATGTAAAATGTAACTAATTGTTTTGACCAAGTAAATGGTTAAGAAATAACAAAACAAGTGTTGCAGATATATCATATATTAAACAGTAAGTACAACAGAAGAGTATTACTCGACTAGTGAGTGTGTGTCGGGTGACCCAGCGTTTAATCTATTCGACTGTTTCCCCAAGGCCTTCTCTCTTACTAATTTTATAGTAGGCGAAAGTGTCCAACAGACTCTTTATAAAATTGATTACAAAAATGATCAGTGTTCTGAAGAGAATTTAGGTTTCTGGTTGGGATCCAGAAGAAAATACAAGAGAAATCAAAGGAAATAATAATCATTTGTCTGTGATCTTGGGTTGTTTTATTATTTTACAAAATAGTTTATTGGAAAGGATAAAAATATATATACAACAAAAACCAGACATAGTGACCAAAGACCACAAAAACAAAATCTGCTTTTGTATTGAAATGACAGTTTCTGTAGAACGTAATTTATGTTTCAAGATCTTCAAAAACAATCAAAATACAAGGAATTAAATGTGGAAATACCAAAAATATAGCATATAAAGACATCAATAATACCAATTGTGTTTGGAGCCCCCTGTTATTATTATTATTATTATTATTATTATTAAGACTTACAGAACAGCGCAATTTAAGAAAAGAAAAAGAGAAGACAATGTTTAACAATGTTCAACAATATTTCGACAATATGTCTGTCTTATTCAAGATATGTTTAATAATTGCATACATGTATAAAAATACGAAAAATCTATAAAAAATCTACAAAAAAATGGCAGCACTTACGAAAGTCGTTGTCTTGAGATAAACGGTTGTAATGGTAATCAACGTCTCAGGATGAATGAAACGTAGTCAGCATGAGGGACATACAAGTGAAATATTGGTGAACATTGTTAAACACTTTTTTCTTAAATCGCGCTCGTGGTGGTCTTGAAAGCATTGGAAGTGTTACGTCAATTATTTTGTTCTTTATTATTATTATTATTATTATTATTATTATTATACGTTTAATCATAAAAAAGGAGAAAATAAATGAATGGGAAAATGAGTTTACTTATTGGTAAACAGTTCTTAACAATTTTTTTTTATTTGTCTTTTGAAAAAAAAAGTTCTTACCTTTGAAGATATATTTTGGACAAATGATTTCATTTGTTTGTTTTTTTTTTCTTTTTTCCTCTTTTTTTAAGACAATTGTGAACATGTTGATCACAATCTTTGGAATCATTAAAAGAACGACTTGTTGGCTATTTTTGCCCACCTTCATATCGGTGTTTGTTGTTTTCTTTTATTTAAAAACATGAACCATTGTAACGACAAAAGAACATGTTTTTTCTAAAGCCACCACGCAGACAAAGTATAGAAAACGCGGGTCGTACTGATTTGCACACCAGCGTTCAAACGTTTTGGGCCAAACGTATAAAATGATTATACACTGTTGATTTTATTAAGAAGTTAGGATTGTTTAGCAGTATGCTTTTATCAGTCGTGTCTGTGAATTGAAAAAAATAAGTTGTAGATATCCGTGTAACAGAAGATATACATCTTTAAACGGCTTCAAGCTGAAAAATGCATGCAAAATTATTGGTTCAAAGAAAAATCTAAGATGATAAAGTCATGATAATATGCAAATTTCTAAGTCGGAATTGATTCCTATTATTAACATGAGTGTAAGGTGCCGTGTCAATTCAATTTTGTTTAATACAATAAAATCGTGGCTAATATCTGGGATGAAACAAAATGAAAGTTGCGACTTTGAAAGGGAAGAAGACTCAACGAGAGACAGCCAAGCGACTCAGAATTTACAGAAGCAGTGTTAAAACCGCCCAAAAAACGTTTGCTATCACTGGAAGTGTTTTAAGTGCAAATAAAACCTGAAGACCACAATTTCAGAATTTTAACTTTTTTTTTAAAATGAACGAAATTTAAAGAGTATTTTTTAATGTCTAATGGAACTGAACATTATTTTTATGTTTAGATGCATTTAAACTGATCAAATTTTATTCCAAAGAACAATAAAATTAAATTTTCTTTGATTAAAAACCTGCTAACATGGAATTACCCAAAAATCATTTGAGGCACATAATGCTTTATGAGTTCAAGAAAGGAAACTCAGCAGTCGAAGCGGCTAGAAACATTCACTCAGTTTATGGAGAGGAATATGTGAATGATAGACATTGCAGAAGATGATTTGAAAAATTCAGAGGTGGAGATTTCACCCTTGAAGATGAAGATCGAACTGGACGTCCAGTTGAGTTTGATGAAAAGCTTCTTGAAGCAACCCTTGAAGAATCACGTCACAAAAGATCGAAGAACTTGGTTGGGAGAAAATTCCTCATCCACCTTATTCTCCCGATCTTGCTCCTTCAGACTACCATTTGTTTCGTAGATTACAGAATCATTTGGAAGAAACAGCTTTTGTAACACAGGAAGAGGTTAAAACTGACATTTGTGAGTTCTTCGAATCAAAGTCAAAAGAAGTTTACAGAATTGGAATTAGTAAGCTTGTTAATAGATGGAAGGAAGTCATAGATAATCAGGGAAAATACATTGTTGATTGAATCTGTAATTAAATGTAACATTTGGTCACTTGTTTTCTTTATTCAACATTCGGACAGAACTTATGGGATGACCTGATAAATATATTGAATTGTTCTTTTTTTAAGTACTTCTAAGAAACAGGACTAGAAGTATTAAAAAAGAAAGAACAAGATGATATATTTACATCGTTCAGACTCTTATCCTCATCTTTATTACCATATTCACGATGTTTCAGTCGTTCTTCGCTCCGGTCTTCTTCAAGTGATATACGCTGGAATTTCAAACCGAGCCCTTTATTTAGTCCGCCGATGTAGATTGTTCTAATTCCACGTGCCATGCATTTTTTTATTTATTTTGATATCTCAGTTTCAGTTAATTTCTTTTAGTAACTCAACTCTCCAAATTCTTTGTTCCCTCTGCTGTGGCCAGGTATTGAACTCTCAACTTTTTGCATTACTTCAATCAACGTTGATAACAGCCGAAACGTCGTGATTATGGCAATAAAGATGATTACAACAGTCCGAACGTTGTAAACACTGTAAATAGTTACAGTACCTTATCTCAGAAATATTGACAGAAGATTATATATCCCAGGAGAGTAAAGTGAGAAACATCTAACTCTGTAGATTAAATAAAGTGTTCAGTTAGAAATTATTTAAAGGCTACTCGAATCGACACGCATATGAAGAAGGCCAGTGAGTCAAATGTTTTGAGAAGAAAGATAAAGACATGAGTTCGAGTGGATTTAAAATAAATCTTATCATTTTTTTGGTCTTAGGATTTTTTTCAAGTAGATTTGCTATTTACTTCCAGAACAATATTTTCAATTTTTATCAGATAAAGCATTATTAAAAGTTTAAAATTTTTACCAGTATTTATTCCATCTTCGTTACCGCTGATTTTTTTTTTTTTTTTTTTTATAACTGCTACTCAACCCGTCAGTCTACGACCATTGATAATCAGTATTAATCTGGAAAAAAAGTAGAAAATCTGGACACGACTTATTTCAGTCTTCAGTTTACAGGATGCAACTGAAATTAGAATAAAAAAGAGAACATCTTCTATGTGATGTGACCCTACAAAACGTTAACGGTCATGGCTCTCCACAATTTCCAGTCATTTGTAGCTCTTAATAAATGCTGTCTTTTAGTTATTTCTACCAAACACTTTTCAGCCAACCATTTACTCAGGCTCACCAGGTAAGTTATGTGCTGTTTTCCTCTACCTCTTGCCTTCAATGTCATGTGAGTGTCAAATTTTCCAAGCCCTCTTTTCTCATTATTTACCCTGGACATTTCAAGTGTCTCTTCCTGATTGTTATGTATCAAAGTCTTTTTAGTCTCTATTTTCCTTAAAACTTCCTTGTTACTCATATGTTCAGTCCATGGTATTCTCATCATCATTTTCTTGAACCACATTTCTGTTGTTTCAAGTCTCTTCTTCATATCCGGTCCATGGTATTATCTCTTTCCGATGTTAACTATAAGTATCCTTCTAGCTGAAACTATAATGTAACCATCCTTCAGCCAAAGATTTATCTTCTGGCTGCTGAACATCCACAAAAGAATGATAGGAAGAAACTTCCAGAACTGACAGAGTAAGCATTTCATCATTTTTTGAATATAAATTTCATAGTTTCCTTAATTTAGATCTATGGGTCCCTTCAGAATATAAGAAATCATGGCTCTCCACAACTTCTTATCCTTTGTTGCTCTTAATAAGGTTTGACTTTTCACCATCACTCCCAGTCCTTGTTCTGTCGACCATTTGTACAAGCTTGTCAGGTGTTTCCTCCTTGTCTTAAATATGCATTGTGAGTGTTGAATTTTCCGATCCCTCTTTCCTCATTATGTATTCGAGAAATTTCAACTGTATCTTTCTGATTTTAAGTATAAGCATTCATTTTATTTCCATTTTCTTTAAAACTTCCTTGTTATTCATAGTCTATGTTATCTCAGCATCTTTCTGTAGAAGCAGATTTCCGTTGTTTTGAGTATCTTCTTCCCCTGTGAGGAGATTCTGCAACATTCACTACTATATAGGCGGACTCATATTACGTAAAAATTCCGTACTTTTTTCTTTAGTTTCTAATTTTCTTGTTTCTTTCGCTTAGCTTTTGAAACGCATAGAAAATTAATAGTAATCAGTTAAAACATTTTTGAGAGGGGGGGGCTTCTAAGTCTTGAACATCCTGACGTTGTATCCACTTCCTTTAGATGAAAGATATTTGTCTTAGTTACAAATTCAGATTACTAATTGTCGATATCGTAGAAGTACTATCCTTCCTCGGTTTCGACTGTTCCTTCATCACATAGGCGATTGTTTGCAGTCTGATCGCTTCCGGTGTGTCCTTAGACGGGTTGCACAAGACCACCTTCAGTTTTGGCAAAATCATGAATAACAAAACAACGAGGGCTTGCACCTGAATAGATATGCAGAAATAAGCGGTCTTTTTTTGTGCCTGCGGTGTCAAAATTGCGATCAGAGTCACGATCCAGACGAGAAAAAGAATAAAGACGGCCGAACTAATCTGGTGAGCCTCGTTGAAGTTCTCCGGTAACTTTCTGACTCTGTAAGCCATATAAACGCTGACAATGGTCAGTGTGCCGAAAATGGACACGGCGACGTAGTTCAGATATTCCCAGTTGTGTCCGCAGTCGATGAATACAGCATCGCTGTCAGAATAATGAAACGTGACCCGCGGCGTGATCATGTATGTCGTAACGCACATGACGCCGAACACGAAAACCCCAACAGCCAAAAGACCAAAAAAATGGCGTCGATCTCGGAGTTTCCGGTCGGTGTGAATATTAACCAAAGAGGTGGGTGGTAACTCGAAGATGACCAAAATGCGGTAGGTTTTGAATAGGATGACCAGCATTAGAGAGGTCAGTACCAGGGTGATATAAGTGGGCTGGATAACGCACATCAGCTGGTTTGGATGACCAATATATACAAAAGGAGATAAGAAGCAAGAGAAAAGAATCCCAAATAGAACGTATGTTAATTTACGGTTGGAGCCTTTGATAACGTAACTATTCCGGAACTTGATGAACAGCGACAAAGCGATTAGGTTCAAAAGGGAAAAGATTCCCGAGGTTGTCAACAAACTAGTCGAAAGAGTTTCGTTCCATGCTAAATAGTTCTGCGGAAGTGGTTCGCAGCTTGTCTGCGCAGGGTTCGAATTCCAACCTAGGCCGAACACTGAAATGCAACTAGTGCATTGTTCCATGTTGGTGATGTTTGAAAAGTGACCTGTTAAAAAAATAGACATATGGCGATTAAAATTTGATCAGTTGGACACAGACATGTTTAGGAAGGAAGAAACAAATTAGGGGATCCAAAAAATATTACAACGGGCTTCAAAATCAATCACACACACACACACATACATATATATATATATATATATATATATATATATATATATATATGAAGAAATATACTTTTAAAGTGTACTATATTTACGGGATAAATTGCTCAATATCAGGGATAGAGCGGGTGTAAATATAAAAAAGTGAACATTGAAGTCAACACTTAGAGGCGACAGGCTGTTTCATGCTAAACGCAATCGTCAGGCCATGATTGCGTCTAGCATGAAACAGCCTGTCACCTCTAAGTGCTAACTGCAATGTTCACTTTTTATATTATATATATATATATATATATATATATATATATATATATATATAACCCGGATATAAGAGAGTTTTGGGACCGGAGAAGAAGTCTCTTATATCCGGGTTTCTCTTATATCCGGGTTTGGTTTATTTTGCTTAGGTAAGTATGGGCTCTAATTTGGGACCAGAGAAAATCTCTCTTATATCCGGGTTTCTCTTATATCCTGGTTACACTGTATATATATATATATATATATATATATATATATATATATATGAAAAAGAAGTTAAAAAGCAATTGGAGTCTTTAAAAACCTTTATTTCGAGTAAATTTACCGGTTTTAATAGGAGTTTCAAAAGTCAAATTGAGATGGAGGGGTGTGTGTCTCATCTCCCTTTTGATTGGAGTTGCAGAATTCTTTACGTTTTATGCAAAAAAAGTGGCCCAGAGTGCTAACTGTTTAAACTGAAATCTGATTGGTTCCTTATGATCACGTGATCGGGCATATCAATTTTTGCACCCAAAATTGATGATTATAAAATTTTATTGTCATAGTTCAGTGACCGTGTCTAATGACAACAAAGTGTTAAGTAGTTCAGGACATCAATGTCCTAAGTAGTTCATGACAACAAAATTTAACTGCATAAAAAATAATTAAATTACTTATCCGGAAAATGAAATTGCAAAATTATTTATATATTTCCGACATCTCTCTCTCTCTCTATATATATATATATATATATATATATATATATATATATATATATATATATATATATTAGAGCTTATATTTTATACCATAAAGAAACAATTTATAGAGAGTTAAATAGCAATATTAATGTCATTAATGGCGAAATCACTTCACTAACAAGACTTAATGAGACACTAACTTATTAACAATTTCGTGAATAATAAGATTTTTAATATTCGAGTTTTTGTCAGATGGAAGACACTCGGCAAGTACTTTCGACGCTTCAAATGCCGCAATTTTCCCATATATAGGCAAACACTAAGACGAAATTAACACTCCTATTTAAGTCTTTGTATAATTTTATCTTTATGACATATATATATATATATATATATATATATATATATATATATCATTCGAAGACAGTACTGTTTCGCTGTATCACAGCTCCTCAGTGCGACTAGACATCCGAATGCCTCAAACCAGGATTAAAACCAAACCGATTTAGTGTCACTTAGAGTTCTGCTACTGAGCCATCTCCATTCGACAGAATGAGCTTGCTAAATCTAGCGTATTGTTTTTACGAATGTAAACAAATGCCAATCAGCCATAAGGCTCGTTTCATTTTACTGAAGAGCTTTGCATTAGCGCAGGTGGCTGAAATATTTTCAAGAGCTTAATTATTTAATTATTATATATCGAGTAATTTAGAATTTTTTAAACCTATGCTGTATTGTCTCATATAAGATAGAAATGTATTTCTTGAAATTACTAAATGTAAAAATATCCAAATAAAATATAAAGTATGAGTAATCGGTTCTTATTATATAATAATGAGATATTCCATAGTTAAAATAAGGTTGAATACGTTCTAGTTTTGTTAATTCCTCTTCTTACCATACAAATGGGATACCTGAGGAAGGTGGTTAAATAGCTATTCTATTTGGCGTGTCCCTTCAGGACGTGGGAGATCAAGGCTCTCCACAATCTCCTATATCTCGTGGCCCTTATCAGCGTTTCGCCAAGCCTCCACAGACCGTTCCGCTATCCATTTACACACGCTTGTCAAGCAGGAGGCCCACTACTTTCCCCTATCTCGTTTGCTCCAAGAACAATATTCCCCAGGTCCAAAATCCACCATATTCCTTGGAATAACATAACACTTGCGATAATTTTTTTTTTATCAGACCTTGCAGTAATTACTTATCTTATTCAATTCTTTTACAAAGTTTACAAGAATTTTTGCAATTTCAATCTTGGCAAGCCATCATATTCATTCAACATTGCTTCATAACGAATATACAGCTAAATAACTATAGCTAAAATAACTAATGTGATTTCATGCATTACTGTAAATCAGTTGGCAAATGTTTTCCGTGAACTGCAAAATCGTATTACCCTTTGTATTGCTAATGATGGAGGACATCTTAAATAAAATTTCAATAAAACCTTAAAAAATATAAATTTACTTCTTTCTAATCCTTTTTACAAATTATTTCTATCGCAAATAGAAATAAAGTTATAATTTTTTAAAGTGCACACGAACTTCATGGACACCCTGTATTTTTTATTATGTAAGTTTTATTTTTGTTTTCTTTAATTATTTCAGGCCAAGCAAGGCAATAAAGCCACTAAAACGCAAGTTGTTACTAAGTGTTAGAGAATATCTCTATTAAGGAGAGAGAAGAATAAAAGAACAAGAATTAAGAAGACTGAATATAATGATTGACATTACATTTAAATTTTTGAAGATCAAGGCCGGAAGTTAGGTCAACAAATGAGAAGACACTGTTAACATAGAACTTACGGCTACATCTAATCATTTCAACTGGAAAATGATGGGAACTTGCCAATAATCTTTTACTGCACTTCTTTGGTTTTTATCAAGAATCTCTGTTATATAACTGTGGCTCTGGACCGGATGTGGCAGTAATATTCTAAGCAAGAACTAAAAGTAGACTTATAAATATGTAAGATAAATTCTTGCGAGAAAAATTGCCAAGCACGTTACAGTGAACCATCTTCCCTCGAAGCAAATCTAATAATTGATTCAATATAATTTTTTCACTTCTGTCAGCGAAAAAGCTTAGTCCGAGAAAGCACAATGAGTCATCCTCATGAAGGTTAGCAACAGCCATATTGATAGAAGGTAAATAAGCGACTCTCAGACGGTTAAAAGATAGCAGTTTCGTTTTTGGAGGATTTAAAATTAGCAAAGCATTTCTTGCCACAGTTAACAATATAATGGGTTTCTAAATCGATTTATGCATCCCTGAAGAAGTTTAGAATGAGAAAGGAGGAAATACATAAAATATCTCAAATCGGACATTTTCATATTATGATGGACATTTTTTCGAAATCTTTTAGATGAATTATTAATAAACAGCAGCTTATTTGTATCGGCATATTTCTTGCTTGTTATAATCTCACGCTTTGTGTTTCAAACACTAATCCCTATTCGGTTATTAAAAATGTTCAAAAAAAATTCACAACGGAAGTTAATAGTGTGCTTCCTATATCAAATCTCAGTGTTTATTTGAGGGATAGCCGATGAGTCTGTTATTAAAAACACCCGTCTCCATTCAGGAAACATCTGGAATTTCGTAACCGATAAGTCAGTGTTACTCTGGTTGAAATTTCAAAAGTCATTTTTTTCACATTATTTACATTATTCGGACTACTGTTCTCATATTTGTCGCTATATTTATTACAACGTTTCGGCCGTTGTATGCTCCGGCCTTCTTCAGGTGGTTGGAATGTCGAATTGAACCCTTTACTTCGCTCAGTGCGGTAGACTGTTCTAGTTCCACGTGCCATGTTTAATGGATGTCAGTTATCAGTTATCTCCTGTTAATTTCCCTCTGAAAGTTCTCCATTGCCTTAACCGGGTATTGAACTCACACTCTTTGGGTCCTGTCACTGGATCTAACCAACGCCTTTATCCACTGTGCCATTTTTCCTCCTGTGTATGAATTTCTGGGTATTATAAACATAATGTCTCTCAAACATTTTTACCAGTGCAATTTTTTGCTGTTATCATTGCATTTTTTTTTACCAGAGCTCATATTTGTGGAACAATCACGTGGTCAAGATAAACACTCAGTTGTAGAGCAAGCTGAGTGAATCATAACTAAACCTTAAGAGAGTTATTTATGGTGCCATGGAGCATCTCATTGTACTAAAGTGGGATAGTCCATTGATTGGGCTGTGATTGGCTGCTGGTACATGAGTGTAGGTATTTCTGTATAAATACCAGCTTGATTCATCAGTTAGTTTGCAGGGTTTGTATTGAGTACAACCTGCTTTATTTTTGTCTGCCAGCTGGACGCTAGCTGGGACCCCTACGCCGGTAAGTGCTGTTTATTGTATTGTTATTCTAAAATATTGCAACTTTTGTTGTTTTTATTGCTTTTCTCTGGCACTCCTTATTACTGGTTCCCATATTGTATTCATTTCTATGCTTGGTCGGCTCAGGAGATTTTTGTGGCCTAGCATATGTGATGATTCCTTAAGTTTACGTATTTTCCAATGGTGTTCCTTGCCTATAATCTCAGCCTGATCCCACAGAGGGTGGTGATCTCACTTCTCTATCCATATGTGGTCATTTTTTTAAACGGTTTTTCAGCGAATTCCACTTCTTACGTCCACTGTTATTGGTCTTTTTCGTAATGATGGCTTGATTTATTTTTTACAGCTTATCAACCTTTTGGGGTCAATTAAAGCCGAAAATATTTTATTGATTGTTAGAATGATGCTTTATTATTTTCTACGGGTGAATATTTTATGATCAATTCTTTTTTTCTTTTTTTTTAATAATAATAAATTTGCAGATACTATTTAAGCGATAGTGAGAGAAAGAGGGCGAATCACACCTTTTCCAAATGTACTTGCTCGTAAGGGAATGTTACAAACTCGACTGGCATTCGAACTCAGTTCTCCGATTTCTCACCCTGAGACGCTATCCATTACACCACCCGCACATCCTCTCGTAGTGACTGGAGTTTCCTTACAAGCTTTTTGTTGTTTTTTGGTAGTTTGGTACGTTAACAGCTATATTATATGATTATTTACCCTTCTAGTTACATATGGTATCCATTTTTGCTATTGTTGCTGTTGAAAACGTTCAACTGATGTGTTTTTTGTTATTTGGAAAAGGTTTTCAATCGTGATCTTTTAGGATCCGATGAAGTATCGACTTGTTATCTAACAATAGATTCATTTAGGATATAGTAGGGTGTAGTTCCATGTTCTGGGCTCATTTCTTTACACCTGTGCTTACAAATGGACAAACAATAGCATAAGTAAAGATTAAACAGATCGGGACTCACGTCCTCCTGACAGCCTTTCACACCTACATCTGCGTTCATCAGTCTTTCTGACATGTGTAAGATTTTGTCTACTACCGTATCTGATGACAAGGCACATTCTTTTTCTTTGTTTATTTTAAGATCCAAATAACACATGCATGCTTAACAGAGATCGTGTCAGCAGATTTAATTGCTTATGAGAGGATATTAAGAATACTTTCAACTCTTATTGCTTTCATCAAATCTTGTTGACTGGCGCTACAGAATCACAAACAAAGATCTGTACCAAATGGCAAAAACTACATCACCCCCAAGACATCCAACAAAAGAAACGTCAGTAACCAAAATGGCTAACAGATGTAACTGAAAGAGAAATTAATGATATAACAAAATGTTGACATTCCACACTACTTCAAATAAAACGTTAGGTAGGAAACCCCCATCAATACTGGAAAGAGCGATAACAGCTATTGGATTTGAGAAAGATATTTTCCTGAAAAAAATATATTTTAAGAGAAAGATTTTGTAAATTTCAACCGATTGTAGAATAAGCTGCTCCGTCTATGAATCTCGAATGTTGCCTTATAAGGAAACGGTAACAATTACTATTAATATAGAATTGCCTCTGGATCTATACATTTTTTATCGTGTAGAATGGCGCTACATAGCTGCAAAGAACAGTACCAAATAATAGAAACCATATCACTTGAGGTCAATCAACACCAGAAACAACTAAAATGGATACCACATGTAACTCAAAGAGAAAATAATGAAAATCACGATTTGGAGATTCCATACTTCAAATAAAAGATTAGGAAGGAAATCCTCATCAATACTCACAAGAGCGATAACAGCTACTGACTTCCAGAAACATATCTTCCTGAAAAATCATTTTAAAAATTTCAAGCGATAGTAATACTTGTTGATTGTTCAATGAATGTTAAATCTTTCTTTATTAGGAAACTACTAATGTTAGCATTAATACTTTCCATCAAATAGTTTTGAAGCATAAAAAGATGAAAGAGCGATAACAGCTACTGGACTAGAGAAACCTATTTTCCTGGAATATCATTTTATATATTTCAACTGACAGTAATACTGGCTGATCGGTCAATAAATGTCGAATGTTTCCTTATTAGGAAACGGCTATTATTACTAATAATATTGAATACTGAAATAGGTTCCTTAGATCCGGATTTTCCGATAGATGTTATACATTGTGATAAACTTCTTATAAAATATCTAAAATGGCAGCTGTATAAAAGCGCTTTTTAAAATCAATGGTGAAAAATGGCTTTGAGCGAGTGAAGCCTATGGATCTTGACGAAGACTACTTTTTGAATCATGTAGAATGTTCCTACATGATTAGGAAGGAAACTCTCATCAATAATGGCAAAAGCGAAAACAGCTACTGAACTCCAGAAACATATTTTCCTAAGATATCATTTTATAAATTTAAAACGGCTATAATACTGGCTGATCGGTCAATGAATGTCGAATGTTTCCTTATAAGGAAACTACTAATATTAGCATTAACATTTTCTATCAAATAGTTTTGAAGCATAAAAAAATGAAAGAGCGATAACAGCTACTGGACTAGAGAAACTTATTTTCCTGAAAATTTTTTTAAGAGAAACCTTTTATGAATTTCAACCGATTGTAAAATAAGCTACTCCGCCTAAGAATGTCGAATGTTGCCTTATAATGAAAAGGTTAATATTACCGCTACTCTTATCACTGATCGGAAAGATGCAGTCAACCACAGATCTCAAGTGAAGCTCATATATATGATCCACTGATAAAGAAAATGTTCGGCTCTCTATATCGCAAGTAGTGTCTGACATCTTTTGCTATGTTTTTTTTTTGTTTTGTTTTGTTTTTTGCAACAATCAAATTAGCTAAAATCTAGAATATTGCTACTATGTTTGAGCTGCAGCTATACAATCTTTACTTTACAGCCATAATAAAGTTCAAAATCGTTTACGAGGTTTTGAGGAGAATGAATTATTTTCCACTCTGCAAGCCCTTTCGCTACAGTGGAAAAGCCTGACGTTTACTCTATTGCTATTTCCAGGGCTTCGGTTTTAGTTCCACCAGTTCAGACCTTTACATCCAAGCCACGCGATGCTAGTTCCATCGACTTCATTTCCATTTATATTCCAAATGTAAGAAGCTAGTTCCACAAGGAGATTTTTTCCCAAAATGTGCCACTCTTTGGAATAGGCTCCCGCGTGGTTGCTTCCCTGAACAATTCAGTCTCGTCCATTTTAACGGTCGAACTTTATCTTCTTTTTTACCCGTAATCACCACTTCCTACTATTTTCTCTTTTATTTATATTACAAACCTCAGTAATCATTTCAATTCCTACTATAACCGTGTACTCTAATGTTCCCGTTCTGGGCATGAGGATAAACTACATCCGGCAGCAAGGCCTCTGATCGGGAGGTTTTAAGGACTGTGGAACTAGCTCTTAGTTTCTAGTGTTTCCAGGTCCATCCTGAAATCGACTAATTTATTTTGGCTTGCATCTGACCTCGAAGTTCAATCTCCGAAAATCTTAAAATATAAAGCTAAAATTCCCCCTAAAAATAATAGTCTTGTCTTGTAAACTATTATTTAAAAGAAATTGTCTACGCGAGAGAGACATGATATTTAAAAATTGTTCGATTAGCGTTAAAGCCTAATCTGTTGTCAAACCACTGTGAAAATATTAAAAAAATACATTTTCATAGTAAGCAATTATCAGCAATAGTTTCCATAATAAAAAATACTAGAAATGCATTTTTGAAAAAATAACAAAGAAATTAAGAACAATAGATTTTGTAAATAAAATAAATAAATGAATGAAATTACCCAAGCTCCCAAGAAAATTAAATTTTCACATTAAATGACCCATAAGGAAGTGATATGCCGTTAAACAAACAAACAAAATCTCGAGAGAAATTTAGTTTTAAAAAAGTTCTAACTGCATGTTCTAATGCATTTTTCTGTCATCCAGTTCTTTTAGACATTCAAAAGATTTTACAAAACTATTAATTCCCTACATACTTTTTTTCAAAATTAAAATCAGACTTTAGTTCAATGTCAATCGTAGAGAATTCAACTCGGTAATGTTCGACCCTGAAACTATGGGTTAAATATCAATGTTGGCTGGCCGCTCTAAACTTGCCTGGCAGCAAGTCTAGAAGAACTACACTGAATTTAAAACCGCGGAGAAAGCAACGGGAAATAACTCTCATTATTGCAGCCACGCCCAACCGTGTATTAGAGGCCAGATCAGACTTGTCTCGATAGATTTGAATTGTAGCTATTTTAGAAGAGAAGTACGTTTTATTCCAAAGCGTAACCACAAATGAAGACCCCGCCACTAACTTTCCCAATAATCCATAGAAATTCATATAATGAAACGTAATAATGTATAGCCCCTCATGCTAGAACGTCAACGGCGCCAATTCAATACAATGTTGCATCTTCTCTCTCGGCCGGTGATCGTTATTTGAAATGAAAGAACTTCAACACGGGTATGAAAGAACTTCAACACGGATAGTTTTAACTTAACTATTTTATTAATGTCAACATGTACTGACTATCTAGTCAGGATCATTCCACCTCACTGGGGAGCCGTTCCAGACACGAAAGTGAACACGTCTACATTGCTTGACGTGTAAGAACCAACCCCTGAAGAACATTTTTAATCTACCATTCCCAAGCTAGTTCAACCAATCAAAATCGACTACCTTATTTTGGCTTGCATCTGACCTCGACATTCAATCTCCGGAAGCTGCAGAAGAGATAAAATTCCCCCTGAAAATAATAGTCTTCTAAATTATTATTTAACAGTAATTGCTTACGCCAGAGGGTCATGATATTAAATATGGTTTGATTAGGGTTATTAATAACTGAATTAATTGAAAAAAATATAATGTTAAAAAAAAAAATAATCGATATTTGTTCATCTTTAGGCGACGGATTTATTGATCTATCTACGTATTGGACTATCACCTTTTTCACAGCGTACGCATGTCCAGCAGTCGTTATCAGATCCAAAAAGTTTTCGGTATCCCGGACGACAATCATCGCTGCAACGAGACGTGAGAAGTTTGCCTCCTTTCCACACTGAAATGAAAAGGATAACAGATATTAAACAAATCGGGTGGGGGTGGGGGGAAACTGTAGGTTTTCCTGTAATTATTCGAATTTAGCTCCAGATATTAAAGCAGTGAATTAGATAATAATTTATAAATGTTGACAAAATTCAGTTAGCCGAATCGACCAGACAATAATTTGCTGTAGATCAGAGGAGATTTGTTGCCGTCTCATCTTAACTGAAAATCATAATTTACAAATGGTCTGGAAACTGAATGAGGAATAATAATAATAATAATAATTGCAATAATTACAACAACAGCAACAAGAACAAAAAATATAATAATAATAACAACAACAATAATATTAATAATAATTGTCACAAAGATTAGGGAACTGGAGCATGGTGAAGCTTATAAGTACTTAGGAATTAGCGAAGGAGATGGCATACAACACCCCCAAATGAAGGAAAAAATAAGAAAAGAATACTACAGATGTGTACGTCTGGTACTAAATATTGAGCTAAACTCAAAAAACGGGATATCAGCCATAAACACATTGGCTGTCCCTGTGGTGCAATACAGCTTTAATGTCCTTAACTGGACCATAGCTGAAATTAAGCGAATGGACGCCAAAACGAGAAAGCTTCTCACTTGCTATCGCATGCATCATCCCAAAGCTGATGTTGATCGTCTGTATGTGCCCAGATCCGAAGGAGGCAGAGGATTAGTTCAACTAGAACTGTCCTACAAAACTACAACAATTAGCCTCCAAAGATATTTGGAAACTACAGAAGACTGGATGATGGTATGCGTCAAGGAACATGAAAGTAGTAAGCGTCTCTACTCCGTAATGAAAGAAGCCAACAAATTCAAAATGGAGTTTCAAATGGGCGTAGAGGTGCAACTACAGCACAATACACCGGCTGAAACTGCAAAATACCTAAAAAAGACAGCAAAGACGAATGCAACCGACCAGTTACAGAAGCCATGGCCAATACTCTGCCCGTACCAAACAAGCTGACGTAGACAAAACCCGTACCCATCAGTGGCTACGTAGTGCAGGGTTGAAAGCGGAAACTGAAGTTTTTATCCTTGCTGCGCAGGACCAATGGTCCAGTTAAGGACATTAAAGCTGTATTGCACCACAGGGACAGCCAATGTGTTTATGGCTGATATCCTGTTTTTTGAGAAGGCCAACCGGCCAGATATTGTTATTAAAGACCACAAACAAAAACGGTGCCTCCTTATTGATATGGCAGTTCCTGCTGACTGAAATGTATCTTTGAAGATATTCAAAAAGTTGTCAAAGTACAAGGACCTTGAAATAGAAATCTCGAAAAAGTGGCATATGGGAACATCAACAATCCCTGTTGTAGTTGGAGCCCTAGGACTGGTTGGAAAAGATTGCAGTAGACTAATTGAAGGGCTTCCTGGAAGTCCATACCTCAAGGAGATACAAAAAATTGTTCTGACAAGTACAGCCCACACCTTACGAAGGGCTTTATCTATGTAATTTAATTTTTTTTTTTTTTCTTGTCAGTGGAAAGTCATGACGCCATGTCTAACCTTAGTCCCTGGGCGGGACCCGGAAAGAAATGTCTAAACGCCAGAAATCAAAGAAAATAATAATAATAATAATAATAATAGATCAGATCATGGTACCAGAATGGATGGTGGGAGAGAGGAAAATCCTTATAATAATGAAAAAAAATCCGTTGTAATGAAATATAAATATAAGGCAATTTAAGGACATAATGCTTGCTTGCTGTCTATGTGAAATTTGTTGAGAATACACAATGATAAGATTTGCTTGTTTCTTATTGAAAATAATCTTCCTGATGAGCAGAAGGGATTTCGTAAGAGTTCACGATGTTCTAAAGACCAAACGTCTGATTGACAAGGCGATTCTTAAGAATTGCAGGATGCGCATGACGAAGTGGTCTAAAGTCTATTGCTGGATTTATTTATTTTTACGGCTTATCAAGCCGTTGCAGGTTATTTAAAGTCAGAAAATATTTAAGAATGTAATAATATTTTTTTAGATAATGATTTAGCAAACCAAGTCTTACTAATTAACCCGTAGCTGGGGAGAAGAGTTGCTTTCTTACATTTCCCAAGAGTATTTGCGCTTAAGTGAATATAACCAACACAACGGGAATTAGAACTCGACACTCCGGTTTTCAATTTCGAGCTATTATCCATCACACCACCCGCACAACCAAGATTACAGCACCTGATATTCCTAAGAAGGTCACCCATCTAAGTACTGAACATACTTGCTTAACTTTGGTGATCGTACGGGAACCCGTGTTTCCACGTGATATAATTGTAACACGCAACGCATAGGATATGGTAACCGACTTGTGGATCTTAAAATGAAAAGATTTGGTTGATATGGGTAAAACATTGAAAAACATTTAGAAAACAGTAGGCTCATTGGTACACGCGTCTGGGGACCGCTTGTGAGTCCTAATTCCAGCTGAAACTCGCACATCTGAATGAATACGAACTCTGCTCTTGGTCAGCTTTCGTTAGGATACGGCGTCAAGAGAAGCTCAATGCTCGATAGGGAACGAGAGGAGCTAACTGAACTGATGATTATTAACATCGAAAGGAAAAAAAAAAACTTGGCAAATTAAAGTTCAAGAGTGGGATTATGTGGAGTAATGGATCGCGGCTCAGATTGAGGAATCGAAGCGCCGATTTCGTATTCCAGTCGAATCCATGCTAATACCTCTGAGAAATGGGTAAAAAGCAGGGCAGACCGTGTTTCTTTAGCCTTGGATGGCAACTGGTCTACTGCAGAAAGAAATGCCAACCTACTGCGGGAAAAGAATTTGCCTCGCTAGTAATGTACAGAAAAATACGATTGCCTACGCGTGTATCACATATGGCACATAACTGAAGGCGAATTCTGGCTACAAATTTGCAAACGATGAGAAACAGCCTATGAGCCACCGGCTATTCATGAATAATCTTAAATTTTATGCTACCAGTTAGGCCTTATCGATAAACACCGTAAGAACATGCTCCCAGAATATCAGGATATCATTTAGACTTTATAAGTGCGCTGTTCTGGAAATGAAGAGCAGAAGAAAGGTGGACAGTGCAGCTATAGAGCTCCTTTGAAGGAAGTAGATAGCATTGGCTATAAATATCTCCGAGTTTCTATCGCTGGTCAGGACTCTTGATGACAAGATGAAATCATAGATACATTATATTCGGCGTGTAGAAACGCTTTATATATCCAAGTTGAATGCTGGAAATTTGGTTTCAGGCATCAATATTGTACCTATGCTTTCGTGTTCCAGTTAACCCCTCCAAAACAAAACTGCTCCCTATTATTTATCTGAGGGACGCCTTTCTGCCTTCAGTCAGTGTGGCTGATGCTAACCTCCAGGAGAGTCAGGGTAAAGAACCTTTTTTTCTAAAAAATGCTCTTCAGTCAGGAAAATTATTCTGGGGTAACTAAGAAATTATTTGTACCTATTTTTCAGTGTCGTAATTTTTTCTTTTTTTCTTTCAAAGGCGTTTCAGTCAACATATAAACCTTAATCTAATTTGGCATAAAGTCAAAGGGAAGATAATGATAGGAAGATTGCATTACACTTTCCTTTTATGTCGAAAAGGTTTGCTGACCTTTCTTGAAATTAAAAAAAAAACCTGGTTTTATGCTAACCTCCAAGTGATTGATTCATTGCATCTTCTCGACTGGCATGAAGAGGAAAGACTATATTAAATCCATTGCTAAGAAAGTTGGTTCACTGTGTCATTTTTCTCTCCAGAATCTATCTTACATATCTATAAGTCTACCATTCGCCCATGCATTGAACATTGTTGCCACCTCTGATTTGCTGCTTTTACTCTGTATTCAAAGATCCCTGATAAACTCCAAAGAAGAATCTGCAATTTTATCAGCTCTGGTCTGGTATCTAGACTTCATTCATTTACCCGACGACATAATGTAGCTTGCCTGTGTCTATTCTATAATTTATTCGCGGTAATTTTCCTGATTAACTTTCCTCTTTGCTACCTCGACTTTAAGCGCAAGGCTTGATTGGTAGCTAGATTCTATCATTTTAAAGTTACAATGGCTCGATGTAACCGCAAGTTCTATGCTAACAGTTTCTTCTGTCTCACTTCTGGATCACTCTTCTGGCTCCTTGATTTCCATGCGACTTTGATCTTCAAAAAATTAAACGCGCTATCAATCGTTATCTTTCGTCTTCTTAATTCCGGATTATTCTTCGAATATTGTTGCTGCATTTGGTTCGGTGCGCCTGCTATATACTTAGAAATTCCTGTTAAAATCCAAAGAAGAATCAGCAATAATACTAGTCCTGACACTATGTCTTGGTTTCAGTCACTTTCCTATTGACGTAAAGTTGATTCCTTGTGCTTTTCTATAAATACTTTCTTGGTAATTGTTTGAATGAACTCTTTGCTATGGTACCTAGACTTTATGAATTTAAGTGCAGTCGTCAATAGCCAACAAACTCTAATCAATTTACAGGATGAAGAACTGTTGTTTTTTCCCTTAAAAAGCTCTTCAGTTAGTAGCTATTCTCGAGCCATTAAGAAATTCTCTGTGCTTTTTTCTTTCATTGTCATGAGAGATTGTTTTTTTTTGTTTCTTTCAAAGACGTTTCCGCACATATAATCCTTAACCTAAACTGGCACACAGTCAAGGTGTAGATGGTGACAGCAAGATTGCATTACACCTTCCTTTTATTTAAAAATGTTTGCTGAACTTTCTTGAAAGTCAATATAAAAACATGCTAAGCTCCAGTAGAGTGACTTGTTGCACCTTCTCAAGCTAACATACTCGACTGATATGAAATGGAAAAGTTATAATGAATCCATTGTTCGGTTTGCTGCTAAGAATTTTGGCTCACTGTGTTATGCTAGACAATTTTTTCTCCAGAATCTATCTTACATATATCTATATGTCTACCATTGGCCCATACTTTGAAGATTGCTACCATATATAGTCATTTTCTTTTGCTATATATTTAGCGATTCTTGATATAATAATAAAAAAAGAATCTTCAATATTATTGATCTTGACCTGACGTCTCGGCTTCAATCACTTTTCCACCACTATAAATTTGCTTCCCTGTGCCTTTTCTATAAATACTGGTAATTGTTCTGATGAGCTCTTAGATATGGCTTCAAAATTGAAGCCACGCTGATCAATTTAGCTCATTTCAAGGCCTTAGTGTTGAACATCGATTTCTGGAAGCTATCCTTCATGCGTATTTTTGCACTTGGATCCACCTTCTGTATGCGACTCCCACAGACATTAAACAGGAGTGAATATCAATGGATACATAAATTATACACACTAGACAATGCCATTTCCTAAGAAGAAAAATGGGTGGAGAGGTAATTTAACAAAATGCTAAAAAGTTACATGCTTTTGAGTTTCCCACATAAAAATTTGTATAGTTGATAAATAGATAGCTTCTTTAAAAAAACAGTAATTAATTTAAATGTATAGAATTACTTGGTAAATTAATATGCAACTGTTGAATAAAGATTCTTCATATGCAATGTTAATAACAAAAATCAATCGATTTAATAATTAAAAAATACCAACCAAATACCAATATACCGGTACACGATATTACTAATACTACCAGGAGATTAATACAAAATTATATGAAATCTACATTATATATATATATATATATATATATATTATGGAATGGACTAAGTTCAACAGTTATTTTAATATATTTTCAGTTTATACATTATTTTTATAGACACAATTAATTAAGTAACTGCAGTGTTTATAATAAACAGTATTAATTTCATTTACCGGTAAATTTAATTAATAAAAGGAGCATTTTCTAAAATAATCGTATCAAGAAAAATTAACGTATAAACAGAAAATACATCCACACACACACACACACAGACACACACACACACACACACACACACACACACACACACACACACACACACATATATTTAAATCTTACCAATATCTTCAGTTTTTAGTTCCAGGGAAGACCGATTCCATTGACCAACGTCTCGGAATCGTAGCTTTCCGTTTTTGCTTTTCTGAATATTCAAAATAGTGAATGATCCGAGAGCGTCTCCATGTTTGTCAAAACGAACTTTGCCTGTAGCCCCCTGAAACTCTGTGTCCACAACTGCGCTGATCATTTCCTCGTTACTGATGCACCTTTTCACGCATGCGTTGTTTTTACAAAGCAGTTTCCTCAAAGCATGCACAATGACATAGACAGCGTCTCTCACGTAGGCTGTAATTGTCAGGGACCTAGAATCAATACCAAATAGTTCTTCTAGAGTTTTGTTGGAGTATGATACCGTTTCTTTATTCTTGTGCTCTTTGACCAGTTTCCCTTTCTTTTTCCGACGACTTCCTGATTTCTCGTTTTGGGAATACTTCGATTTCTTCAGCTGGACAAATTCCGAGAACCAAGGATTTCTTTGCGAGGATTCCTGAACCGTTTGAGTCTTGAAAAAATGGGAGAAGTCATCATTTTTACGACAGAATGGACTCATTCCAAGAGAACCTTTCATCATTGAAGATGGTAAGTTAAGAATCAAGTTGCTGCTTGTCCAACTTTCCGTGCCAAAAAACGTCTTGGAAGTGAAATTGTGCTTTTGGAATTCCTTGAAAGAAAAAATTCAGAGTTATTAATGTCTAGTCTTAAGGCTCTTCTATTTTAAATGACAGGTACTATTTTGTCGATAATATCAATAATTTCGTCATAGTTCCAAATTTTGTGTCATTTACCTTGATCCCGTTATTACCTTGTTCCTTGTTTCTCTCCCGTCTTAAAGGGAGCCCTTTCTTGCTGTAAGGATAGTGCACCCATGGAAGGTCTGAGAAAGGACCTTCCAAAACATTTATATATAATAGCTATTATTTATAAACTTTAAGCATATATTTATATGGGTGGTGGGATGAAAAAAAGCAATAAATTATTAAATTGAATAAATTTAATACAATTATTTAAATGACGTGTTTCTTCTGATAATTGGTGATTTTTCAGTTTTTACTACTCCTTTTTATAAATTTTTACGGGGACTAACTCTTCTTAAGGCTAGGGATACGCATTATGCTAATTTAACGATTGACCTGAGTGTAAAATAAAATAAGATATACCACGTCATAAGCTACTTTTTTATTTTATTTTAGTTGTTTACTATAAACGCTTTATTTCTTAATACTAAATAGTTTACTTCACAAAAAATCCTCCTCCAGGAGTCCAATGGTCGACCGTATTTTTTTAACGAAACACAATTTCATTATTATTATTTTTTAAGGCAATTCACCCCAGCAAGGCGGGGGTGCCACTAGCACGCAAGGGGTTACAGAGGATTGAGAACAAGAGTAAAGAGGCGTGTTTGAGGAAAGGATACAGAGAAGGACGGGGGAACAAGCTCAGGTTGTCAGATGTCGATTGACATTACACTTGAATATTTGAAGATTACAGTCATCGAAGAAATAAGGAGAAGGGAATTCCGCAGACGGGAAGTGCAAGAGAAGAAGCTGTTTGAGAAGAAGAGAAGGTTGACGGTTGCATTTAACCGTTTTGGCAGTGAAAGGATGGGACCGAGATGTCGCACTGGTAGCACGTATAAATTCGTGTAGTCCGGGAACCAGCGAATGTAGCTCGTCGGTTCAGTTGCCGTGAAAATATTTGTAGAAGAGAGAGCGATTGTAGACTAGATGCCAGATCAGAACCTATCATCTTGCATATTCGTCTCTGGATTTTGTCAAGGACCTCGAGACGTACAGATGAGGAGCACCAGACCATATATGACAGCAATATTCCATGCAAGGACGGATGGTTGAATTATAGATTTGAAGGATGGGCAGACAAGAAAACGTTTCTGGCGCGACACAGAGGCAAATTTCCTTGCAGGAGATGAAGCTATTTATTCAATGAATTTATTCCACCACATGTCAGTCGACAGCGCGAGACCAAGCAGGCGTAACGAAGCGCACTCAAGGAGTTGGGAATCAGTCATTCTGATGGGAGGCAGGAAGGCATCTCTGTGGTGGGTAAAGGAGAGCAGTTTCGTTACGTAACATATCCGGTCAGGACGTAGCCAACCAGGACTCTCCAAAACCACCCTGTCCTTTTTAGCTCTATATAAGGCCTGTCTATTTACCGCCTCTCCTGTCCAGCATGTCAAAAAACCTCGTTAGGTAGAGTTGTGTAGAAAGACGACCAACTAATTTTTGAACATGGGCTAATACATTAGCGATGAGTATAATAACTGCACATAGGAACGGTCCTCGCAAATGGGTCGCAAGACGTAGCGTTTAAGTCGTACGCCTTGCTGTTATTCTCTGTTACGGTATTATTTATATTTCACACGTGATTAAACCTGTTCTTCACCCAGTTTTCTTCCAGTGTCTTTATTATCAACAAGAACTATGAGCATGATACACTCTACAACCGCTAATCCCAGAGACGAAACATTGCAAGTCTCTTACCATTCTATCGCTCTTTTCATGGCAATTGTTCTAATGTGCTACTTTCCTCAGTTCCACAAGTTTTGATCTTCGCAACTGAGGCTCGCTATGCCAAGTACACTGAGTCGAATCCTAAACATCTGCTCTGTATTCCATTAGTAAGTAAGAAGTCCCATTCATACATCTTCTTCCCAAGAACCGTTACTTATGGAACAGACTCCAGAGAAGATGCTTTCCTGATCACTACGTCTTACGACCACTTCACGTTGAATCACCGGATCCCGTGCGATCATCGTAGTTAAGCAATATTGAGACAGGTTGGTTATTCGCTGCTTTTCTCTATTCTTCTTGACTTCAGTATGTCCAGTGAGACTTAAATTCCCCAAGCTCTCTTTCCCTATTGTTTCTTGCCCCCAGAAAATTCTTCTCATACTATGTGTCCTTTTTGCTTCTATTTTCCCTAAAGCATGTTCGATGCTCTCAAATCCTGTCCATGGTATTCTCATCACTCTCTCAACATGTAGAACCACATTTCTGTTGCCTAAGGTCTCGTCTTCATCCATGACATTGTCCAACCTTCACTGCCACATCGATGGACTGATATTACGTAAGAACGCAGTTCTATGTCTTTTGTTTCTAACAAATTTTCCATGCTGCTTAATACTTTGTTTAGCTTTTAGAAAGCATTTTTCGCTATCCCAATGTGCTTTTAAATTTCGTTGACACATTTTCTATTCTCTGTTAAAACATTTCCCAGATATTTCAATTTTTTTCGTAGATTGTATCTTGGGGCTTTCCTTTTGCTTACAAATGTACATGATGTCTTCTTATAATTGTTGTTTAGAGCTTTCTTTTCATTTTCATTCACTACCTCTGTTGTACTTCCTTCAGTTTAGTTTCTGTGTCTGCTATCAATACAGTTTATATATATATATATATATCGTTCTAACAGGCTTCGGCCGCTCTCTATCGCTTCGCAAAGTAAGATATATTCAATATTTGAAATCATTGCAACAAAAATTTTAAATGAACATTTCATTCACAAAGAGGTTTGTTATAGTTAAGAAAAGTTTTACAAATAGATGCCAACTTGTTGAAAGCTAAGTAAAATGCAAATTTCAAAAACTTTGCTGCACTATATAAGACGATATTCCTAAACAGCTTTGAATATACGCTCTTTTAGCGCTAGAGGGCGTCGTCAGTGATGTTCTGGAGATGGATCATTGGTCAGTTTCGGGTCTTTCAAACCTCATGCTGACCTCACCAAATCGACCCCTCAGAGATGATCAGACTCTGAAAAATGCTTGTAGACACTGACTTCTATAAATATACCCCGTTATCACACATTTGATTGGAGATTGACCAACAGCCAATCACAACGGTGCGAAATCTATTTAAGCTGTTTACGGGTAATTTTTTTTTTCTTTTTTCATTTTTCAGATATGAAAATCAAAACAATCCTCGAATAAAAGAACAGTAATGAAGGACAATTAATGAAATGAACTTTTTTAAAAAAAAAATCAATATGCAAATTAGTTAAACCTGAAGAGTGATATTGCCTTAAAGTAGATAATATATAATACATATATTGAGGTTTTAGCGTGTTGGGACTTTTTAATCTCAGGATTCTTGGGAGAAATGAACTCCAATTTCGAATTTATTCATATAGATTCCATAATATAGGCTTATTATATTATTATATTATATTATATTATTATTATATTATATTCCATAATATAGGCTTTACTTAATTAGCTATTATCTTTCTCTAACTCTTGAAATGTTGAATGTATAACTAATTCTAATTTCCGTTTACCCATCTTTACACTATATTAATTTTATCTTATAAATTGTCTCCTGTTCTGTCACCCATGAAATAAAAATAATTGTTTGTACGGAAAATAAGGATCGTCTTTAAATTATTTGGCAGTAGAAGAATTAACGTTGAAATTTTAAAAGGTAAGCATAAAAATTAATTCAATACTTAAATGCAGCGATCAATTTTGAGTTCTTCTGTAGTTTATTGATGCATATCGCAACTACACTTCCCTAGCTATTGTGATGACGGTCAAACCTAGAGTCCTCCACAGGAGCTAGCTTCGCAAGGCTTTTAAGCTAGCTTAAAATTTTAGCTTGCTTAAAATTTTAAGCAAGCAGCAGTTTTGGATACAAAAGGAAAATTGGAGTTACTCCCCTTGAATCATGAAAACAATGATAATGGCTAGTATAATATATTAATATATATATTTTTAACGTCGCATAATCTGGCAACCCTGAATCTGAGCTCAACGAAAATCGTTCCCTGCGCCTAACGTTTTTAGGGCTTTTGAATGAGCTATGAATCGTTCAAATTAGATCAGTGAGAGCAGAGGAATCGCTTGGACACACACACACAGGGCTTTTGAATGAGCTATGAATCGTTCAAATTAGATCAGTGAGAGCAGAGGAATCGCTTGGACACACACACAGACATACACTGTAATTATATATAAGATGTAGTTAAAACTGTGATCACCAATATTCCTTATTTTGAATGTATCATGGTACTGTTGACGTGCAGATGTCATGATAACCAGGGAATATACTGCCTGTCAAGTTACAACAAGGATCTCAGCCAGTCAGAACTTTAGGAAGTATGCTTGCTTTACACAATAAGACAGATTTTTGTTTTGTTCTCAAAGTCTATTGGTCAGCATATTCCTTACGTCAATGGGTTGAGACCGGGGGTACCAACCAATCACTACCAGGATGAATGAGACATTTATCGCTGGCATTTTCCACAATATGATAGTATAAACATTCCGTTTAGAGTAGTTGCTGATCTTTTTTTTGTTTACTTTGCTATTACATTCTAGTCATCAGTTTATCAGTTATTTGGCATTCATTTCCAGTTGTCTTGATCTTCGGGGTTCAATAACTCGATCGACTTGAAAGTCACAGTACCAAAATATCTTAGGCTTGCCCCCTCCTTCCATTACTCTCAGTGGTAACTGACCTTTACCATTTCTGGGACGTGTTGAAACATTAGATTTTGCAGAGCTAGTGCAAGTTAGGCAAACACTATCATATTGTCTTTTGTACTCCCGCTGGGCTAGCAATTTACAGCCACTGATTACTGTATTATTATTATTATTATTATTATTGTTGTTATTTTATTTCCTTTGATTTCTAGTGTGTACTAATTTCTTTCCGGGTCCCGAACTAAAGTCAGAAATGGCATCATGACATTTTCCACTGAGTAATCTTAAAAAAAATAACATAAAATAATAATAAAAAAACACATATTTTACATAGATAAGTGCCTTCATAAGGTGTGGGCTGTACACGTGAGAACAATTTTTTGTATTTATTTATTTTCTTCTCCTTCTTCTTCTTCTTCTTCTTCTCATCATCATCATTATTATTATTTCATGAAATATTCAGACTAACATCCTCATTCCTGTTGTTTTCTACCCGAATTAAGCCCCATATACAGGTTTTCCTACTTTTAAATGTTCTTTAATTTTTAGAAACTTATGAATGCTTTTATGAAAATATTTGTAAAATTGATGTGCTCGATATTTCACGTAATATATATATATATATATATATATATATATAAACTATTAAATAAGCGACATAAGCAAATCCCCCACCTAATTTTTTACTACGTTAATAAAACATCAAAAACGAAAAGAATAAATAATGCAAAATCAAAAATGAAAAACAAATAAAATAAATTAACCCAAACAAATAAATAAATAAACAGAAAGCCTTTCCCACAAAAAATAACCGCCAGAATATATTACCCACAATGCACCAGTGACCCATATGTCTAAATAGCCGAGGAGGAATCCAGCATTCGCGGCCTGACGATTGCGTCTAGCATGAAACAGCCTATCGCCTCTGAGGGTTGACTTCAATGTTCACTTGACATATATATATATATATATATATATATATATATATATATATATATACGCACACACACATACACAACCACACACATACTCGTATATATATATATATATATATATATATATATATATATATATATAGATAGATAAATAGATAGATAGATAGATAGATAGATAGATATACAATTTTTAGTAGATTACATGTTCTGAGGGTTGACTGTTCACGACATATATATATATATATATATATATTTTATAAATATCACAACCACACATACCACATTTATGTATATATATATATATATATATATTTATATATATATATATATATATAGATAGAACAACAAGAAATACAATTTTAATAGATTTTGTTGGAACTAAAATCACCACATTTTCCATAATATTTTGCAGGGAAAACAAGAAATGATTTTGGGTGGGGAAAATGATTGGGGGTGGGAACTGGCTAAGTATATTCAATAATCTCGAGAACCAAAATAGTACCGTCCTATCATCACTGAGCGGGTCCTGATTTTTCGCCTATCGCAATGAACGGATGTCCTCTCGACGAAGCCCCGACCGATGAGCGCGGAATTTTAGCTCAACCCATACCTCGAGTGGAACTCGTACTAATGATCCGATCCATCGATTATGATGGTGGAAAAATGGTAGCTCTATAGTAAGTACCTGACTCCTTCTATCTTCTGTCGTTTCAAGACTGAGATCAGGTCGAAAATTGAGTACCGCTGCCATATATGCTCATGAGCTGCCAAGTTTCGATAGTTA
>CAHIKZ030000238.1:1250000-1370000 GCA_903632075.3 Acanthosepion pharaonis | reverse complement strand
GAAAGAATATCCAAAAGTTACATAAATCGCTTTAAAAAAAATGTTCACCCTGGATAAGGCCCAAGAGCTACTTGAGGTGAGATAGAAGTTTCATAATTCATCACCCACAAGGACACATAGACACTTTTAGACTCTATCAAGAGGGGAGAGAGAAGACTACTGCGTTAAAATAAAGTTCTATAGTAACTTAAGTTTCCTAAATATAAGGTTGTTATAAGAGTAATTTTTACACGTTTGAGGGTATATTTTTAATAATTACTGTAAAATAACCATTAAGTTTTACGTTCTAACGTTTATTTATTTCTTTGCTAATCATTTAATATCAGAGTTGATAAATTTTGTATTGATTTTACCCTTTCTAAATGTGTTTAGATCAGAACACTATGCCAAGGCTTCTTAACCAGAGGGTTATAGAATACATGTACAGTATTTTGTTTTGATTAATAACGAATTATTAAATAAATTAACGGAAGCATATTTGAATAAACAAAAACCCAATAGAATGCCAACGTGTTGTATTTCAATATAAAAATATTCTCTAAATAAAAAAAGAGAAAATATAAAACATTTTAGTCTTCATATTTTTGCTACACGGGTTTCCGGTCTCGTGACCTTCTTCAGACAAATTAAAAGAATCAACTTTTAAAGGAATAATTTTTCCTTATGTTTTTTTTTTAAAGTTTTATTGTTCATTTTCTGTATTTGTAGTGAGTCTTGATTTCATTTTTGGACTGTCGGCAAAAGCAAATTTATTTTTATATAAAACACTAATATTCCATGCTTATAATTTATTACAATGGAATCGTAAACACGATCCAATTCATCAGATCTACAAATTCAAAAAGCTTTTTTGAAATTGACCTACAATTTCAAAAAAGCTTTTGAATTTGTACATCTGATGAATTGGATCGAGATTACGATTACCAATGTAATAAAACTATTATCATGGGATATTAGTGTTTGAGCCTTTCATATTATATTCTTGCTCTGTCCTGGGCATTAAGCTCTCCTGGATTCTATCCTCTTGGAAATTTACAAATTTAATGACCACTAATATTATATATATATATATATATATATATATATATATATATATAAAAGAAAAACAGACCACTTTAAGGTACCATTATGATAATTTATTTCACGAGAGCCCTCTTAAAGGATGCCGGATCATCAGATAGCACTTCCAAAAATGAAACGAAACGAAAAATGAAATGAAAATTGATGGGTAGTGTAAGTTTTTGTAATTTACCAGAGAGTGTGAAAGGAGTAGTTAAAGAGACATGGTAGAGTTTGGGGAGGGATTAATTTCATATCTCTCTCAATCATACTTAGTATTGGGGAGGAGGAGGACCAGACCTTATATATATAAAACCAATGACTTTATTTTTACTACATCAAACCTCATTTTTAGTAGATATCCGTGTCTGAAGTAAATATTTTCACCCGTTCATATAGTTTAAAAGTCAAAGTCACATGTATTAGTTCATATCAAAGCCTTTATATATATATATATATATATATATATATATATATATATATATATATATATATATATATATATATCATATTGAAAAATGCATTTTATAACATCTAATTTTGCTTGTAATGTTATGCATTTTGATGATAGTATTATTTACAAAAAAAAAAAAAAAAAATTTACCGAGTTGTCCGTAACTGTTGTCGCTACCAAACAGGGAAATGTAGGTCCAGTTGAAATACTCCATGATATCCACCATCGCTTTCACTTGGTAAGTGTCACTTGGAATTGTCCTAAGGAAAGAAAAACAAACCAAATTATAGTTACAACTAGAAAGTCTTTTATGTGCCGTGGAACTTCACAATGTTGGCGATCATAGCTTTCCACATCTTCCTCCGCTTTGAAACCCTTAGTAAAGTTTGCCTTCTTGCTATATCTCCTAAACCTTTTTCTGCCAACCATTTACAACTGTTCGTTAGGTAGGTTATACGACGCTTTCATCAGTCTCTCTGCGCTTCTATATGTTCTGTGTCTAATGTTTCAAACTGGTGTAATAGAATAAACTGTCACCCCCATGTGTGACTAGACTATAGGTAGTAACTACCTATAAGTATATGTTTTTCGGCTACACAGTCGAACTTTCTACCTTACGGCAGAGAGAAACCCGGACGAAACTCCGTCGAAGGGCAGAGTCTCTTTCGGGGAGGTAGACTGATCCTGAACCCGTTTATACGGGTTCGAAAGGTAATATTTTTGGCAGAGCCTACAGGCTTGGAAGACCCATGTTAAACTCGGCTTTGTGCCACATCTACCCTTTTAGTGGGGCTAGTAGATATTGACTAGCCGAAATCTTTTTCGGCTTGCTGGTCGAACACTCTGCCGAAGGGCAAAGTTTCGTCTGAGGTGCTAGACAGCTACCCGACCCCGTTTTTTACGGGGTCCACGAGGAATTTTTGAGCGAGCCTACAGGCTCGCATACCCCACGTTAAATTCGGCCTTGTGCCACATTTGACCGTGTGGGGACGTTGTCAAATATCCTAGGTGGGAGCTTTTTTCTGCTGTGCTGGTCGAACTCTCTGCCTTCGGACAGAGAGGAACCCGGACGAGGCTATGCCGAAGGGCAGAGTCTCGTTCGGGGAGGTAGACAGACCCGATTTCATTCATGCGGGTTCTACGGGGATTTTTTTCGCTGAGCCTACAGGCTCGGGAACCTCACATTAAATTCGGCCCTGTGCCACATGTGACTGCGTGGGGTAATTGTTAGATACTATAGCTGGGATCTTTTCCAGCTGTGATGTCAAACTCTCTGCCTCTGAGCAGAGAGGATCCCCAGATGAGGCTATGTCGAAGGACAGAGTCTCATCTTGGGAAACACCTACCCGATCCCGTTATATATGGGATATACGGGGAATTTTTGGCCGAGCCTACGGGCTCAGATTTCCCCACATTAAAGTCGTAATTGTGCCACATCTGATCGCCTGAGGAGGTTAGTAAAGCTGGGATTTGTTGAGTACGACTCAGATTTAAACGAGTAATTACCAACCTTCCAATGCTAGCACTCACTACTGAATTGACTTGCGACGACCTTGTACATAACTGTTACCTTTATTCTTATTGTATTGGTTTTTACAATAAAACATTTGCTTATTTTATCCACCATGTTTTTCAAGTATATATTCCTAATAGCACGAAATATAACACAAACCAACTTTCTGGTGCTATGTATAGGTGTCCATTTTGTTTTCCTTTTCTCAAAAACTTCGTCGTTACTCATGTTTTCAGTCAATGGTATCCTCAGCATCATTCTGTTGAACAAATTTTCTTTTACCTCAGATCTCTTCTTTCCCTATGGTGAGAATGCCAAGTATTCACTGAACAGATATTATGTAACATTTCACTACTCTTTCTTTCTAACGACATTTTCCTGTGTCTTAATACTTTGCTTATCTTTTTGCAAAGTAACTTTTGGTATCCTAACGCGCTTTACGATTTCAGTATCGCATTTTTCTAGCCGCTGTTAAAATAATTATCATATATTTAATTTTTCACACCTGTTTAATTTTGGTTTCTTCAATTAGTAATTCGCATGTTGGGCTGATGACACCCATATATCCTGTTTTCTTAGAATTGATGCTTAGTCCTTTCTTCTTGCTTTCCTTCACTACCTTCTGTAGGAGTTCTTGTAGTTTCCTTTTTGTGTCTGCTATCAACAGTGTCATCTGCATATCTTATTATGTTAATATTGTGTCGAGCAAAAACATATCCTGGAAGAACTCCTAAGTTAAACAGGATTGCTGCATTGTTAAGATTGGTCCAGCAATAAAGAAACTGAACTTAAAAAATTAGATCAAGACGAGATGCACCTAGACATGGACAATCGAAGAATTGTAATCTCCTCCTTGCAGATTAAATAATGGTTAAATTTTGTGACGGTTAACCAGATCGGTAATGACTAGAAGAAGACCGGAGTGTACAACAGCCGGAAGTTTTTGATAATAAGACCAAAGATAAGGGTAATGGTAATGATAATATTAAAAGTTTCCTTATAAGGAAAAATCCAACATTCTCTGACCGAGCAGCCGGATGAAATTTATAAAATATTTCTATTAAAACAATTTTTCAGAAAAATATACAGGTTTCCTTCCTAACCTATGTTTGATTACGTCGTCATTTCATCTCCGGCTTTCATATGCGATCCATTTTAGGGGTCGCTGCTGTGTAAAGTCTGTAAATAATGTTACTAATTATAACTTCACGTTCCAAAAGTTCTGATAGAAACATTTTTATTTATAAAGGGTGTTTCATTAAGACGGATCAAAGTCAGCAGTAAGTAAATCAGTGTTATTTGTGAACATTTATTTATTTCTCTAGCGGATCATGTTATTTAAGTCATGGTCATTATGTGATGTGTGAAAATAATATAGCTCAAATATCCGCCAAATGTGAAAGAAAAAGAAAAAAAAAATCATTAGACGCTTAAACTTAATTCACATTTAAAATCGATCCAAGTTATTGGAACTCCCTTTATTTCTTCCAGATTAGGTTTTCATTTTTTATCTCCTTTTTTTTTTTTTTTTTTGACTGCCCTTTGTCGTAACACTTTGCGGCATGGATCAGGAAATCAATTAACCTCCGATGAGATTCGATCCTGCATCTTCTGTGCTTCATAATTCTATCGGCGGTTTGCGACAAAGGAAGTATAAACTTGGGAATAAAAGATCAATACTAACCTGAAGAACGATGTGTATTCGGATCTGTCACTGAGAATTCTGCTCGTAGCCGAATAACTGATCTGTGCAAGTCCGACAGCGCTGAAAATATGTGCCGTCGAAATGGCAGAGTCCGAACTTGCTGGCCCTACCACAGCAATCACAGACTGTTCGGTCATTCTGTCACTGTCATCGTCTGGCACTTGACTAACCGGTGTCCTCGTCTCGTTTGCTGATCGCATAAACTGGGTGTCATTGGTTGGTGCATACAGAAAAGGCCTTTCTGGTGTTGAAACTAAATCCAGAGCTATTTCCGTGGCTCGAAACATCTGTTAAAGAAATTGAAAATAAGTTAACTTTTGCCATATTTAGAAGTTATAATTGGAAGGGTGAATCATAATAAAACAAAAGGGTGACCCATAAAACGTTTTTTTATGAGAAGGCTTGTAATGGTACAGACCTTCGAATGGATTAGAGCAGAGGTCTGCAACCGTGGCACGTCAAATAATTTACAATGACACACAGCCGCAAATGATATCACGAGGTCCGGACCAATAATTACTAGAACGCCAAGAAGATATACATCTGTTTCAATTTTAATATATACTAAATTATATTATATATTACTATATAAAATATATTGTACAATAGGTATATTGACCTTGACTTGTATAAAAATACGTATTCTGTTAGCAATTTGAATGATTTTAAAACTCTAAGTCGGCATATAGTTAGCAAAATGTTGCCGACCCCTGGATTAGGGGATTTTTTGAAATAACCTCACTTGTGACTCTTATCATCATATAGCGTGTTGAACAGTTTGAACAAAACCAGGACACTCACACCATCGTTCACGATGACTTGTGACTTTATGCCTGGTCAACCATCGAACAGTTCCGTCTATCCAATTTCAGTCACAAATCTTGGGTCAAGCCGGGATATGAATTTCTGGAACTTTCCAAAGGTGTTGCACGCAGGAATCGCTTTCCTAGGCCGATAAAATCAAGAAGTTACCTGTCTGACAAATCGATGCTGAGATTGGGAACAAGGTCTCATGGTCCGAATCCACTGGTCCAGTCCTATCTATCTATCTATGATTTGATTTGGGTTTTTTTTTTTAAGTCTCATTAACATATTCTGAGTTATTTAAAGAGGAAACCAATTTTGGATTTTAAGAATAATTCTTTTTTTTTAGAATAAAAATGATCTTTCCAGATACATCCACTACTTTTTAACCCATAGCTTAAGAGAAGTTTTCAGACCTTCCTTAGGATTATTTGCGCGTCAGTGAATATAAGAGACCCTAATGGAATTCGAACATTGTTCGCCGATTTCTCATTCCTAGCCGATATCCAGTACACCACGTGCACATTTCTCATAAACAGATTACACGAAATAAAATGCGATTATTTTCAGATATACTCAAAGAATTTCTTTATATTCCTCTGCCACTGTTTATATCCATTTAATTTATCAATACAGTAGAATCCCTGACTAAGAATGCTTTCCAGATATGACCATTTGGTTACAAAGTCCGGATATGAGGGGTTATATTTAGATTAAAATAAAACAACTTAAATCAGGTTTAGCATTTACTTTCAATGTTTTATATTAAACAAAATCAGCTTATGGTGAGTGAAATATAGCAGAACTGATTTAAATGAAAAGGAAATAAATATATGTAATATTAATTAAAATTCATTAAATTAAATATGCCATGTATGCAAAACTAATAACGTAACGAGGAATTTTTAATTGCTGTTACATGATGATTTTTTCTCTTCTAATGTCATTCTCAACTTTTACCGCATTTCATTTTGCTTTTGTTTTTGAAATTTTTTAAACGAACGATACTTTTTAACTCTGCGTGCATTATTGCAATCGTTATAGCTGAATGCTGGATTTCTTTCCATAAAACTGACAAACCTTTTCAATAGCTTTTTCAATTTCAGTCCAGGTTTCATCACAATCATGCATCTCCTCGCTATCTTGTTGCAGATGTGTCTCGTTGTCATTCTTTCCTCTTATTCTCATCATCTTTTGCACCAATACAAGCCATTAGCGTGAAATAAGCATAAGCAATTATCTGAAGTAAATTTCCCGAAATCAGTTACATATCACCCAAATAGTTCAAATATGCACATCTAAATCACGCCTGCATATGAGGGATTCCGGATATTAGGGATTCTACTGTAATAAAAAAAAGAATCAGGAACTTTCTGAAATGAACTCATAATGATGAAATCTTTCGAAATACCCAGAAGAATAAATTAGCTCAAATATTTGTGTTATAAAAAATAATTCATTATTGCGTAATAAGGTGTGGTACTGTTATGGTAATTTACCCACGCACGCATGGACTCTCCCAGCTATAAATAGGAGCAGGGTACTGCCTTTTTTTGAGGGGGGGAGTTCCAGCAGTCAGCTCTGACAGTCGGACCGAACATTCATGCTGTAACACTCTCGTTTGTATATGTTTGTATTACTGTTTCTCTTAATATATTTGTTTAACTCAATTTCCCACTTTGTGTCTTTATTTCTGTCCCTGACAAGGCCACAATAGATACTTTGTTATAATTTAAGATGCTAGTGTTATATTAGGGAGGCAACAACTATTTATACTGTAACAAGTAAAAACAGAAAACAAAGAATCAAATTCACTTACTTTGTCGCAGTCATCACGAATATCATATCCAAGCGTTATATTCGGTAAAAGCTCACTGCGCGAAATTGATTCCGTTACATAAATCATTGATTCAACCCAGGCAAGACCTGTAGAAAGAAAAGGAAATATTTTTAGACTTATCAACTGTTTGTAGGTTTTTAAAGCCAGAAAATATTTTAAAATTGTTAAACCTTTTTAGAGATAATAATAATTTACTGATTTCTAACTTTTTATGTGCCGTCTCCCTTCAGGACGTAGGCGATCATGGCTCTCCACTTCCTCCTATCCCTTGTAGCTCTCAATAACTTTTGTCACCTTGCTACTCTCCATCCAGGCCATGCTCTGTCATCTACTTGCTTAAGCCCGCTAGATATGTCATGCGTTGCTTTCCCTTGTCTCACTTTGTCTCTCTTCGACCTGTGAGTATTAGATTCTTCAGGCCCTCTTTTCTCATTACGTGTACCAGACATTTTAGCTGCCTCTCCCTGATAAGTTTCCTCTTCGCATCCTCTCTTAAATCCCATGTTCGGTCCACGGTATCCTTAGCATTTTTCTGTAGAGCCACACCTCTGTTGCCTGGTGTCTCTTCTTCAACTTTCAGGAGACTGTCCAACATTCGCTGCCGTAAAGGAGGACAGATATCACGTGCTAGTTCAATACACTTTTCTTCGTTACCAACGAAACCCTCCTGTCTCGTAATACTCTGCCTAGCTTTTGGAATGCGTCTTTGGCCATCCAAATATGTCTTCGGATCTCAGCGTCTCATTTACCGTCCTCTGTTACTAGTTCTAATAATTAACCCATAGCTGGGACAGTGGAGAAGAGGTAGATTCATAGCTGAATATAACAAACCCATTTGAATTAGAACATGGCTTTCCGATTTTCAATTCTGATCCTTTATACATTACACCACCTGCACATCCAAGCTTACAGCAATTGGCATTCATCAATCTAGGTATTGACCGGTTTTAAAAGTTGTATAATTTCAGTATTCAACCGAGAACCAGTGCTTCAACGTGATACGGCCGTTGACATTTTTGGACGATTTTGGAAGTTAAAAGAATGGCATTATATGAAAAATATAGAGTTGTTTTCGAAATTTAGGTTTCTCAAGATTTTGCATTTCTGTAGGCATTGGCATGAGTAGAACATACCAAGATTTCATTGAATACGAATTATTCAAATATTTATAAAATTTAAGTATTTTTCCTACTTATTTATAAATTATTTATGGAATTTGACGTTAATAGTAAAAATTTGCGGAATGGTTAAAAATACACTAAACCTTTAAAAATTAGCCATATTTTCTATAAATTTCGGGAAGGCAGTTTTCTCTCCGAATAATCTGTTTATCTAAATGACTACAAATTTATATAGGAAGATTATATTACATTTAGTCCTGAAGATACTTATCACATGCCTGAAGTCCTTGAACCTTATATTGATCCGAACGCATTGGCTGCTGCTCTGGATTTTTAAATGAACATGAAGATGAGGATTTTCAAGGTTAAGCCTCGTAATCGTTTATATAAATGATGGGTTTGGTTTTTACGGTTTATCAACCCTCTGTGGGTTAGTTAAAGCCGAAACATATTTTGAATTGCAAGTGAATAACAATTTTTGAGAATAATGATTTTCCAGTAACAGTACCATTATTTAACCCATAGCTTGGTGGGCGGAGATGGATTCATATTTTTTCCCGTGGAATTTGCACCTAAATGAGTGTAACGAACACGACTGTAATTCGAACTTTGCTCTCCGATTTCTCACTCTGAGATTCTTTTCATTACACCACCTGCACATCTAGCTACAAATGAAGTAAGGGACACAAATCAAAGTTAGAAAGGAATCATTCTTACCGATATCATTAAATCTTGCGCAAGATGTCGATACTGATGTCTCTTTATAGAGGTCAATGTGAACGGGGAATATTCCACCAATGATATAATCCCCTGCTTTATAGGCTCGTCGCTGGGGTTGACGGATTTTCGGGGAATGCATTAGTTTGGGTTTTTCTCCTATGGTTTTGTAGAATGACATGGAACAACCGATAATCAACCAGTTAATAAACAAGTTCATTTTGGAGACATTTATTCCGAATTTTAGGTGTTTTTTTTTGTTTTTTTTTACGAATTGTCTTGTTGTTTCTCTCTGAAAAAAAAAGAAACTTAGAAGAGACAAAAAGATCGTTTCATTTAAAATTGTAGACTTTATCCAATTTTTCAACAATCGTTTGGAGATATAAGATAAAAAATGGATAAAATGTCGACTGTATCAAAGAATATTATTATTATTATTATTATAAATATACATAACATGAAATAAAATTATTTGATAAGAAATTGAACAAGAATAAGTGATAAGTGATTTTTGCGTTTGTATTATTATTATTATTATTATTATTATTTATTATTATTATTTTCTTTGATTTATGGCGTTTACACATTTCTTTCCGGGTCCCGTCCAGGGACCTAAAGTTAGAAATGGCATCATGACACTTTCCACTGACAAAAAAAATAAAAAAAAAATCCATAGATAAAGCCCTTCGTAAAGTGTGGGCTGTACTTGTCAGAATAAATTTTTGTATCTCTTTGAGGCATGGACTTCCAGGAATCCCTTCAATTAGTATACTGCAATCTTTTCCAAAGTGTTCTAGTGCTCCAACTACAACAGTGATTGTTGATGTTCTCATATGCCACATTTTTGAGATTTCTATTTCAAGGTCCTTGAATTTTGACAGCTTTTTGAATATCTTCAAAGATACATTGCAGTCAGCAGGGACTGCCATATCATCAAGGAGGCACCGTTTTTGTTTGTATTCTTTAATAACAATGTCTGGGCGGTTGGCTTTGATTATTCTGTCAGTGTGTATTGTGTAGTCCCATAGAATTGTAACAGGTCCTATCTCCGTAACCGGGTCTGGTTGTATTATTAATATTATTATTATTATTATATGTCAATATCTGTCAACCACTTTCGTTTCTGTTTATAATGAAATATTTGCGATATAATCAAATCATTTGGAATGCATTTACGCTATGCTTATAAAAACCTATTCTTTAAGTTACATTTGAAGAATTCTTGGCCATTGGCAAACTCTTTTTTTGATGATGATAATTGGAGAACTTGCAGAATGCTTTCTTTTGGGTATAATGAGGAAAGAGGACTTTTGGGGAATTTCCCATTCAGGGGACATATTAAAGGCAAGAAGAACAGGAAAGCAGCGAGTGACATACATAAGGAGCTTGAGTAAATGGTTGGTAGAATAGAGTTTAAGAGAGGCAGCAAAAAGACAAGATTTTTTGTGCGATAAAAATAACAGGAAGTTGTAGAAAGCAATGGTACGCTCATATCATTAAGGGACACGTCACATAGAAGAAGACAGTGTAAAAAAATATTTGGCAATTTATTGTAGCCAATCTTAATCCAACAAGAAAAATATGTACATAATAAAACCTTTGAAAGAAATTGACTGCCTAAATAGCAAGTATATATTCAAACAAATTTGATTAAAAAGAACCAACATGGTTCGTGTGTTTAATTTTTTATTGTATTTTTCCTATCTTCGAATAAGGTCCATTGCGATCAAAATTGTGGATAAACTGTCCAAAGTACATATTGCGTTGTTATTTCAAGTACTTCCGAGCGTATCGATTTCAACCACCAACTTTACGCCATAGCAACTGGCAGACATATTCCAAAAAATGGCTTGGTAACATTGAGACTATAATTCGAACTGAGAATCCTGCCTGTCCCAAGCGGTGATGTTACCTTTAATCGATTTGGAATGGCGAAAGATACCTCCCAAAAGCTAAGCAAAGTATTAAGAAACAGAAAAAAATCGTTAGAAAGAAAGAAAAGAGTACTGAAATGTTATGTAATATTAGTCCTCCTATATGGCTGTGAATGCTGCAGAATCTCATCAAAGAAGATGAAACCTGTAGCAACAGAAATGTGTTTCTACAGAAGGATACTGAGAATACCGTGGGCCGAACATGTGAACAACGACGAAGTTTTAGAGAAAATGGAAACAAGAATAACACTTATATATATCAAACGAGACAGTTGAAATTTCTATAGTACATTATGAGGAAAGAGGGCTTGGAAAATCTGATGCTCATAGAACAGTTTGGAGGCAAGAGGAACAAAAGAAATCAGCGAGTAAATGGATGGTGGAACAGGGTTTTGGGGAGATAACAAAGAGACAGGGCCGGTTACAAAGGACAGGAAATTGTGAAGCCATGATCAGCACACCCTGAAGAATTAAAAGAAGAAGAATACGTCAATATGCAACAATAATAATAATAATAATAATAATAATATTAAATAATAATGATAATAATAATAATACTGTAAATACCCTGTCTGTAAAAAAGACCGTTACTCAACGTGCCGGGCAACTTTGGGTGGACTTTGACCCGTTCACTGAAAACGTCCAGTATGGCTCTTCCAGTGGATAAACAGGGAGCCCGTCCTTCAGGGAGGAACCTACCTGAGGTCGAAAAAAAATCTGCCATAGAACAAACTCCTACACAAAGAATGAATCTTCAGGTCCCCTAAATCCTAATGATGGTCCTGTAAATTCTCCAGCTGATAAATTTAAGGAAAGAAAAAAAAGTAAAATGGTCTCCTGAGGAGTACAAAGTTGTTATGACTGCATTCCATGAAGCGTTACTCAAACCTCAGAATATGACATTTGGCGAGAGAAGGTTAAACAATTAGAAAAGTACATAGACAAAATAAACTAGCCAATGTAAGAAGGGACATGGATTGACAGAGGCTGAAATTAATGAAATAAAAACCGAATTGCAACAAGAATAGATGAACCAACAAAACATGAAAAGGAACCGGAATCGAAAAAAAAATAACATCACACAAGCCTCAGGTCATAATGAAAAAACGAAATACACACAAATCACTGTGAAGATAATGCTGAAAATTTAGAAATGTTGGAAAGGTATGATCTTAGTCAGTCACAAGATTTAATAAAACGAGTTCAAAATTCATCGAACAGAATTATTTCACAGAAAACAAGATTGACAAGAAGCCAAGGATGAAATCATGAGCCATATAAGTCGCAATGGAGGAACGAGAACAACTCCCAAAATTACAACCAACAAAGCATAACCTCAAAACTATTAAGCTCTATAATGCAGCACTCAAATTGATTCTGATGAAGAAGACACTCATATAAATCTCAATGAAGCAATATATGCATCAGCAATAGCAGCAACAAATAAACTGAACATCAAAGTAAAAAAAAGGCAGTCTCACAGACATGAAGATCCACCTTGAAAAAGAAAAAAATAGAAAAGAAATTGAACACCTTAGAAGTGAATTATCAGTACTGATGAACTAGCAAGAGGAGTAAAATGTAAGAACTAGAAAAGGCAGAAGAGTCGAAAGAAAATACAATATCAGGAATGAAAATGAAGTCCTATCAACTAAAGAAAAAATAAAGCAAACAATACAACTGAAGGCTCAAAAGAATAAGACGCTACGAGAAAAGATCAAGATTCTATAGACAGAACAAGATCTTTCAAACCGATGCAAAGAAATTTTACAGGGAAATAGGTAAACAAAGAATTGAAGGACAGTCCCCCTAAAATGGAAGAAGTTAATTCTGGGGGAAAATATATGGGCTTGCCCTAAAGAACACAACGAAGAGGCAGATTGGATTGCGCAAGAGTTAGAACGAATGAAAAATAAACCAGAACAGACATGGGCGGAATCACAGAAGAAGATGTTAAATGTGCACTGAAAAAAGCACACAACTGGAAATCTCCAGGAATAGATAAAATTCCTAACTTCTGGCTATATTATTTAAATACAGCACACAAAAAACTCGCCAAAGAACTTCAAGAAATGGTTACCGATCCAACTAAAATTCCTGCATGGATGACCAAAGGAGTTACCTTTCTTCTACCCAAAAATAGTGACACAAATATTCCGAAAAAACTATAGACCAATTACATGTCTTCCAACAACATACAAACTGTTAACATCTATTTTAACAAAACAGACATATTTCTTCTTGGAAAGAAATGACATACTACCACTTGAACAAAAAAAAGGGTGCAAACGAAGCTGCTACAGATGTAAAGACCAATTACTTATTAATAGGATGATCCTGGAAAACTGCTTCCGTGGAAAAAAAAAAATTAGTATTGCCTGGATAGATTATCGTAAAGCATTCGATAGTGTACCACATTCCTGGATCTTAAAGTCTTTAATGTACAAGGTATCACCCGTTATCATCAATTTCATCAAACAATGTATGTCGATATGGAAAACTACACTTTACCTCAATCATAAAATGGAACCTATAAGTCTGGCGAAATAAACATCAATAGAGGAATATTTCAAGGTGACTCTTTGTCTCCTTTATTATTTTGCAATAATAGCATTAACCAGCCAACTTAACAAGACAGAATGCGGTTACAAAATAGCTCAAAAGAAAATAAACCATCTATTTTACATGGATGACTTAAAATTGTATGCTAGGAATGACAATGAGCTGGAAGGTCTTCTGCAAACTGTAAAATGCTTCAGTGAAGACATTGGAATGAAATTAATTTGGATAAATGTGCTAAAGCTACAGTTTTACGAGGATCGCTACAACAAACTTCCTCTATTAGTTTAGACCCTGCTGTAACAATAAAAGATTTAGAACAAGGAGAAGCTTATAAGTACCTAGGTGTAAATGAGAGTTTCACCATAAGAAAATGAAAGAAATAGTGCGTAAAGAGTACTATAAACTGGTATTAAAAACTGAATTGAATTCTCAGAACAGAATTATGGCCATTAATAACCTTCTTGGTCCAATATAGTTTCAACATCTTGAACTGGACTCTAAAATGACATCAGACAAATGGATTCTAAAACAAGAAAAAGCTTTTTCTAGCAAGATGCATCATCCAAAGGCTGATGTAGACCGTCTATACATACCCCGTAAAGAAGGTGGAAGAGGTCTTATTCAGCTAGAATTGTCATACAAGACAACAACTATTGGCTTACTAACTTACATGGAAACAACAAATGACTGGATGATAAAATTAGTGAAACAACATGAAAACAGAAAGAAAAAATATTCAATAATAAAAGAAGGCAGTAAATACAAACAACATTTACATTTAGTAGATTCTGTAGTAAATCAAAACAGAAGCCAAGAACCAACTATTGCAGCAAAAAGATATGAAAAAAAAAGCCAAGGATAAAGCCCTTGAACAGATGAAACAACGCTGGCAAGACAAACCTCTGCATGGCCAATATCCAGAACGTGCAAATAAACCCAATGTTGATAAAGTTAATACTCATCGATGGTTACGAGCATCTGGATTAAAGTCTGAAACTGAAGGCTTTTCTTGCAGCGCAAGACCAGAGTCTTTTCACTAGGAATTTTCAGGCAAATATCATACATAATAATGTGGATCCAAAATGCAGGTTCTGTGACAAATACAAGAAACAATAGACCATCTAATCTCAGGATGTTCTATACTTGCCCCAAATGAATATAAAAATCGTCACGATAGAGTGGGCAATACTTACACTGGACAATGTGCAAACACTTTGGAAATGTAAGCAAACACTGGTATGAACATCGGCCAGCGCCGGTTACAGAAATAGAAGATGTCACCATTCTATGGGATTATACCATCCACACAGACAGAAAAATTGAAGCAAATAGGCCGGACATTATTGTCAAAAACCAGAAAGAAAAAACTTGCCTACTAATTGATATGGCGGGATTGTAACATAATCCAAGGAATTTGAAAAACTATCAAAATACAAAGACCTGAAATTGAAATAGAAAAAAATGTGGAAATTGAAAAACAAGAATAATACCAGTGGTAATAGGTGCACTTGGAATTATAAAAATGGAACAAAACAACACATTGAAAGAATCCTTTTCATTGTCTTATAAGTACAACACACACTAAGGAGAACTTTGTCTATGTAACGCTAGCAACTTCATCGGAGATAAAAAAAAAAAAAAAAAAAAAAAAAAAAATTAAATGAAATGTGGCCATAACAACACACCACGACCTGCCTTAGGTCTTTCCGCAGACTTGTAGGTGTGTCCATAGCAGAAATAATAATAATAATAATAATAATAATAATAATAATAATAAAACAAGAATAGTATCAATCATAACAGGTGCGTTTGGAATGATAAAAAAGGAACACACATTAAAAAAAACACCCTGAAAATCCCAGCTTAAGAGAAATACAAATAATTGCCTTTGATAAGTACAGTCCACGCGCTAAGAAAAATTTTGTCTATGTAACGCTAGTGATGTTATAGGAGTTAGAAAAATAAATTTTGAAATGTAGCCATTGCAACACATAACTACCTACCTTAGGTATTCCAGCAGACTTGGTTAGTAATGTGACCATAGCAGATATTGACATATAATAATAATAATAATAATAATAAAATAATACAAACACAAGAATCATTTGTTACATCCTTATTCTTTTAGAAAAATAATATTACAATAAATGCCATTGTTCTACGGATTTGAGTCATACATTTCAATAAATATTTTTAAAATGGTTTATGTCCTTCCACGGCCTTCTTTTCCTTTACTATCTGTAAATTAGCATGACTTATTAGAGAAGATAATAGAGAAGTTTTCCATGTCCCTCTTAACAGTTCTGAATTCAACGCTCTCCTTGTGCTAGACCGGCTGCCATCCAACGCTAAAGAGCCTCGTCTATCCTAATATTTAACTTATAACTAGTAAAGGAAGTGATTGATTCTCTTCTTTGCGAAAGTAAAAGTAAAAGCAACAGACTTAAATTTGAACACGCCCCCGCATTCCATGCGGATAATCGTTACGCTACCCCCACATTTGATGTACCAAGGATTTTGTTGATGAACCTTTTCATTCTTATAAATTTCTAAAGTTATTTAATATTATTCGCGGTACTTTCATCGGAGTGTTGCTTGGCGAGAAAAAAAGTGATAGTCTGAAGCTGATAAATATGGAGAATGGTCTGCCTGGGGAAGGACATCCTATCCTAGCTTCTCGGGTAGGTTGTTGCGTCCCATTTGCAACTTGAGGACGACAATACTGCAAAATAACGGAGAGACTGTCTTTGGTAGATGTAAGTTGTTTTTTTTTATCACTTTCAATGTGAACATTCCTAATCACTATCACGCTGCACGATTTAGCCAACATATTGATGGAAAGTTTAGCACCACCTCGTATATATTTAACACATTGAACCCTGACCCCTTGGTAGTGTCGGGTTCAAAGGGTTAATATCGGTACTCATAGAATATTTGAATAAAGAAATGGAAATTAAATAAAATCCCACTGTAGTGGTATTTACATAAACTAATTAATACATCCGGAATACTCAGGCTATATAATAACTCCCATTAGGAGGAGGGAGTACTTATGAGCATTGAGTAATAACATGAAATGTTTAGGAATTCATAACACCTACCTTGCATGCAGCGTGGAGAAAAGCTTATTTGGAGTTTAATTTTTTTTAGTTTGAGATTCTCCCTCTCTCTCTTTTAATCAAAATCCTTTGTTGGGACAAATCTTTTGTTTGTAATATGTAGATGAACATACGACACATTCCACAGGTTATGTATTGCTTCAAAAAAATTATTACAGCATTACACCGATATACTTCGTTTTGGGTTTTTTTTTTTTTAACAGTAACCGTAGAATATCCAATGATCCTGAAAATAAGATGATTATTTCTGCTTGAATTGGTTTCTGCAGATGTCCGGTGCACTTAACTGCTGAAATCCCTGCAAAATTCGAAACTGACGCCTTGAAATGGTGACTAGATTAAGCGGAAACACTCGTCTTCTGGCGTTTGATGCATCTGCTGTTGTTATGGTTGTCAGAGTCGAATATAAAAAAAATTAAAAAAAAACAATGATTCGATTGGAGAGTTGGAAGAGAAAGAAGAGTACGGAGAGAAAAAGAGTGGGGGAAAAAGAAGCTGGCGTTGAAAGAGAAAAACGAACAAGAAAGAACAGAAAAAAAAGAATACAAGACAAAAAGAATAAAGAGGAGAAAGAGGACGAGAAAACTAACGTAGGCGAATACGAGGGTTGGCTGAAAAGTTCATAGGCTGACCAAGATATAAATGTAAGTAGACATACCAGTTGGTAGCCTACCAGTTGTTGAAATCTGGTATACTTGCATGTCTTTTAGTCAACAAACAGGTGTGTTTGTTTAAATTTATATCTTCGTCAAGAAGAAGAAGAAGAAGAAGTGGTGGTGGTGGTGGTGGTGGTGGTCGGATGGAATAAAAAGAAAGAAAAGAATGAAGACAGAGGAAGAAGAGGAGAGGAGGAGGAGGAGGAGGAGAAGGAAGAGGAAAGCCAGAAGGCAAGAAAAAAGCGAGAAAGAGGTGAAATAGGAGGTAGAGTAAAAGATGAGGAGGGAAGAACAACAAAACAAAGGTCAGTGAAGAAATAAATACGAGGAAAGAGGAGGAGAAGGAGGAAGGGGAGGGAGTGAAATGCGTAGAGGAAGTAGTAGTTAGAAAGTAGAGAATGTTGGACGATTTCCTCAAAGATGAAGAAGAAACTCGAGGCGACAGAGATGTCATTCTACAGAAGGATCCTAAGGATATCATGGACCGAGCGTGTGAGCAACCATAAGATCTTAGAGAGGCTGCAAACAAGGAGGCTTATACTTAATATCAGGAGGCAGCTGAAGTTTTGGGGTCACATAATGAGGAAGGAGGGCCTGGAGAATCTGGTACATAAAAAGAAAAAGAAGGAAAGTTAGAGCGGTAAAAGAATGCCAGGAGAATTGGAAAAAGAGGTGGGGAAATTGAGTCGGGTAGAAAAGAATTGTGGGAGGAGGAGAAAATGAATAAGCAAAGGAGAGAGAGAGAGAGAGAGAAATTAGACAAAAGAAGGAATGAGTGAATGAGAAGGGATAGAAGGAGGAGAAGGAAAACATAAGCGAAGAAGAAATGAAGAAGTTGAAGGGAAGGAGGTGCTAAAAGTGAGATAAAAAAGACGAAAGAGACAAAGAATAAAGAAAAATTAGAACTCAACAAGAAGAGAAAAGGCGAAAAAAAATTATTATCTTGATTACAACGTTTTTTTTTTTTTTTTTTTTTCGATTGTTCGTAAGAGAGCAGAACTCCAACTAAGCTTGGGGTACAAATATACAAAGCCCAGTATGACCATCATGGTGCTCAGTCTAATAAAGGGAACACCAAGCACATGGAGCCAAATGTGTGCTATATACTGAGAGGTTTTCATAAAGGCAACGCATAATATTGCAGGTGGAGGACTAGTTAGAAATAAATTTAGGTCGGGTAACCCAGTCCCATTGGAGGGTTTCCAAGAATCTAGTTGTGACTTCAAAGTTGCTTTGATTGCCTCCTTCAAACTTAAAAAAAAACAACTTTCAAAACACTGCCACTCCTGCCGCTTGTTAACAGATACTCAGTTCGTCAACCCTTAAGAAAAAAAGCCCAACTGGTTATGATCTAGCATCTGACCATCAAATCTGTAGTACGAAATGAGATATTTACCGTAGCCCATATTATTATTATTATTATTATTATTATTATTATTACATTCTTTGATTTCTGTTTTATATATATTCCTTCAGGGTCTCAACTAGAGACCTAAGATCAAAGATGGCTTCATGACATTTTCCACTGATCATTTTTCTAAAATAAATAAATAAAAAACTACGATCACACACATGATTACATAGATAAAGCTCTTCGTAATGTGTGAGCTGTACTTGTGAGTACAATTTTTTGTATTTCTTTAAGGCATGGGCTGCCAGGAATCCCTTCAACGAGTCTATCGGAATCTTTTCCAATCAATTCGAGGTTTCCTACTACAACTAGAACTATTGATGTCCTCATGTGCCACATATTTGAGATTTCCACTTCAAGATGTATCTTCAAAGATACATTACAATCTGCAGTGGCCGACATGTCAATAAGAAAGCACATTTTATTTTTGTGGTCTTTGATCACAATGTTTGGGCGATTAGCTTTGATTGTTCCGTCTGTATATATTGTAAAGTCCCATGAAATTTTTATAGATCCTATTTCTTTAACCGGGTCTGGGTAACGATCATACCAGTTTCTTATAGTTTCCTTCTCGTCATTACTATTGTTGTTGTCATTATTATTATTATTATTATTATTATTATTATTATTATTATTGTTCTTGTTATTGTTTTGTTGTTGTTGTTGTTGTTATTGTTTTTATCCTCATATTACAATTCTGCTTCTTCCTCCATTAATTAGTAATTTAGTTGACGTGTCTTATACCCTGCCATTATCTCAAATGAATAATGCACCATTCTGTTTTGATTGAGAGAAAAAAAAATTGAAGTAAAAGATATATCAGAGGCACTGTTTAGGGAAGGGAAAGAAAGAAAGAAAGAAAGAAAGAAAAAGAAAGAAAGAAAGAAAGAAAGAAATCGACAGAGAAGATAGAGGAGGTGATAATGTTCTCATGCGTTTATTGTTTGCTTCATTGAAATGGAAATTCTTCTCAGTTTTGAACCTTTTAATTTCTGCTGTATGAATGTTATTGCAATATTTTGTTAAAAGTTAACCTCAAATATTTAACGATGCAAAAGGAAAATATCTATCACCGTCTACGCAAAGGGCTCATTCAGTCATTAAATTATAAATTAAGATTAATCGGAAAATGAAAATTGGAAAGCCGTGAAATTTTCTTGGGTACTGCTAATTATTATTATTATTATTATTATTATTATTATTATTATTATTATTTCCTTTGGTTTCTGGTACATACTCATTTCTTTACGGGTCCCAACCAGAGAACCAATTCAGAAATGGCACCATGATCCTTCCACTGAGTAATTTTCGGGGGGAAAAAAAGGCTAAGATCACACATATTTTACATCGATAAATCCCTTCTTAAGGTGTTGGGTGTACTCGTGAAAACATTTTTTTTATTTCTTTAAGGCATGGGCTTCCAGGAATCCTTTCAACGAGTCTGTTGGAATCTTTTCCAACCAATCCCAGGGCTCCAACTACAACAGGGACTGTTAATGTTCTCATGTGCCACATTTTTGAGATTTCCAAGGTCCTTGTATTTTGATAGCATTTTAAAAATTTTCAAAGATTCGTTGCAGTCTTCAGGTATTGCCATATCAATAAGGAGACTTTTTTTGCGGTCACCGATAACGATGTTCTGAACGATTAGCATTGATTGTTGTTATTTCACTTGGACCATTAAAAAAATAATGGCTACTTTCAAGAATTTTTTGCGATTTTATTATAGTTGAAAATATCAAAAAAATTATTTTGCTCCGATTAGTTTTCATGCTTAGTAAATTCCTAATTTTAAATATGGTTTCCTCAGCATCGAGTAATGGTTAACGGGTTAATCGTGTTGGCTATTGCTACAGTGTAGTGAGTTCGATCCTTACCGAGTGGTCTATAGTTTAGGACATTTGGCAAACTAAACTTAATAAATAGAAACTTTGAATAATTATGATTGATTTGATTTTTACGGCTTGTCAACCCCTTACGGTGATTTTTTACTCTGAATTTCTGAAATGAGGAATCATCATTATCTACACTATTTATATTCGGACTATTATCCTCATATTTATTCTTGTTATCACTACGTTACAGTCGTTGTGTACTCTAGCCTTCCTCACGTGTATATCAAATTTGTAATCGACAGTGAATTCTGAACAGAATCATTTATTTAATGTACGGGAGTAGACTGTTCTCATTCCACTGGCCATATCTAGGGTTACCTTCTCGTTCTATGACTAAGAGTTATGTGTATTCAATTCCTTGCAAAGAATATAAAGGTGAAAAATATGAAACTGTCCCCTAATTGTAAGGCGGGGGGGGGGCATCGAATAGCTTTAGTTAGAGGTGAGATAATGAAATTTAAGATGGCTGATCATGTATAATCAGTCTCTGTGAAATAAAGTGAAAATAATGGGCAAGGAAGAACATTGGAGAGTTAGAGGTCTGAAAGAATCAGCTTATATGCGAGGATATGGGAACCTCCTCAGTAGGCCTAGCATAGAAATAAATACAATATAGGAGTCGCTAATAAAAAAGAGAAATGACAGCAACTCTACAACCGCATTCAAAATATGGGCAGCAGAAGCATTCAAAACATGATGAAGAGTAGTAGTAGCAGGTGCAGCTGTCGCAACCTAATCAGCAGCCAGATTAGGTTTAACCCTTTGACCCCTATGTTCCAAAACAATTTTAACCCTTCTGCCTCAGCTCCTGGGTCAACATTTGCAAATAATTGGTATGTAATGTTTCACGGTAGATATAAAAATAGTTACAAATGTTTATCCACCGCTCAACCGGTGGCTGGGTATTAAGTCATTTTCCTCTACCAACCGGTAAATCGATGGTCAGGGCTCGGTTAAGGCTCGGGCTTCACTACACTACGGACAATAGCCTAGTGAATAAAAGTGTTGGTTTATGAATTTGGTCACGTGGTTCAATCCATGGGTGGAGCAGTGTGTACTTACACACAGTAAAAAGAGGCGAGCAATAACTGAATAGTACTACTACTACTACTACTACTAATAATAATAATAACTAGACGATATCCCTAAAGAGTAAAGTAGGCTCTAAAGAAATGTTTAATTTCATACCGCCGGGATGTATGTAGTGGACTCTTAGGAAGACATACGAAAGTGTTGCACGAAAACGCATACAACGCGCATGTTGGCAAGACATTCTCTTTCTTTGCTTATTTGAATGAAGGCAACGGATGTATTTTCTAGATTATTTCTGTTTAATTTTTATTGTTTTTTTCCAAGAATTTCTTTTTCAAATAATGGTTCAAGATGTTAATCGATTTTTTTTTATATTAGTTCTCCAGTTATTCTCCCTTATTTCATCGACTTTTCTAGAATCTAAATTTTTTTTCAATAATGGTTGCTTTTTATTCTCACTGGAAAAATTAGCCTTATAATATGAATTTGGATAAAAAAATACATTAAAGCAAACACCACTGTCTTGAAACATGATAAAAATTAATATCTTCTGGGATTATGAAATCTAGACTGTCGGTGTCAGCCAAGTGAGAAATCCATGTCCTTCCATTTCCATATTCACCTTTGTTTTGGTACAATTATTATTATTATTATTTTTATTTTCTTTGATTTCTGGCGTTTACACATTTCTTTCCGGGTCCCGCCAAGGGACCTAAGGTTAGAAATGGCGTCATGACACTTTCCACTGACAAAAAAAAAAAAAGATTACATAGATAAAGCCCTTCGTAAGGTGTGGGCTGTACTTGTCAGAACAATTTTCTGTATCTCCTTGAGGCATGGACTTCCAGAAATCCCTTCAATTAGTCGACTGGAATCTTTTCCAACCAGTCCAAGGGCTCCATCTACAACAGGGATTGTTGATGTTCCCATATGCCACATTTTCGAGATTTCTATTTCAAGATTGAATGGCCCCCACCTATTTTTTTAATTATAATTTTTAAAGTTTAAAATGGATTTCTAAAATTGAAAAAGCATTCTTGAATATATATGTGGCGTATTATATGTACGAACCCACCCTGATTTCGATATCAGTACGCGTCAACGGGACCAAGTTAGAACGGCACTGGGTGGTCACCTTTACTTTTCACACTGCCATTCAATTGTCACACACATACAAAAATCGTATATATACATACATATATATATATATATATATATATATATATATATATGTGTGTGTGTGTGTGTATATATATATATATATATATATATTTGTGTATATATATATATATATATATATACATATATATGTATATATATATATATATATATATATATATATATATATATATATTATAAATTAATTAATTTAAAATATGGTTTATTTCGCTGCACAGTTCTAACCATGTTTCAAAAATGGAAGCTAAAAAGCCCCGAATTTAATTTTTTAATTAAATTAAAGACATTAGTTCCATTTCATCCTCAAGCGAATTTTGGAGTAACTTTTAAAATTACTGGCTTTTAAAGACACAGCTTTAATCATAATTCATGTTTCCAAGGTTACAACTGATACATTAAAATATAGATATAATGAACACCCAGACACCCTCGTCTAGTAAACTGGATTCATCTGTAACCTTGGAAACATGAATTATGATTTTAGAAAGCCAGTAATTTTAAAAGTTACTCAAAAATTCGCTTGAGGATAAATGAACAATGTCTTAATTTAATTAAAAATTAAATTCTAGGCTTTTAACTTCCATTTTTGAAACATGGTTAGAACTGTGTAGAAAATAAACCATATTTTAAATCAATTAATTTATAATATTAATGCTCTATAAATTTACATTGAGCACTATTTTGTAAAAAATAAAAATATCTATAAGATCACCGGATTATATATCTTACTGTTCTTTTCTTTATATATATATATATATATATATATATATATATATATATATATATATATATATATATATGTGTGTGTGTGTGTGTGTGTGTGTGTGTGTGTGTGTGTGTGTGTGTGTGTGTGGTGTGTGGCGTATGTGTCTTATGTATAGATTATTATTATAATAGTAATAGTAATATTAATCTCAGTTTCTTTTCCCACACTTCTCGCTTGAAAAAATCTTTCGGCGTCTTGCTTACCAATCAAATTTGATCTTCAAAAAAGTAAATTTTCTTTTATCGACCCCTCTCCTTATAAAAAATTATCAGATTCTTTTTATTGCATCTTAGTGGCTTTGTCGCCTTACTTAGAGTAAATAATTAAACAAAATCGATTTAACTTTTGATATTGTTGCTAGTAGTAGTAGTAGATTTATATTTTCCATTTCATCCGATTATTATTATTAGTAGTAATAGTAGCAGTAGTAGAATTAATAGTAGTAGACATACTGGTAATATTATTATTATGATTGCTATTATTATTAGTAGTATCAGTAGCATTAGACTTACTTCTTCATATTATTTTTAGTACTACTAATGTTAATGTTATCAGTCTTGTCATTTATTGTTTATTATTATCATTTTTTTTTTGTGAGACGCTTCTGTCTTTTTTGTTTTGCTTTCGATTTTCGATGCATTTTGTTCTTCAAATGAAAACGGAACCTTTTTGACCGACCATCTGTTACTCTTCCCACAAGACGAACTGGCGCCGTTGGGAAGCTTCATCTTTGACAAGCTATTGTCGCTTAGTTATCGTCTTCAAAATCGTACTTGAATGACTCCAAGAAAAGTAAAAATAAAAAATAAAAAAAATAAAAATAGCAAAAAAATGCGAATGGTTCATCGGTAAACAACGCCCTCAAGTAGCGGTTTATTGTGTCATCAACTTCATCATTGACCCGTTGATCGACATCTTCCGCTTTTTCACAGACGTACTTTGTTCTCCGTCATCGATATAATTATTTATTTTAGCACCACAATAACCAGATAACCAATTGGAATCGATCCATGAACTGGTCAGCAAGACTAAGCCTATCGAATAAATCTTTATGAATGGCTCAGTGCAAAGACAATTCCTAGTCCGGCATAGGGATTTAATAATAACGCAGATGCGTATTAGCCCCGAACCCCCAGATTAGGGAAGGGAGGAAAAACCTGATTGAGGGCCCCGCCAAGTGGTTTGTGACACTCACGCAGTAGACTAAGCACAACTGACTATCAAATGATGAAGAAGTATTCCCGAGATTTTGACGTTATTCTGGGGTCTTTTTTTTTTATTATTTTGTCCAAATCTGTGAATTTGTATTTTTCATGTTAAGTTCCTAAAAACATTATATAAAATTCATTACTTTTTTTTCCATAATGCTACATGTGTTAAAATTATCCAATTTTCTAACAAGAAAAATCTCAAATTGATGATATTTAACATCAATTTGAGATTTTTCGCGTACTTTAGTTTCGTTACCATAGCAGCACAGAACCGATACTTTTTTTTTTTAAAAATCAGATCTCGTATTGCAAGGAGACAGAATGTGTAGTCGCTATCAAGAGTGGTGTCCCCTAGGGTTGTCGCAGAATCAAGCAAGTGCAGAGATTTAACTATTTAGAAAAGCACTATTTTCATTACTCGGACTATTGTCCTCATCTTTGTTGCCATATTTATCACAACGCTTCAGCCGTTGTAGGCTCCGGCCTTCTTCAGGTGGTTAGAATGTGGAACTGAACCTTTTATTTCGCTCACTGAGGTAGACTGTTCTAGTTTCATGTGCCATGTTTGATGGATGTCAGTTATCAGTTATTTCCTGTTAATTCAGCTTTCCATGTTCTCCACTGCCTTAACCAGGTATTGAACTTACACTCTTTGGGTCCTGTCACTGGATCTAACCAACGCCCTTATCCACTGTGCTATGTGTCCTTGAGACAAATAGTATTTGGAAAAAGTTATAACAAATGATGGGAAATATAACAGAGAAATCCGAAGGTACATTGTTATAATGAATTCTGACCAGAAAAAGCTAAAGAAAGGATCAACAAACAGGGCTTAAGTGTTATGCAATACAAGAGCCACTAGATTCCAGTGAATATTGAACAATTTCTTCACAAATGAAGAAGAGACTTGAAGCAACAGACGTGCGGTTCTACAGAAAGATGCTGAGAATACCATGGACAGAACATGTGAGCAACGATAAAGCTTTAGAGAAAATAGAAACAAAAAGGACACTAATACTTACTATCAGGAAAAGAGTTGACATTTCTAGGGCACATAGTGAGGAAAGAGAGCTTGGTAAATGTGATACACACCGGGCTGATTGAAGCAAGAGGGCCACTCGTATTCGAGAATACGCGTCTACTAGGTGCCGGGAGGTAGCTAATCCCTATTGCCGACGCTTGCTCAGGCGCATTTGTGAATGTCTCACAGGGCCCAGCTGTCGTTTATACTGCAAATATGCTGAGCAGACCTTAGTTACAGTTTCTGAGAAAGAGCATGTTATCTAGCGTGATCAACAATTTGAGGCCAGCACGCTCAATCCCTCTACCACGATGACTTGTGACTTCGTGCCAGCACAGATGTCGACGACACCCAAGGGTTCCGACAAACCAATTTTCAGGCACTTTACAAAACCCGTTGGGATCGATAACAACAAATCGACCATGGTAAGATTCGAACCCGGGTCTCATGGTCAGAATGCGAACATTCTAACCATTCGGCCACGTGTCCTTTGAAGCAAGACGGACAGAAGAAAATAACATATAACTAAATCAGTGAATGAATGGCGGAAATAGATAACAAAAAGAAAAAAAAACCAAGTAATTTTTCAGGAATTTTAAAACAAAAAGACACATGCTATTCAAATCAGAGTTTAAATTTCTGGAACACATAATGAGGAAAATAGGTTTGGTTTAGTTTGTTTTATGGCATATCAAAACCTCAATGGGTTATTTAGTGCCAGAAAATATTTCTCCCTTTAGAAATATATATATATATATATATATATATATATTATTTAAAAAAAAAAAGATTCCTTCGCTACATAAGAGTTTTCATGTTTCAAAAACGAGAGCCGAAATTCCTAAATTTTTGCTTGAGGATGAAACAGATCTTGATACTTTAACTCAATTTAATTTTAATAATTATATTGAGGTTTTCGGCTCTCGTTTTTTTTTATGTAGCGAAGGAATCATATTTAAAAAAAATAATTATAATTAAAGCTCTACTTCTGTATAGAGCAGTGTTTTTAAATATAAAAAACAAAATATTCAAGAACTCCGGATTATTTACCTAACGTGTTTTTTCCGATTTTTCTACATATCTGCACACACACACACACACACATATATATATATATATATATATATATATATATATATATATATATATATATATATATATATATATATAAAATGAACATTGGAGTCAAAACATAAAGGCGACAGTCTGTTTCATACTAGACGCAATCGTCAGGCCACGATGACGATTTCGTCTAACGTAAAGCAACCTGTCGTCTCTAAGTGTTGACTTCAATGTTCACTTTTATATTTACATACGCTCAATCTCTGATATTGAGCACTTTATCCCATAAATATAGCACACCTTAAGACTATATTTCTTCATATATATATATATATATATATATATATATATATATATAAAGGAAAAGAAAGTTATATATATATATATATATATATATATATATATATATATATATATATATATATCCATGTGAAGAGAAAGTATTTTTTTTTTTTTTAAGAACAATTTGCAGATCATGTCTCATTATCACCTTTTCAGAGAGGGCCTATAGGGATTTTCCAAGGGGCGCTTAGATGTGGCATAAGCCGGAACGAATGGCACCCAGTGAGAATCGAACTCACTCAGTCGTAATGGTTCTATCGAGACGAGCTTTTTAGCCATTACACCGCCTTGAGGCCTACATGCGAGAGACAATTAATTTGTTGGTATTCTTCTTTTCTTTAATAAAGAATTTCGGGTAATATATCCGTTTTCCTAGTTTTATTTGTGTAGATAGGATTTTTTTTATCAATAGCCTTTTTTACATTTATCATGATTCTCTCCTGTTTTATATTTACTTGTAGAGGCCGACCACTGTTAGAAATGATAGTATATCATTCACATTTACCTTCTCGAACAGCTCAGAATATGCTATGCTATTGGAGAAGTTGGCAATCGTGCCTTCACATATCATTTAAGTTTTTCTTCTTTTTGATCATGAAATATTTTTGTGTTATTGGTAAATACTTGTCTGATTTCTTTTTTTTTTCTTTTGTTTGGTGATATGCAATTTAATTGAACTGTTATCAGATAAAAGACACATTAATCGACGTGATAAGGGTGCGGTTATGTAATCAATCTATGTGTTGTTTGAATTATTATATTTAGAGAGTCATTCTTCAATGGAGTAAACGAACACTATATTACGTAAAATGTGTAAACGATCAAAAATGCTGGATGCATTTAAGCGTAAATGCAAGAAATCACGAAAATAACAATTTATCAATGTCACCCCCAACAAAATTTTTCAACCAGGCTAAGGTGCCAAAATAGTCTGAAAAACAGTGGTGGAGACACAGGGTTTCGCAGGCGGGCATATGACCCCCAGAAATAATTTATGACCCCCAGTTTGTCCCCCCGTCAGAAATTTTTCTAATAAATTGTCGGGAAATTTGTGAGTAGTAAAAATAGCAATGTTTTCAGCTTTCATGTGTTTTCAGTTGCTACAATCTTGGTTACTAACAAGAGACATTGTTGTAACATTTTATCGGATGATATGGTGTTTTAACTCCGCATCATTAATAACAACAAAGCGAAATACGAAGCCAAAAGTGCAACAATTTCAGTCTTGCCTGTGTATCAATTCGCTGAGATATAATTTTCCATTGAGTGAGCGATATACTTTTGAATATATCTACTAGTGTTGGGACGATTAATCGGAATCGTGAATCGGAAAAATCGGAACTTTTGTGGGTATCGGAAAAATTTGTGCCCATTTTCCGATTCCAAAAACGATTCTTTTAAATTTTTAACTTAATTTTCCATTATTGGTACTAATGATAAATATTTATTGTTTTAAAATTATCACTAAAACTAAAATCATAATAGCATCAAAATACGATGTAAATTTATTTTACTTGTATAAAGAAAAACAAAAAAATAAACTTTGCATAAATTCTCTAGGTAACCTTTAAAAGAATGCAGTTGATTTACAATGTTCCGAAAAATGCTTAAAAATTAAATAGAACATTTTTGTCAAGAAAAATACTTTCAAATATCATTGATAAATGGTACCCAGAAAATGATGCAACGGGAAATTGGACACCGGAAAATTAGCAACAGAAAACCATGAGCCAGTCGAGACTGTCGGATCTGGCTCTGCTGTCCATTGAAAACGAGCTTACAAGACAAACAGATTTTGACGATGTCATTGACCAGTTTGCCACAATGAAAACAAGAAAACATTCATTCTAAGACCATAGTATCGAATGTCATTCTTTTGTGTATTGCCGTGTTTTGTATTTAGTTGTTCTGAATTTTAAAAACCTTTTGATTTGAACTGATTATTTTGTGGTATTGGATTTTGTCTTGGATCATACATGTAAACAGTAATGTACCAGCCAGTAGAGTAAAGTAGAGGTAGAGCATATATGAAAATTTAGCTACAGCTAACCATTCAGCATAGGGTGAATCGGGATCATTGGGGTGACATTTGAGTGGACCGCCCCGGGTGACGTTTACTCTAGCTACGCCACTGTCTTATTTTTTTTTTTAAAAGAATAACACAAACTGACGCGTGAAGACACAATATATTAAAAAAAGCGACATAACCGCTGAAGACGCTATATTTGTAAGATGATATTAAAACAGTAAAAAAAAATGTACGTTCATATCATCACATTATCAATAAAAGATATATTATAATGTATTATGGAAGCTGAAGGTAGTTGGGTATCAGGCATTTTCTTTCATATTTCTGATGTTGCATAAACGAAGAAAAAGTTACCGTTATATAGTCAATATATCAATTATTCTTAACGTGAGTGATAACGCTCTTCCTGGTAACCAGGTACTGCCACTGTTTACTTCCGGTGAATATCTGTATTTGAGAAAACGCCCCGTTTTTAAATAGTATTTTTTAACGTTTGTGTGGGTGTGCATGCGTGCGTGCGTGCGTGCGTGTACGTGCGCGTGTGTGAAAAAATGTTAACGTGGAAAAATGTTTGCTTGTGATGCGTTTCATCTTTCTGGACTTCATCAAACTAAAGTTGTTATATTGGTGCGACTACGCATGCGCACCAACGAGGGATGCTGAGAATTTATTTATTATTTTTTTTTTTAACCTAGCCGATTTCATGATAACAGCTATGGTGAATTGTCTAAATTGGGTAGGCGAGTGTAGGGTGTTTATAATAAGTAGCGGTATAGAGATATCTCCATAGACAAGCAAACTAGACGATGGCCAATACATCTTCCGTTTCATTTTTGACACCCCCACCTTTCCCCGACTTGACACCTTGAAAGTATCTCTATACTGCTACTTATTATAAACACCCTACACTCGCCTACCCAATTTAGACAATTCACCATAGCTGTTACCATGGGGATTTTGATTTCAATTTTAAAACAAGTAAATTTCAGATATACGTTATTCCAACAAAAATTTCGCTTGAAGATGGAATGGAGCCCATTTTACTTTCAACTCAATTTAATTTAAAGGATTATATTGAAGTTTTCGGCTCTTGTTTTGAAACATGAGACCTCTTATGTAGCGATTTGGAATCATATTTTTAAATAAATAATTATATATATATATATATATATATATATATGTGTGTGTGTGTGTGTATGTATGTATGTATTTTTCTAATCCATCTATCTTTCTTACCAATACTTCTATCTATCTATCTATCTATCTATCTATCTATCTATCTAGCTAGCTAGCTAGCTAGCTAGCTTAATAGATTGATGGTAAAATATTATGATCACTTTGAAGCTTCAACGAACTTCTCTCTCTCTCTCTCTCTCTCTCTCTCTCTATGTACTTCTGAGTTTTTCTCTCTATATATATCTCTGTATCGAACTAAAAGTTTTCACACACACGCGTGCACACACACACACACACACATATATATATATATATATATATATATATATATATATATATATATGCGTGTGTGCATCTATCTATCTATCTATCTATCTATATTAAGAGTTTCATATCTATCTATCTGGGTCTCATATCATTTATCAAGTCCTTTTTTTTCCTTTCCTTTATTTGTCTTGTAATCAAAGCATAATCACAAACGTTGTCTGTTCTGATTGCCGCTGATAACCAGGTGGACGCGGAGACCATTTGCGGGTTTATAGCGAAAAGCACGCTTGATCTCCGACCGATTCTAGGAAAACCTTTGCCTGGCTTTACGCTTTTGTCGCTGATTTTTCTTTCATCGACTATTTTTTGGTTCCGGTTTGTTCAATTAATTTGTGTCCTTTTTCTTCTTATATTGTTCCTTTCGGTGGCCAGAGGAATCCTTAATGTTTTACCAACACTGGAACTAATGCGTGTAAGATTTTTGTTCTTTTCTTTTTTCTTCGAATACATGATACTCGTCTTAATCTGCCCAGATTATGAGAAGATAAGCCCAAAGTTTGAACAACTTATGACTCACAGCTGGGGACAGGCGCTTTGAAATTTATATCTTCACTCATATAAGAAAGAGATAGTTGAGGTTGATGTGTCAGGTCATCTCACTGAGCGCTTAAAGGAAAACTTAAGTGTTGAGCTAATTCTTTTGTATCACTATAATGGATAAGTAATTCTTTATTTTATTGTTGTTTTTTTTTTTTTAAATATATAATCTGTTGCTGTCTAGGTTTAAACCGATTTTTTTTTTCATCATTTCGCCCCAAGCAAGGCAATAAAGACAGAAAGATGCAAGAAGTTACTAAGTGTTAGAGAGTATGAGAAAAAATACTACAGTGTAACCCGGATATAAGGGAGTTGTCGGGACCGGAGAAGAAGTCTCTTATATCCGGGTTTCTCTTATATCCGGGTTTGGTCTATTTTGTTTAGGTAAGTATGGGAACACTTTGGGACCAGAGAAAATTTCTCTTATATCCGGGTTTTTCTTATATCCGGGTCTCTTATATCCGGGTTACACTCTATTAATGAGTGAGAACCAAAGGTGAAGAAGAATTAAGATGGCATAAAATAACGATTGCATTGCCTTTAACTTTTTGAAAATCAATGTTGACTATGGAGGAAGAAACCGGAAAAGAGTTCCACAAGTAAGAAGTGCGGGAAAAGAAAGTATTAGCATATCATACATGGTTATATCTTACCGTTTCAATTGTAAAATGCGATGACTTTTTTTGCCAATCTAGTACTGAGATTAAATTCATAAAGTTTACGAACAAGTAGACGAAAGTTCGTTGGAAAAATTACCGTGAAAGTATATATAGCAAAGTCACAAGGAAGCTACGTTACGGTGGTGAGAAAGTAACTGAAGCCGAAATGCCAGGCCAGGACTAATAATATTGCAGATTCTTTTATTTATTTTATCAAGAATCTCTAAATATATGCAGAATCACTAGACCAAATATGACAACAATATCCAAAGCATAGACGAATGGTAGACTTATAAATATGTAAGATGACTTGAAAAAAATGACTTGAGAAGTTAGAAGGTTAGAGATGGCGAAGATCATTTTGGAAAATGTTCCTGGAATAATATATATATATATATATATATATATATATATATATTAAGAAATGGACAAAATCCGACAATTTATTTATTAGAGACATTTTTTATGTTTAATGTTCTTTTTTATAGATACAAGTATTTAAGTAAATGCTCTGTTTATAATAAACAGTATTAAATAACATTTACCGGCCTGAATGTCCGAGAAATTTTCATAGAAAATTCAGGCCGGTAAATGTTATTTAATACTGTTTATTATAAACAGAGCATTTACTTAAATACTTGTATCTATAAAAAAAGAACGTTAAACATAAAAAAAAATATCTTTAATAAATAAATTGTCGGACTTTGTCCATTTCTTAATATATGACGTCATTTGTTTACATTTGATACGCCAGAGCAGTTATGAATGTACGAGATTCATGGAAGATTGAAGTTTATAGGCAGTAAATTCGACCTTGCCTCCTTTGTGGCCGAGTCGGTGAAGGCACGTCAGCGAAAATGACAGTTCCGTATAGGATGCAGGTTCGAATCCTGTCAAAGGACGAATAATTTCTATGAAAATTTCTCGGACATTCAGGCCGGTAAATGTTATTTAATACTGTTTATTATAAACAGAGCATTTACTTAAATACTTGTATCTATAAAAAAGAACGTTAAACATAAAAAAAAATGTCTTTAATAAATATATATATATATATATAATCATTCCTTCGCTACATAAGAGTTCTCATGTTTGTTGTAGACTGGTTTCACAGTGTAGGCTTGTATTTGTACTAAGTCGGTCCTAAAATAGGTTCGACGTACAAAACGTTAGGAAGTTGATATAACAGGTAATGACACAGAGAAATCTAGTGGTGGTCGCTGATACTTTCAGTATCCGACTAACGCTCGTCCGACATCGACTGACTGACTAACGATATTTAGTCACCCCGCCATGAGGGCATCATGTGGCACAAGGCCGGTTTAACGTGGGATCTCCGAGCCCATTGAACCCGTATAAACGAGTTCAGGTTCGGTTTACTTCCCCGAAAGAGACTCCGCCCTTCGGCGTCGTCTCTTTCGGGTTCCTCCCCGCCCGAAGGCAGAGAGTTCAACCGATCAGCCAGTCGACTGACTGACCAACTCCCTGAGCGACTATTACTACTCCTACTTATTATAGGTTGGAGAGTCTATTAACTATAGAATACGTGTGTTCCACTATAACAATGTTTCAAAAAACAAGAGCTGAAAACTTCAATATAATTATTAGAATTAAACTGAATTAAAGTATCAAGCTGTTTCATCTTTAAGCAAAATTTTTTGAATAACTAATCTTGAAATTTACGCATCTTTATAAACATATTCATCTGTAAAATTGATTACTCTGGAAACGGCTCTACTTTTGTATCGAGCACTGTTTTTTAAAAATAAAAACAAAAATACTAAAGAACTTCGGATTATTTACCTAACGAGTTCTTTCCTATTTTCTATATATTTGCACACACACACACACACACACACACACACACACACACACACACACACACACACATATATATATATATATATATATATATATATATATATATATGAACTTTATTTCAATCCTTCATGAGCTTCCGAACCTGATCTATTATTAATTAATGATGAACATAGTATTTTCGCTTATGATCGATTTCATCACGATTCTTCTGTTAAGCTTGCTGAGTAATTATACAACCTTATTCCTCAAAGTAGGGTCTAATAGAATCGAGCTATAAAAACCTTGGAGAATTCCATTAATATATGTTTAATCATTTCGAAGATTTCTAAGCTTAGTCTGACAATTGAACAATTTTGCTGTTACATGATTTGCACATTTTTTAAATATAATTATATATATATATATATATATATATATATATATATATATATATATATATATATATATGCTAATGGCCAAAGTTGAATCAGACCAGGAAACAGTAATATTAAAAACGTTCTCAATACGCATATAAAAAGATAAACATTCAGCATGTAGAGCTTTTAAATATAGAAAAATAAGAAGTTCAGCTACTTTGGTTTCAAACTTTCAGTATCATCAGGTGATTTCGGTCACTTGATTTCTTGGCACTTTATTACTTAAAAATATTTTTTATGAGCACTATATTTTAAAAAAAAATAAATGAATAAGAGCATGGCGTAAGGGTATGGTAGAATGTGAGAAGTCGGAGGAGATGAAATCAGGTGTATTGGAAATGTATCGGTGGAGGATTAATTGAAATATACATACGTTCTTTTTATCCCATTTCAAAAGAACTGAAAGGGATCTTTTTAGTATGTATCTAACGGGACATAATTTCCAATCTCTGATTTAAAAGTTTTTTGGGGGTCTGGAAATGTTATTATAGATAATTTTTCTTGTTGACAAAGGTTGTAGGTATTGCTATGATTGTTCTAAGGCTTAGCTTTTTTTAAAATTTTCCATATTAGAATGGGATCCTTTTTTTTTCTCCCGTAATTTACACACATGTTTGGCTAGTTTAGTAGAATTTCTAAGGCTTTCTAGCTTAAAAGATGACTTATGATTACACCACCTCTTTTTAGAGTCACCCTTAGTACACCTTATATATATTTTTCTGATCATTTGTCTCTCTTAGCACCGCTTTGTAAATTACTGTTTCAGTTTCGCAAACTCCATCTAATGGACATCTGCTTTTATTTCTACGATTGCATATATTACTGTTAACAATATTTTCCTGCATATTAGTTTTGAAATTTATGACGTTTTGTTATTTTTTATTTTTATTTATTTTTTATTTTTTTAATTTTTTTTTTTTTTTTGGTTTCTATATTACTAGTACAACTATAGCTTAATTTAACTATGTTTTTATTAAATATTTTATGTAATTCGGAATTTTGGAAGAATTGCTTATTAAATAATTTGAAAAATATTTTCCCTATTTTATATTTGACCTCTAAGTTAAAAGTTCAGTTAAACCAAATATTTTTTCTTTTCCTCGAATTGTTTTTCCTTTGTTGTTTTATTTGAGGTTTAAATTCCAATTTGGTTTTATGCCGCACTACTTTTGAAGCCCTTTCTTATTCTTTCTTTTTATCTTCGAAAATTATTTTACTAGAGGAAATTCGAGATAACCTGGAATCTATTCCTTTGGGGATTTGCTTTATTATACTCGCAGGGCGGTTGGATGCAGCTTTCACGTATTTTAATTTTGTGTTGAGTTTCATGTATGAGGAGACACTGCCAGTTTGTAGATTTCATTCTACGTTCAGATACTTGACAACATTTTTCTTCATTTCGACTTCTATTTCAGAGATGAGGATTCGAAGAGTTTGAAAAACCTTTTTCTTATGGTTTCATCTGTTCTTCTATTGTCTGGTACTATCATCAGTCTGTCATCCCTATACAGGCCGTGGTTGTTTATATATACAATTTTGTTGATATCATATAAAATATGTAGGCCTATTGATTCTGAAACTTCAGAACCATCAAAGTAACCTTATGGTACATCGAAGTCGTCCTTTTTTATTTTAAATCCAAGCTTCTCTATTGTGGGATAAAATAGCTTTACCGGCAATATAAAATTTGTCCGTTTCTTCAGGTGTTATATTTACCAAGCCTTTGACGAATTACAACGCCTCAAGCTGGCCTTTCTTAGATATATATCGATAAAAGATTTTTTTAATGTCATATTTTATAAATACATATTTATCTTTGTTTGTAATTTGGTGAAAGCAAGAAATTCACTCACCTGTATCCTTCCAAAAATGCAATCACCTGCATCCTTCCATTGATTGGCTTGCGTCGCGATTCTTAATAAGTCGAACTTTTTTTTTTCAGTTTTTCTTGGTTTATTTTACCCCAACTTTTTTTTTCTCAGTTTTCCCAATAAGTTGTTTATTTTTAATCCGTAAAGACACGGGGTAAAGAGAGACGTAAAATGCTGGAGTTTTTGCAATAAAAGAGAAGCAGCCAACATTGAATAAGCTGTCTTTCTTCACGACCTTCCATGAAGAAAGACAGCTTCTTTTTTTTTTACCGTGAAATTTTTCGATGTGTGTACACACACAATTTTTTTTTTCAGTTTGAACGTTTATATGACGTCACCTTTAATGATTTGAAATTGATTCAGTCAAATGTTTGAAATGTTTTTTTATATTCATTTGGTCAATTGAAAAATAAATTTATAGAAAAAAAGTTTAAACAAAGTAACTATAAACAAAATGTGATTTTTTTTTTTTTTTTTTTTTTACCCAATTCAGTTTTGGTTGGGTTTAAAAGAAAGATTTTTGGAGAAATCGTCTTCATGATCCTTTGTAGTTAGAAATACTCACAGCATAATATATATATATATATATATATATATATATATATATATATATATATATATATATATATATGGATTCTGTCACTTATACCTAGTTTGGTTGCGATATATAGGCAGCTGATGAAAAATTGTCTGCTTCTCAATCTCATCCTGAGTACTCAGTATATTATATTTTGAACTTGCACCAGGCAATTTATATATCGATGATATATATATATATATATATATATATATATATATATATATATATATATATATATAATTGACTCTCCGTCGGATTCGACGTATGAGGGTCAAGCAGATCAGTTCCTAAGAAGCCGACAGCCCGACATCAGCAGATGAGATTTGATTATAGTGGTGAAGATTTCGTGCATGACCATCCACACTTTATGAAAGGCCGAATTCAGAGACCTGGTACACTACGTGCCACAATGTTCCCAAACGACCCTCCGCAGGTTTTGAATTCAGAGTTGTCCTTCTCCTAGACCAGTTGCCATCCAAGGCTATAGAACCCAGTCTGTCCTGCTATTTACCCAATAGCTGAAGGGAGAAGAATGGGATAAGGGTATTAGCACGTAAGTGAATGTAATGGATTCGACTGTAATTCGAAATATAAAGACATAATCATACATGGAATCAATTAGCAATATTAATGCAATTAATGGCGAATTCTCTTCGCTAACAGACTTAATATAAGCATTAAACTACTAACAATCCATTGAATGATGCGATCCTTATGTATAAAATTGTTGTCAGATGGATCTGGTGTATTATAAAGCAGCAAGTACTTTCAAAAACTTCATGTTCTCATCATCAGGATGTAATTTTTTCCTTTAAAATTAAAACTCGAAGACGAAATAAATGTGTTGTAGATCGAAAGATGTTTTTTAAGAATGTGTTATTTATTAACGGTTATATAATATTGGAACGTGCAAATCGCAACGCTAAAGTTAAAATATTTCAAGTAAGAATTTATTTTTTATATGAATTTTGTAATTTGGTAAATCGTCGAATTCTTATGTTGTAAATGTTTTCCATATGTGTGTGTGTGTGTGTGTGTGTGTGTATTTTTCATTGAATACGACAGACAACGTGCTTTGATTTAGTTTTTATACAATTTCTTATGTGATATAATAATTGTTTTTCGTTTCAGATGATAAATTATATAAAAACTGTCCGAATGTTCTTTTTTCCGAGCGCTTTCGGCTATACATTTAGCCATTTTCAAGGTTGAAATATATTAACTGTTAACAAGAAATAGACTGTTGCATGCATGTATTTATATAATGTTTTGATTTTCAAAACACGATCAAGATATTGTGTTCATTTTTATAGATGATATTATTAAGTGTTGATTTTTTTGTCTTTATTAATAAGACTTTCATTATTTTTAGCCTTTTTTTTTTGCATGTAGATGATGCTATTATATATGTGTTGTCAACAATATGTTACAAATAGAGTCCGGTAGGTCTCCATGAATATTTAAATGAGATCTAATTGAGCTATGGTCAGAAAGGTGTACAGTGACTCTGCTTGTCAAACATGTTGTAGTATGGCCTATATAATTATTTACGAATTTTGGTTGATCGTAAATACACTTCCTTAATGGACATTTAAATTCGTAAATACTATTTGTCATATTTTGTTCTAAGAGGTGAATTTTTATTTTTAACTATAAGGTTAGAGGTTTTGAATTTATTGTAATAAATAGTTAATCTAATTATTTTTGGTATTGTTAACTTGTGTTGTGCATTTTTTTTATAATATTTTTATTATAATGTTAATAATCATAGTTCTGTTAGTGTGGGATAATCAGGAACAAAGGTGATGGAGAGAAAAAGAAAAACAAAAAGAATACAAATGAATTTGGCTAGATTGAAAAAGATATTCTCCCAAAAGTTTTTGAAACTACCTGCTTCACTCATTTCGTGCGCATGTGTAGACGTGGTAACATCAAAAAAGCCCAGTCCGATGAAATCCTAACGGATGAAACGTGTTACAAATAAACTTCCTCTTGTGTGTCATATTTTTTCTAAAAATTATACAAAATTATATATCGTTATCTCTCTCTCTATCTATGTATCTATCACTATATATATAAATATAAAGTGTGTATGTGTATATAAATATATATATATATAATTTTATATACAATTTATATATATATTATTTATATATTATATATGCGCGGTACGTATTGGAAAACACTCAATATCAGTGATAGAGCTAACATATTTAGTTGTATTGATTGTGACCCTGGGTTTCACGCTCTTTACGATCGTTAGACAAATACATATATATATATATATATATATATATATATATATATTAACTGGGTAGCGAAGAAACCATATTTTTAAATCAGTTAATTTATAATATTTATGCTTTGTAAATTTACATTGAGCACTGTTTTATAAAAATAAAAAAATATCAATAAGAACACCGGATTATATATCTTTACTGTTCTTTATATATATATATATATATATATATATATATATATATATATATATATATAAAATGCATACATTCAGTTAAAATCATAATTATCACGGCTAAAAGAATAGCCGAAACCGCTCCCCTTGCATACAGAAAATTTAGACAATTTCTACATACTTTATGTTCGGGAAAGAAAAAAAAATATAAAAACACAAGAAAAACGAAATAAAAAAAACTACTCTCTTGTCAGTCGTTTTTAACGATACTCGATTAAATGAGTCATTGTTGCCCAAATACACATTAATAACTTAATTTATTTTTCGATATCCTCCGACCAACATTGTATATTTTGAATTCATACCCCAGTTAGATTTATAATAATCTTGAACTTTGAATCCACACACAATGTAGCGTTGCTACTATGATTCTCAGAAACACCTTTATTGTAGAGTTCCTAACCTTTTGTACCTGATGATTGGCAAAGCTATGAAACTTTGGGTCGTAAAGGTAGGTATATGGATAATTATTAATATATACTTTATGGCTCTGTGTTTACTACATTAAGTACTGTTTTGTCTACACCAGTCATTAAATAAATATTTATTTGCTCACCTGTATGTGTATGTAATCACTCATATATATGGTTACTGGTATCTGTTTATTGACATCATTTCTGAAGCTATCTGTCTATATATATTTAGAAAAATGTGACTAGCTGGGACATTTCTTCTGACTCGTTTCATCCGTTATGATTACATCGGATTGGGCTTTGTTGATATTGCCACGTCTACGCATGCGCACGAAACGAGGGACCCAGGTAGTTTCAAAATGTTTTGAAAGAATATTTTTGAACGAAAAAGGAAAAAAGGAATAAAAGTGAATTTGGCCAGATTAAAAAAAAAATTCCTTTAAAAAATATTCTTTCTAAAAATTTAAAACTTCTTGCGTCTCTCGATTCGTGCGCATGCGTAGACGAGGCAATATCAACAAAGACCAGCCTCTCCCTATTTTATCTTTCGGCCTTGTGCCACAATTTTGTATTTTTATGAAATAAATATAAGTCCAGTCCGATGAAATCCTTACGGATGAAACGCGTCACATGTAATTATTCAGATTGTCATATTTTTTCTAAATACTGTATTTTGATATATAAAATTATACAAAATTATATATCGTTATGTCATAAATACAAAAGTAAAACCAAACCAAGGAATTCTTGCGTCTCTTGATTTAGAAAATTTATTTACTAACGTTCCTATTACAGAAACTATTGATATTATTCTTAATTCTGTGTATAAAAGTAATTTAATTCCACCTCCATCAATTGAAACCCAATATTTTTAAAAAAAAATCTATTTCTCCCTTGCACCACTAGCGTCCTTTTTATAGCCAGAAATTATTATATTTTCTACGTTGAAAACAAGGTTTTAACTAAAGTTATTAAACCTAAAATATATGTTCGTTATATAGGCGATATATTTATTTTATCTGAAAACAAAAAGGAAATTGACAATCTGAAAACTACATTTCAACTAAACTCTGTTCTCAATTTTACATATGAAGTTAGAGAAAAAAAATAAACTGCTATTCTTAGATTTTTTGTTGAGTTTAGTAATAATGCGTTTACAACTTCAGTTGATAAAAAAAATACCATCTTAATTTCTCTAGTGAATGTCATCTTAGGTATAAAATAAATGCTAATAGAAATTTCCTCAAGAGAGCGCACGAGAATACATCCTCTCGCACGCTTTTTTAAAAAGAATTTAATAACATTAAACGAAAGCTTATCAATAACGGATTGCCAAACCAATTGTTGGATTTCCATATTAGGATTTCTAAGGCAGATAATAACAACGATGAGAATATAAACATAAACGATATCATTAATATTTTTTGTAACAAATCAGATGAATAATAATTACAAACAAGATGAAACTAGACTTAACATTATAAAAAAAATACACAATCCCAGTAGTTTAGAGCCAAAAAATTAGACTGATTATTTATTACAAAAAATTAAAACCGCCAATCTTATAGTTAAAAATAATAATTCCCCTCTTAGAAAAAAATTAAATAGAACAAATATTATTTACACATTTAAATGTCCATTAAGGAATTGTGTTACTGATAAATCAAAATTGTTGATAATACAAATATAATGTGTCGACTGCATGTAAAAAAAGGCCAAACATAATGGAAGCCATATTAATAAAAAGAAATAAAAAACTCAATAATCTCAACTATGAACTTGGACACATTATGTTGACTGTGTTTTGAAAATAAAGCTGAATACTTACATAAAACAATCAATTTCCAATTAATGGTAAATATAATTCATCCCTGAGAATAGCTAAAGTTATAGACGAAAGCGCTTGGAAAAATATAATATTCCGCAGTTTAAAAAAAATAAGAACATATGAGAAATTGTATAAAAAAACTTAATCAAAACACCTTGTCTCTCATATATAATGAAGCTTACATGAAAGAAGTATTTCTGCTTAAATACAATATATATATATATATATATATATATATATATATATATATATATTGATAATGATATTAGTGGTCAATATATATATATATATATATATATATATATATATATATATATATGAGGATAGAATCCAGGAATGACAAACGCAATAATTAAATATACGAAATAAAATGTATTTACACAATCATACAAAGAGTAATACTACTAGTAAATCCAGGAATGTGGTTAGTAGCAAATACAGATAGATATATACAGTCTCGAAGTAGGACTTCGTTAGAGTCTACGTGCTTGTAACTGACTTCTACAAGAGGTAACCTCACTTTATCTCCGTCCGTATATCCTCTCACTATCCGTATATCCCCTCTCACTGACTGTCTAAGTCTGGGTATTTAACAGCAGCACTCCAAGTAACACTGGTAGAGTCCACTTATATGAAAAGGGGAGGACCCCATAACTCCCCGCTCCTTAGATCCCTTTTCGGGGAGAGTTAGTATTTTTGCATCTTATGGTTGATGATCAGGGGTTCAACAAATTTTCTCTTCCTGTTTGCCTTCTCATTTCTGTGTCTTCCTGCGGTTTTTGTATCTCAAACGCTTCGAAGATTGCATCCATAGAGTCGTCGTTTTCTGCGGTTGACGAGCTTAGCTCCTCAATCCGTCTTTTCTGTAATTGGTCGATATGTCTTCTATGGGAAAACTTCTCGCCTTTTATGGTGTACATTAGATTCCCTAATCTATTGATTACAGTGCCAGGCTCCCAGTAAGCCATATTGTTTCTAAGCAATTTAAAATAAACCCGTTCTCCAGGTTTGAATGATCTCTTTGGTACAATCGTTGTATACTGATTTTTGTTCTTGTTTGGCAATAATTTATCAAACACCTTATTCTCCGGGAAAACATCAATTCTGCTGGTGAAAGAACCGATAGCGTGTTCATGTTAGGTGTTATTCTGTACACTTGGAGGAACTGTTGCATCGCTTTTATCGTCGGTACATCCTCAGCTTTTTTTAATGATCTTTTTAGTGTGTCGACGAATCTTTCAGCTTGTCCGTTCGACCTCGGGTGGTACGGAGCTATCTTAATATGTTTTACTTGGTATGTCTCACAAAATTCTTTAAAGTCACTGGAGGTAAACTGTGTGCCGTTATCGCTTACCAAACAATCCGCGGCGCCAAATCTCGCGAATAGTTCGTGTAAGCAGTTTATGGTGTTTTCTGTCGTCGGGTGTTTAAATCTGGCAACCTCTGGCCATTTACGGAAACTATCTACTGTTATTAAATAATAGTAACCTTCAATGAGTCCTGCGTAATCCACGTGTATTCTGGACCACAGTCTGTCGACTTTAGGCCATGGCCTTTGTATAGAGGGTGGTGCCTTCGCCGCAGCAGCACAACCTTTAAAAATTTCCACCATTTGCGTGATATCATCGTCCATGTTCGGCCAGTAGACAAAACTTCTCGTAAGTGATTTCATCCGGTTTTTTCCGGGATGTCCTAAGTGAAAATCTTTTAAGATCCTTCTTCGTAGTGACTTTGGTATTACTACTCTCTCGTTATACAATAATATGTTGTCACAGATTGAGAAACTGTCTGCTAAATTCTTCACTTTCTCTTCTATTTTTTTCTTGGTATCCTGAATAAACTCGTCTCTTTCTGCTTCTCGTCTTATCTCTAGCAGCGTTACAGGTAGTTCCTTTCTGTTCGCTGTATAAACTGGTAGACCTTTTTTTAACCAAAAATTGTAAGAAGTGGTTTGTGGTCCGTTTGGAGTGTGAACTCTCTCCCCCATAAATATATCTGTGAAAACGAGTTACTGCAAAAATTATGCCTAATGCCTCCTTTTCGATCTGTGAATAGTTTCTCTCCGCCGGTAATAATGATCTAGATGCGTGTGCAACGGGTTTGTTTGTACCGTTCCGCATCTTGTGTAAAATACACGCACCTACCCCATGGGAGCTCGCGTCACTTGCAATAATGATTTCGAGTTCAGGATCGAAATGTGTCGATGTTAACTCTGAAGTTAATTTTTGTATTATTTCCTTGAATGCTTTTTTACAGTCCTCTGTCAAATTCCAATTATGCTCCTTTTTTAGTAAATCATTTAGTGGAGCCCTCAGTTTATGCATATTATCAATAAATTCGCCATAGTAGTTAGCTAGGCCCAGGAAACTTTGCAGTTCTGCAATATTTTTTGGTTCCGGCATATTTTTAATTGCCGATGCCCTCTCTGGGTCCGGTTTTCTGCCATTTTCATTTATTATCTGACCTAAATATTTAATTTCATTTAGAAAAAAAATCACACTTTTCTCCTTTTACTTTGAAGCCGAAGTCCTGAAGTCTTCTAAAAACTTCTTTTATGCGTGATGTGTGCTCTTCAACATTGTCGCTCTTAATTAGAATATCATCCAGATAAGCGGTCGCGAAATTCTGGCCCGTGAGCATTGTGTCCATTGTTTGCTGAAAAATTGTAGGTGCAACTTTTATTCCGAATGGTAGTCTGTTGAATTGGTACAACCTTTTGTGTGTATTAATGCAAAGGATTTTCGTACTGTCTTCTTGTACTGGGATTTGTAGATAAGCCTCACTAAGATCTATTTTTGAAAATATCTTACCACCGTTGAGCTTTGTAAATATCTCCTCTGGGCTCGGTAGTGGGTAATGGTCGTCTTTTATTGCCTTGTTGAGTCCCGTTGAAAAATCTGCGCATACGCGAATTTCTCCTGGCTTCTTTTTTACATAAACCACCGGCGCTGCCCAGACTAAACTCTGTTTTTGATAGAATCCCAGTTTATTCAAGTCTTTCCAATTCTTTGTCTATTTTTTCTATAGTAGCAAACGGTACATTTCGCTTCTTTCTAAAAATTGGTTGAACGTTTTCTTTTAATTCTATTTTGGCTTTAAATTTGTTGCATCGTCCCAACCCGCTTGAAAATACCTCAGGAAATTGATTATATAATTCCTCCTTCAATTTTATAGTATCTGATGGTTCAACATCTAACTTTTTGCAAAACGAGTTGATAGGTAGGTCCCAAACGTTGAATTTCTGCATCCAGTCGATACCTACTAGATTTTCAGTATCTTTCATGACGTATATCTTAAGTTTTTTGCTTTGCCGTGAAATTTAACATTCACAATTATTTCTCCCTCAAATTTTATTTGTTTGCCTGTAACCGACTTGGCAATTTTTTTGAGTGTGTAACATGTTAGGTCTGTTGAGTTTTTTCCATGTCTGTAAGTTGATTATCATGAGGTCGGAACCCGAATCCAGTTGTAGTTTAATCTTTTTATTTAAAATTTCCAGTTCCACATATTTCCTTACATTGGTGTTGTCATCGTTATTCATCCTTGTAGCTCTTATTCTATTAGTATCTTTTCTATTTCTACATTGGGATGCCTTGTGGTCTTTTTTCCACATTCAAGACAGTTTTTATATCTGAAGCGGCAATCCTTGTTCCAATGTAATCCTCCACATTGATAATATGCTGATGGAGGGGGCTTATATTTGTTTCGATATTCGTCATAATTTGTCCTGTATGTTGTGCTTTTCCTCTTATTATAAAATTTTCTTTTTCTTTCCGGGGAGGGTGAGAATCTTTTTTCATTGTAAAATTTTAGTTTTCTTTCCGGGGAGGGTGAAAAACGTAGACTTTTGTTTAACTTACGTATATGAGAAACAGCTGATTCTTCAATGTCCTTTGCGTCTTTCTTTATACTTAAACCTCTCTGGCAATCTTCCGATAATTGCTGTAATGTTAGACCCGGTTCATTTTGTAATTTTGCAAACATTCTTCTGCGCATTTCGCTATCTTTTGTAGAAACTAGCCCTTGAACAAAGATGAGACATTTGAAATTGTCCGGGGTTAATTCCGCTAGTTTGAAGTCGTCACAATGTTTATTTACGATTGTGGCAAACGTGGAATAATCCTCGTTATCGCCCTTTACCGGGTTAAGGCATTTCCACCTCCTATGGAAGAGTGATGTTTTGGGGCTGAAGAGTTCTTTAAGACATGTCACTGCTTCGTCAAATGTTAATTCGTTCGTCTTTTTTGGCAAGATATAATCCACGAACTTTGTATATTCTTCAGTTCCTAATTTTCTAAGCAACAGACGTAGCTTTTTTGCTTCTGTCCAATTTTGACAGTCTATATTAATGTCTTCATGTCTTCTGAAGTAATCTCCAAAATTTTTGTCCTCATCTAAAGAATATTTGAAAATCTCTATGGTATTCCACACTGCGTCTTGCAAAAATGTTGCTTCTTTTTCAATATCTAATTGCTTGTTTCCCGCTACATATTAGTTCCTGGAGCTCTGTTTGTCTATCTTGATTTTACTTTTGCGTTTTTAATAATTGCTTCTGCCATTTTTCTTGTAGCTGTAACTGTGGATCATTTTGGTATTTTTGCATTTGCAATTGTTGCTCATTTTGGTGTTTTATCAGTTCTACCAAGAATTTTTTAAAATCTTCCATGATAACTCGATTTTACGTATTTTTATTCCTCGAAATTGTTTGTCGCCAATTTGATGTTGGGTGACGAGGGAAGGATTTTTCTCTTTCTTTTCGTGTGAGTTCGAATCGCTCGAAGCCAATTTGCTTGTTGGCCGACGAGGGAGGATTTTTCTTTTGTTGTTTTTTTCTTTTCCGCTTGGGTTCGAATCTTCGTCGCCAATTTGTTTGTTGGACAACGAGGGAATATTTTTCTTTTGTTGATTTTCTATTTTCCGCGTGTGTTCGAATCTTCGTCGGCAAAAATTTTCCCCATCTTACATCGTGATCGCTCGGTATACCATCTCCGAATCCTTGAGACTGTGTACATACAATTTTACCAGCCGACGCTATGAAAACAAAAGAATCATTTTATGCGTTCCTTGCGTTTGATCGAGAGACTGTAAGTGTCTTTTTCCTATTTTATACTCTTTTGTATATATGTAGGGCACAACACATTGATACACGAAAATACTTTACCCAGTTCACAGGATGTAAGGGAGGTAAATCCAAAGAAATATTATGAGTTATCTCCCTTGATCATGACTGATTCTGCTATGAGTTATATTTTTTTTGTTATTTGTGTCATATTTAATGCAATATTTCTGAAGGCCCAACAGCTTTATATATAAATATTAGTAAAAAATTAAAAAAAAACCTTCCATATGCTCTTCTAAAATCGTACTGTTCAATAATATAACAAAGAATAAAATTATATATTCAATATGCTTGACAAAAATAAAAGAATAGTAATAGAATAATTATAAGAATGTGACACACGTATCTATCTATCTATCTATCTCTATCTATCTATATCATCTATCTATCACACACACACACATATATATATATATATATATATATATATATATATATATATATATATATATATATATGGGGAGTTGGGGCGTACCATTCATTCTAAAATTGACGAAAGAGGGAGGGGTTTAAAGAGAAACACGGACAAGCAGGGGTGGAACTATTTATTCAATCAAAAACAAAAAATAATATAAATAATATATTAATTACTGGGGAGAGGAGACCTAGTTTAACAACCAACGTTTTCTATGTCTACATCTATTTAGAATTTCCGTTTTAGAATTTAATAACTGTTATTAAACCTTCTCCGTAGTTTTCTTCTTCTTTTTTGGTCACGTGGTTTTGGCTTTTTGGTTATTGACTATATATTACGTTCTTTCTTTACTTTTTTTAGCCAGCCTTCTCTGACGATTCTCTTAGGTGAAACCTTGGTAGGTTTGCCTGGCTCTCTAGGTTTAACTATATATATATATATATATATATATATATATATATATATATATATATATATGTGTGTGTGTGTGTGTGTGTGTATATATATATATATATATATATATATATATATATATATAGATAGATAGATAGATAGTTAAATACGTGTGCCACATGTAATTATTCTTTTATGCTTGGTCATTGCTAAATAACATAGCTATTAAGTTATCATATATATATATATATATATATATATATATATATATATATAATATAAATAAAATATAATATATATATATATATATGTATATATGTATATAAATAAAAAGAAAAGAACAGTAAGATATAAAATCCGGTGTTCTTATAGATATTTTTATTTTTACAAAATAGTGCTCAATGTAAATTTACAGGGCATTAATATTATAAATTAATTGATTTAAAATATGGTTTTTTTTTCGCTACACAGTTCCAACCATGTTTCAAAAATAGAAGCTAAAAACCCCGAATTTAATTTTGCAATTAAATTAAAAGCATTAGTTCCATTTCATCTTCAAGCGAATTTTGGAGTAACTTTTAAAAATTACCGGGTTTTAAAGACACAGCTAAAATCACGTTTCCATGGTTACAGAATATTCTACTTAAATTGAACCAGGGATGTCTAGATTTTCCTTGTCAGTATCATTGTATCAGTTATTAGCTACAATTTGGTAAGGGGTAGGGATGTATTTTACAATGAAACCTGACATCAGTTGAATGGATGTCGTCTGAATTAAATATATATATAATATATATATATATATATATATATATATATATATATATATATATATATAATCCCTTAATATAATCTAGGGTAGTCAATTAACAAAACATAGAAATTGAAATATGTTAAAACTGACTCATAAAAGAGCGCTCAATGTTTATTTTCATTAAACAGATCCAATTTTCTTTAAAATTGGAATTAATATATCTTTAGTTAATGACCATTTTCACGTATGAATATCATTTTTAAAATTGGTAGGATTTTTCAAACTGTTTATGTTATCAGTTTGTAGTAGGATACAGGCTCGTTGGGGAAAGAGAGAGGGAGGACTTTAAAAGGGATATGACGGAAGATATGACAGAAGAATGCATCGTTACAGGAATTATATTATGGAAGTAGAAGGGCCTGGATATCCGTGCGAAGAAATAAAATAAAAGTAATAGCTTACAAATTTAGACATTTAAAAAAATAAAGAAAATAAAAGAAGAGAGAAAGATGAAAAAGAAAAAGCAATAAAGGAAAAAAAAAAAAGAAAGCAGAAAGAAAAATACTACAAAGAACTCAGCAGATCATCTCGACATAGGTTAAAACCAAATTTCATCGTGGTAGTACGATAGTTAGAATAACCTTGACCTACATTTTTAAATATCAACATTTATTTTATATAAGTAAAATTACTTAAAAGAAATTAAAAATTAGAGAAGATTTTTTTTTCATTTTAATAAAAAATTCTTTAAGGATGAGTAAGTCAAAAGGTAACATCTAAAATTAAAAATAAGTAATCTATAATTAATAATAAATATAATATAATAATTGAAGTAATAATAAGTAAAATAATTACTAAACTGAAATTATTAAATATTATTAAATAAAATTTTTATATATTAAATATAAATTAATAAGTATTGAATATAAAATATTAAATAATATTAAAAATATATAATTGAAATATAAATTAATTATTAAGTATAAAATAAAAAAAAATAAAACTAACTATTAAATATAAGTATAAATTAATTATTAAATATACATTTGAAATATCAAATATGAAATAAAAATAAAATTATAAATTAAATAAAATATTAAATAAAAATAAAATAAATAAATAAGAACAAAAATAATAAAATATGGAATAATAATAATAACTGCTGATAAATAAAATGATCCTGGAAAATTGCAGGAGACAACGTAGAAATCTAAGTGCAGCGTGGATTGACTATCGTAAAGCCTTTGATAGTGTTCCATATTCTTGGATCCTTAAGACTTTGGAAATATACAAAGTCTTCCCTGTGGTATTAAATTTCCTTAAGCACAGCATGGGAATGTGGAACACCAAACTATACCTTAGTCACACCAGGGGCACTGCTATATCCAACCGTCTGAATATCCGACGTGGAATCTTTCAAGGAGACTCTCTGTCACCCCTTCTGTTTTTTTTATCCTTAATCCCTCTTACACATGAACTGAACAACATTAGCTATGGTTACAAAATAAATAAGAAAATATTCAATCACCCACTCTACATGGATGATCTCAAACTCTTTGCCAAAGACGACAATGAGTTGAAAGGCCTCCTCAATATTGTAAAATACTTCAGTGACGACATAGGTATGAACTTCGGATTAGATAATGTGCAAAAGTAACATTCAAGAAAGGTAGAATTACAGAAACACCCTTAATAGATTTAAATTTTGTCACAAAGATTAGGAAACTGGAGCATGATCAAGCTTATAAGTACCTAGGAATTAGCGAAGGAGATGGCATACAACACACCCAAATGAAGGAAAAAATAAGAAAAGAGTACTACAGGTGTGTACGCCTGGTACTAAATACTGAGCTAAACTCAAAAAACAGGATATCAGCCATAAACACATTGGCTGTCCCTGTGGTGCAATACAGCTTTAATGTCCTTAACTGGACCATAGCTGAAATTAAGCGAATGGACGCCAAAACGAGAAAGCTTCTCACTTGCTATCGCATGCATCATCCCAAAGCTGATGTTGATCGTCTGTATATGCCCAGATCCGAAGGAGGCAGAGGATTAGTCCAACTAGAACTGTCCTACAAAACTACAACAATTGGCCTCCAAAGATACTTGGAAACTACAGAAGACTGGATGATGGTATGCGTCAAGGAACATGAAAGTAGTAAGCGTCTTTACTCCGTAATAAAAGAAGCCAACAAATTCAAAATTGAGTTTCAAATGGGCGTAGAGATGCAACTACAGCACAATACACCGGCTGAAACTGAAAAATACTTAAAAAAAGACAGCAAAGACGAATGCAACCGACCAGATACAGAAGCGATGGCAAGATAAACCGCTTTATGGCCAACACTCTGCCCGTACCAAACAAGTTGACGTAGACAAAACCCGTACCCATCAGTGGCTATGTAGTGCAGGGTTGAAAGCGGAAACTGAAGGTTTTATGCTTGGGTTAGGACCAATGCTTGCTAACTAGGAATTATCAAGCACATATACTAAAATATTGTGTCAGCCCAAAATGCAGATTCTGTGATAAATATCCAGAAACGATTGATCATCTTGTATCAGGTTGCACGATATTTGCACCCACTGAATATAAAACACGACATGACAGAGTGGGCCAATATCTGCACTGGAAAATCTGCAACTTCTACAGGAAGAAAACTGAAAGAAACTGGTATGAACACCACCTAGATCCGGTTACGGAGATAGGACCTGTTACAATTCTATGGGATTACACAATACACACTGACAGAACAATCAAAGCCAACCGCCCAGATATTGTTATTAAAGACCACAAACAAAAAACGGTGCCTCCTTATTGATATGGCAGTCCCTGCTGACTGCAATGTATCGTTGAAGATATTCAAAAAGCTGTCAAAATACAAGGACTTTGAAATAGAAATCTCGAAAATGTGGCATATGGGAATATCAACAATCACTGTTGTAGTTGGAGCCCTAGGACTGGTTGGAAAAGATTGCAGTAGACTAATTGAAGGGATTCCTGGAAGTCCGTGCCTCAAGGAGATACAATTTTTTTTCTTACAAGTACAGCTAACACTTTACGAAGGGCTTTATCTATGTAATTTTTTTTTTTTTTTTTTGTCAGTGGAAAGTGTCATGCTGCCATTTCTAACCTTAGCTCCCTGGGCGGGACCCGGAAAGAAATGTGTAAACGCCAGAAATCAAAGAAAATAAAAATAATAATAATAATAATATTTAAAAGAGCAAAAGACCACCTATATTGGAGGAAGGTTATTTGATAGGAATGAGATGGAGTAGAAATAACAATATATTTGTTAGGTAATAACAGATTAAGCAACATGAAAAATAATCTAGATCAGTTTGAACCTACTTCGGTGACGGCATTTGGAACTAACTCATTCATTTAGTTTAGTAGTATACTTTGATTTATAAATCTAATTATTCTAATCTGCTCTTCTAAACACGGGTCACATCTAATCTTAAAATTATTAGGAGTGAGAGCGAAACCTATGATTTTCCAGTTAATCCGAGGGTTCAGATCTTTCTCCCTCAATAATCAAAATGCTTTGGAAAGAGCAGTTTAGTATTTCAATTTTGATTTGGAAAAAGCGTGTCTATGTATATAAATCTCTGTTTCCATTCCTCCACGGAAATTCCAATGTAGACATGGTGGTTTAACTTATTTTCTTTGGGGTAAATGGTTTTTAGTTAAATAACATTCGAAGCTTACATTTTTCTTCAACTGGACAATATTCGCTATTTCTACAATTACTGGGGGATCGATACCATGTTTATTGTTGATACCATAGAATTTAGACACTCTAAGAGAGACACTCTAAGAGAAACACTCTAAGAGAGACCAGTCTACACTGCTCTTTAGTTCATAACTGGTGATAGAGAAAGGGAAAAATTTGAGCATTAGTAGAAAAGTGAAGCAATAAACTTAGACTGAATTTTGAACTCAGCACACCATCTACGTGACGATATCCATTAACACTACCCACACATATCGGTCTCAAAAATCGAATAGAACAAGATAGCCGCTGGGTATATAATGAATATTGTCAAACGGTTACATTTGGACAGTCAAATGCAGCTAAAGGACATAAATTTATGGCACTGGAATAGAAATGCTTATTGAAGTTAGCTAGCACGTCTCGAATGCCAACGAGGCACCAACATATTTGGAAATAATATTTAAATATATATATATATATATATATATATATATATATATATATATAATAAAATATATATTCACTGCTCTGCCGTTGACGTTCTTTCAATTACATTTCAGTTGTAATTTAGAATACATTTTTGGACATGGTTCCGAAGAAAATTCCCAGTGCAAATGCTAAGCGTAAGGCTATATCGCTGGAAGATAAGGTGGACAGAAGCATGCATTTTCCCAATCGACCAGCAATATTCATCGGTTGTCATCATATTAATTTCAAAGATCCTACTGTGATGTTTGTCTTTTTTTGTAATTGTCACTTATTTTGTTGGTTAAGATGTTGTGGTATTTAGATGGTTCACATTTATAAATGTACTTAGATTTGTCTGTTCTGACCCAAATTTTATTCGAGTTGTTAATGTTTTCCTAAATTTCATATTCTTTACTATATTAAATGGATCTCTTTCGAAAGGTTCTAATATTTTGCAAGTGGGTGGAGCACGTTGGGTTTTTAGATTGTAAAATCCGCGTACATTGTAATTATTCTGGGGATTAGGGCAGTACACTTTGCAAAAAATATTGGGAATTGAGGGAGAAAAAACAAAGCCTTCAGATTGATTGGAAAATAATAGGATTTGTCAGCACTTCTAATAGCTTTGAAGCTAAATGCAATCTATGCCTACAGGAGAAATTACTGATGAACTTAATAAGGCTACCGGGGCCAAACTTTGGAAAAATTCCTTTGATACCATTAAATGGTTCAATAACATTAGAAGAAGAAAGCAACCTTCATTAAGTTCAAATATTGTTGATTTCTGTTCATCCATTTCTACAGGTCTATTAACTGACTCGATTAACTTTGTGAAGAACTACATAGATATAAGGGATATTGAACTCAATATCATTCTTGCAGTCAGGAAATCACTCTTATCATTTAGCAATTCCACTTGGATTAATTGCAAGGGTGACAATTTCGACGTTCCTATGGGGACGTACGATTCATCCCAGGTAGCTGATCTAGTGGGACTTTATATTCTTGAAATCCTTAGTAGGATCATAGATTCAAATCAGATAGGTCTATATTGAGACGATGGACTGATTTATATTCCTAATAGCAATAATCTATTGACTATAAAACTACAGAAGAAAATTATTAGAGCTTTCAAGTTCCTGGGATTCAAGATAGAGATCTCATCTAACCTAAAAATTGTAGATTATTTAGATATCACTCTTGACCTAAGCACCAACACCTTTAAACCTTACCATAAAGATAATGAAACTCTGAACTCCATTAATGTAGACTCAAACCATTCCAATAATATCTTAAGGCAGCTATCCAACACTGTTGGTACTAGGATTAGTAAATTATCTTCCAATAACTATATCTTTAATAAAAACAAAGGACTCTACGAGAAGGCACTCCATAACTTGGCTTTAAGAATAGACTTTCATACTTCAACACCATAAGTAACGCTAGTGCAGACAAGATTAGTAATAAGCGCAGAAATAGAAAAAGAAATATAATATGGTTCAACCCATTCCCCTTCTGTAGGTTATCAAAAATTAACATTGGTTAAGAGTTCATAAAACGAATAAACATTTCAAAAATAACCACACCATAAGGAAAGTCTTCAATAGAACAGTCAAAATTAGTTATTCTTGCGCAAAAAATATATTGAAAATTATCAATTCCCATAATAGAACTATTCTTAATAAATTTTATGACAGTAAAAATTCACATAGTATGGATACACATGAAACTTTAGAAACCGAGATCTTTGCTCAGTAGATGGGAAATGTAGGGCATGTAACGGGATTTACCAGGCAACAATCTACCCCAAAGAGAACAAGGATATCAACTTTGTCTATATTGGAATTTCCACGGGAGAATGGAAGCAGCGTCTATATAACCATCAGCACTAGTTTTCCAACCCCAAATAGAAGTGGCAAACTACACCCCTCCTCACCACCACAAAAAAAAAAATGGAACTGAGGGAGAAAAAACCTCAGATTGACTGGAAAAGAATATGGTTTGCCCACACTCCTAATACCTTTAAAGGTAAACACAAACTATGCCTTCAACAGAAAATTAGAATTATCAAATTTGAAAATCAAAAGACACTCTTAAACCAAAGGAGCGAATTAATTTCTAATTGCCATCGCCGCAGGATATTTGAGCTTACCTAGACTCCCATTGAACGAGCATGAACTACATAGGAGGGCATTTACCAGTGAATCTCTGCTCCGCCCGAGTCCGGACTGAACTCAATTGAACTATCATCCCTTAACAAGAAAATGTACTGATCAATTAACTGTCACACTGCGCATCTAACTTCCATTCATATACATATCCCTCCTCCATCACTAAGTGACTAATAATTCTTGATGACTATCAATAATATCCCGACGAAATTTTAAACTTCTCTTTACTTCGGTTGTCCTAAAATTGTTTATAGACCGTTTCTATTTCTTTTGCTCATCTTTGAGATTATCTATTGAAATATCCTTGATTATCCAGGGCATTTAAGCATTAAATCTCCACCAAATGGGTTATGAGATAATAATAAAAGATTAGATAATCTCTGGAATAACATGTTTCGGAAGATTATATATATATATATATATATATATATATATATATATATATATATATATATATATATATATATATATATATATATATATATATATATATATATATATATATATATATATATATATATATATATATAGTATATATATATATATATATATATATATATATAGGATTGGATAGCGGAATTGAGGAATCGGAGAGCCGAGTTCGAATTCCAGTTGAATCCCGTTATATTCACTTACGTGCTAATACCCTTGGGAAAGGTGTGAATCCTATTCTTCTCCCTCCAGCTATGGGTAAATATCAGGACAGACTGGATTTTATAGACTTGGATGGCAACTGGTCTAGGAGAAGGAAAACTCTGAATTCAAAACCCGCGTTTGGGGACCTTGTGGCACGTAATGCACCAGGTCACTGTATTTGGCCCTTCAAAAGGTGTGGATGGTCCTGCACGAAACCTTCACCACTATAATCAAATCTCATGTGCTGCTGTCGGTTTCCTAGGAACTGATCTGCTTGACCTTCATGTAACGGGGAGAGTCGAATCGAATATATATATATATATATATATATATATATGTGTGTGTGTGTGTGTGTGTGTGTGTGTGTGTATGTGTGTGTGTTGTGTGTGTGTGTGTCAGCTTTATATCCTACTTTATAGGTAAGTTTTAAAGGGTCACTTACAGATGAATATCAGATTACCGGTTGAAGAAGTGACCTAAGAATATATATCTAAGGAAATAATTAGTGATTATACATCCGTACCAATAACAATAATTTTAATTCGTTCCCACTTTTGTCTTATAATTCCATTTAATTATGGTTAAGTTAATTCCCGGGTCTTTATAACATAACTAAACTCCTCCTAGTATTATCTTTCGAAAATGTTTCATCCTAACATGTGGTATTTGTAGATACATGTCGGCTGGCATATGTATGTATGTGGTTGGATGCTAATATCTAAGTGTATGTAAGTATAGATACCTATGCAAATAGTGATATCCTTAACGCCGACAAACGCATGGGTACGCGTATATATATATATATATATATATATATATATATATATATATATATAAAAAAAAATATATACGGAAAAAAAAAAACAAAATCCTTATATACAATTATGCTGTTTTAATGTTAATATGTCAACGTCTGACGTTTCGGTCTAATAAACCATCTTCAGGCATATTCATAAATATAACATTATCAATACAACATGACAAAGACCAAAGTCTTAAAACAGCATAATTGTATATAAAGATTTTTGTTTTGTTTTTTCCGTATATATTTTTCTCCATACTGTTGGATCTATATCCATATATTTGCTTACATATATATATATATATATATATATATATAAATTCCTCTAAATCTTTGAAAACACCTTACAGATTTTGAGCTCTGATATATGGACAAGTTTAATACACCAATAATTCCGAATTATCTCTCTTTCATCTTACTAAAGTTATCTCCTGATTGTTTTTTCGCGTTTACGCTAATTTCCGTGAATGCCCGTTGAATTATACTTTGGCCGTGTGACCATTAGGATGTAGGTCAGCTCATCAGTTTCCCCTCCTTCTCCCCACCCAGGCTCTCTTACCTCCATAATATAAATCTTGTAACGATGCATTCTTCTCTCCATATCTCCCACTAAGTCCCCTATAACACCCTACTTTATTTCTCCAACTAAATTGTATATCACTACAAACTGATACCATAAACAGTTTGAAAAATCCTGCCAATTTTAAAATTAAAATTCGTAGGTGAAAATGGCCATTAAGATTTATATTTTTAAATATTTTACATCGCGACATGGAAATTTCTGTTTTGGAATTTTAAATTTGTTCCATTATCAAGCGATGCCGGATAACTTTTGATGAAAAGGATTTACATTCGAAAACAGAATGGTATTTTAATTGAGAGTTAAGACAGAGGGGAACAAAATTTCAAAATTGTATGGGTATATCATGTTTGACCAATCAAAACCTAGTCAAACTTAAAGAAGAAAAGTAAGTAAAAAATATATACGTTAGAGGTTAGGGGTCTGTGTGTTATTCATACTTGTCATGATGAACTGTCATTTTTAAACATATCACCATTACATCTGGTTAAGAATATGATTTTAAGATACAATGAAATGATCAGATATATATATATCTAACAATAGGTTAATTTTAGGATTTAAAAAAAAATATTTATTTATACACTTTAGAACTATATCAAACGGGTCTACTAATATGAGCAAATGATTTTTATATATATTATTTTATTTTGATCCTAAAATGCAATGCTTATTATATTCAAAGGGCCATAAGATATGGTAATATCAAAATTAAAAATCAAGGAATTAAATAAATATTATGTGTACCATTATCTATAATAAAAAAAATGGACATATAATTGTAATATATTGATTTTTTATGAAAATATGAGCGAAATAAAGGGTTCAGTTTGACATTCCAACCACCTGAAGAAGGCCGGAGCGTACAACGGCCGAAACGTTGTGATAAATATGGCAGCAAAGATGAGGACAATAGTCCGAATATTGTAAATAATGTACATAATACCTCATCTCAGAAATATAGACAGACTCTTAATAATATGCATATATATATATATATATATATATATATATATATATATATATATATATGTGTGTGTGTGTGTGTGTGTGTGTGTGTGCGTGTGTGTGTGTGTGTGTTATAAATTAATTGATTTAAAATTGAGCACTATTTTGTAAAAATAAAAATATTTATAAGAACACCGGATTATATATCTTACTGCTCTTTCTTTCTTTATATATATATATACCAGAGAGAAAGAACAGATGGAGTAAAAATCCTCAGTTTGTAGCATTTACATTTAAAAACGTGATCAATACAAAGTAGAGTAATATATTATTATTATTTTTATTTTAAGAGATTATAATAAAAACATTTTGAAATCACTACACAAAAGCATTCATGATTCAATACAATGATTGTACTTTTTCAGGCGATAGTAAGTTAATCAAGACATTCGCACAAGTCTATTTTTAATTCTGACCTTATGACCCCCCCACTTTAACTTTCGAAAAATAAGTAACACTTTATTTTTAAATTTCCTTAAAAGTCATTTATTTAAAAATTACTTACCATCTCCTGAAGAAGTGCAATAATAGTATTGAAGCATGAAAACTTTTGTGTAGCGATTTCAAAAATATTTTTATTATAATCTCTTACAAATATATATAGATGTATGTGTGTATGTGTGTATACATGTTTATGTGCGTCTTTGTAGGTGCATGCGTGTTTGTGTTTGTGTGTGTTTTTTTCTTTGTGTGTGTGTGTGCGTGCGTGCGTGTGCGTGCGTTAAGGGAGACAAATATGCAAGTATTTACTAGAGTTGCTTCCCTTGTATAAATTCGTTAGAAATCTATTTTTAAATATTATTTCCAAATATATTGGTGCTTCATTGGGATTGAAGACGTGCTAGCTAACTGCAATAAACATTTTTATTTCAGTGGCATGGATTTATGTCCTTTAGCTGCATCTGACACTCCAGATTTTTACAATATTCATTATTTACCCAGTGGTAGTGTTAATGGATATCGTCACATAGATGGGGAACTGAGCCCACAATCCGTTCAAGTTTATTGTGTTCACTTTCACTTCTACTACTGCCCAAAATTTTCCCCTTCATTATCCCCAGCTTTGAGCTAAATAACCGCGTAGACTGGTCTCTTTAAGAGAAGGAAAACTTGGAGTTCAAAATTGCAATTGTGTCGTCATGAGTAAGACAACATGAAACAAATATGTCATCTTTCGCAAGAAGTCTATTAACTGAGAAGAAAAAAAGAGACATTGTATTATTATGTGCTATGTTACTATTTTTTATCACTTACTTTATTTATTTTATTTTTATTTGATAAAGCAACGCTCGACGGAGGGTTTCTTACACTGAAATCTGTGGCCAGGGCGGAGGCGAGAACTCTCCGCGCAGATGGCATTAAAAGCCACCTATTTCCATGTGCAGTTTTCATGTTGAAGTACATGGGCTTTGGTTTCACCTGAAGAGAGATGGTCTCCGCCAGGTCTACTAGCCAAAAGAGACGTTAGACCATGGATGAGTACCTTTCCAGCTTTCAACCCAAACATATAGACTGGACTTCGACGTCGTGTAATATTTTGCTAGATCAGTTAAGACTGAGTAGTGAGGTCAATCCTCACTGGATGCCCTCATGCCTTCGTCTTTGTGCCGCCGCATCTAAGCTACTGAATAGGGAGTTCGATCTTCACTGGGTGCGCCATGATTTCGGCCTTGTGCCACATCTAAGCTACGCTTAGAAAATCACCATATAGAGTGAACTTGTCAGATACTCAGCTGCACATTGACCCTGCGATCACATTTTGTCATGGGAGATGATGATGATGATAATGATGACGATGATGATGATGATGAGGAGGAGGAGGAGGAGAGAGATGATGTGATGATGATGTGATGATGATGATGATGATGAGAAGGAGGAGGAGGAGGAGAGAGATGATGATGATGATGATGTGGAGGAGGAGGGGGAGGAGGAGAGAGATGATGATGAGGAGGAGGAGGAGGAGAGAGAGATGATGATGATGATGATGATGTGGAGGAGGAGGAGAGATGATGGCGATGATTATGATGATGATTTTTTTTCCTTATATCTACCTATATATATAACGAGTCCCGTAACCCCTTATGGCCGTAAGGGAACCCATATGTACTGCAACTGCAATAGAACGGGTGTGTCTTGGGGAAGATAGCTTTAGGAAGTACAAACCTCTTCAGGTTGGTTCGAGATCAGATTTTTTTTCTTCTTCTAGTCTAGTCGCCAACCAAGGCTATAAGACCCAGTCTGTCCTACTATTTATCCATAGGTGGGGGTAGGAAAGAGTTGGATTCATACATTTCCCAAGGGTATTAGCACGAAAGTAAATGTAATGAACTAGAACAGGAAGTCAAACTCAACTCTCCGATATCACAGTCTTTTTATGTTTGTCATAGCCTTTTCGTATCAATTTTCTATGCGCACACCTGGAAAGTAAAATTATCCTTATTTAAATCTGTTTCTCCATTTTAGAATTGTTACATAAGTCCTGTTCTCAGATAGATACCTGATACCACACACGCCTTAAATTTGCATTTTACATTTCCTTCAGGCGTGACGATTTTCACTGATCCTATATCTCAAAGGTTCAAATCTGTTCGATTTACTTTCCCGGTGAGCCCTGTCTTTTACCCCCTTTCATATATCGAACGAGAGCCCGTGAGAAGTTTTATAAATCTCTCGGCTACAATATAGGATACCAGGCGATGTACACCTCACATGATACTTGACCGCATTCTTATAATTGCTGCTAGGATTATTACGAAAGAGCTATAGTGAACGGGCTTGGCTGTACAGTACAAAAATCAGACACACATAGCCCAAAACTATTGTTTAAAACAACCGCGTTTAATTTAAAGAATTAAAATTCCTGGTCCTTCTATTCTTCTTTGGAATTTTATCGCTCACTAACGCCAAGATGTAAATAGGCGCAGCCTGTAACACATACACAGAGTTTTCTGGTAGCAAGGCCGGGAAAAAAAAGTGTTATTATGAAGAATGCAAAACAAATATATAGAGGGAAAAAAAAGCATTCCCGGAAACCCGGGACAGTTTGGACAGACAGGAAGTTAGGACGGAGAAGACAAAGAAAGAAAAAAGAAAAAGAAAAAAAAAAAAGACGATTCATACATGTGAATCAAAACTAAACATTGAATCTATTTCACTGCTGACATTTCCAGGGTGAGACACAAAAGAAAATTACCAACTGTAATTGTTGCTATCTGATATATATATATATATATATATATATATATATATATATATATATATATAGATAGAGAGAGAGAAGAGAGAGAAAGAGAAAAACATAGATAATAACAAAGTTGAGATAGATAATGACAAAGTTGAGATAGATAGATAGATAGATAGATAGATAGATAGATAGATAGATAGATAGATAATGACAAAGTTGGGATAGATAGGTTGGTAGAGAGATAATAAAAATTTGAGATACATAATGACAATTTTGAGATAGATAGATAGATAGATAGATAGATAGATAGATAATGACAAAGTTGATGAAGGTAGATAGTTAATGAAAAGATTGAGATAGATAGATGTATATATATATATATATATATATATATATAGAGAGAGAGAGAGAGATAGATATAGATAGATAGATAGATAGATAGATAGATAGATAGATAATGACAAAGTTGAGATAGATAGGTAGGTAGATAGATAAAAAAATTGAGATAGATAGATAGATAGATAGAGAGAGAGAGAGAGAGGAGAGAGAGGGAGAAAAAGATAGATAATAACAAAGTTGAGATAGATAGATAGATAGATAGATAGATAGATAGATAATAATGACAAAGTTGAGATAGATGGGTAGGTAGATAGATAAAAAAAATTGAGATAGATAGATAGATAGATAGAGAGAGAGAGAGGGAGAGAAAAACATAGATAATAACAAAGTTGAGATAGATAGATAGATAGATAGATAGATAGATAGATAATGACAAAGTTGAGATAGATAGGTAGGTAGATAGATAAAAAATTGAGATAGATAGATAGATAGATAGATAGATAGATAGATAGATAGATAAGTAATATAAAGAGCAGACTAAATAATTGTCAGTTAACTAAACACTTTGCCATTGGGTGGGGGTAGAAGGATGTTTACTCAATATTTAATCAAAGCTAGTTCTGCAATAAGGATAACCTGGGTTGATTTTTCTCCGATTAATAATAATAATAATAATATTGATAATAGTAATAATGATGAAGACGAAGAATTGAAATGTTTACCTATTATATATGATATGTTAGAATAAATTTGAATAAACCTCTTAATTGAGTTCTAATATATTATTACAAGTGTAATTAAAATCAGTAAATAACATAAATGAACTATAAATCTACAGAGTATATCAAAAATACTTTTTCAAAGTTTGGAGCTGATTCCTCACACCCAGATATGGACAAAAGGCCATATAAACACATCTCAAATTCTTCGTTTTTGAGTTAAGATTAAAGTTTACGGTAGACGTTATTAAATGTACTAATCCTAGATGCAATCCTAAAATACTTTTACAAACTTTGAGGGTAGGTTCCTCCTACCAAAACAAGGTAAAATGTCAATATAAACATCTGCCCAAAAGGTCATCATTGTATCTCAACACAGAAACTCATAACAAATGTTCAAAATGCCCTCCTCTTCCTTCTACACGCATGCCCACGTCGGATCATTGACTGGTGGCATCATTCAAATACTCCCATACGGTGTCGAATGGCTTCGCAGATCCCCATGATATGTTGATGAATAGTCTCTGCGTTATTAATGTCTGATGCATAAAGCAAATGCTTTAGGTGGTCCCTACAGAGAAAATTCCAAAGGATTGAGGTCGGTTGAACGAGCAGGTCATGGAACCAGTCCGACCCTATCTTTCATGGTAGATGTCATCTAGTGCATCACGAACAATGTGATTAAATGTGCTGGAGCTCCATAATGCATGAAGCACATGCGTCTTCGTAATAGCAGGGATACATCCTCTAGCAGGTCTGAAACAATGTTCGAAATATTGTCTCTGTAAGATGTGTAAGAAAATTCCATTCCGCACATTAATCGTAAACTGATGATGGTGTACAGTAGCCTAAGAAGAGTTTTTAGCCAGGAGAAATAAACATCCAATTTCAAAATTTAATTTCATAATTCCTATTCAATATAAATAAACAGTATTTGGAACTGTTGTAGAGTAGGTCCTCCATTTGCTAGTTTCATTGTTTGTATTCGATTTTTCATGGATTTGATCTGATCCATATTTTTCAACTTCTTTATCAATATCTCTTTAAGGATTTCCACTGACGTGATTTTGGTGGCAAGTTCTCGAAGTTTTAGGTTAAGGTACTCCCAAACGTGCTCTATTGGATTCATGTCAGGCTATTTATCGCAGTAACTTGATTCCTTGCGATTTCTTCCAGGCTTTTTCTACTTTGTTTGAATGACATGGCGCTCCATATCTTGAAAAAGGTAGACATTCTTGTCAATCTAATTGGTTTCAAATAGTGGGAGTAGTCCTTTCTCTAATATTTGACAGTATTTTGGACCATTCAATCGCTCGTCAACAAGAATCAGCTCAGATTTCCCTCCAAACGAGACAGAGACCCACACCATTACTCCAATCCCTCCATATTTCACGGTCGCCTGAAGACATTCAGTGTTCCAAGTCTCATTCTGATTTCTCCAAACATAAACTTATCTCGAATTAGAATATTGGCAGAATTTACTTTCACTTGACCATATTATAGACTGCCAAAATTAATAATCTTTGTTCTCGAACTCTCTCACACAGTCAATACGCCTATTCCTATTAAACTCTGAAATCAAGGGCTTCTTTCTTGCAACTCTTCTTTGATAGGCTAGCTCTTTCAGAGTCTTTTTCACCGCATATGCTGATATGTCCATGCTGTTGGTGACATCTTTGCCGCTCTGACGACGGTTTCTGATGACTTCCATCTTCAGCGCCCTTTTCATTCTCTCGGGCACGATGCTTGGTCTTCCTGAACGTTGTTCCACACGCCAATAGCCTTCTTCATTAAACTTCTTGACAATATTATTAACCGTTTGATGATTAACCTGGAAAAACCTATCAATTTCCCTATTTGACTTGCCATACTGATGCCATCCTATTATTTACCCTTGTTAAAATTCATCAATTTCTTTACTTCCGCAAACTTTCATTGCAAAATGGAAGTCAATTACTGTTCATAGAGGAGAGTAGCTTGATACTAACATGGTATTTTCTGAAAAAAAGGAAAGAAAAGACGTTATTAAATAAGCCAAAATTACTGTAATCAAGAGTGGCTAAAAATTTACTGTGGCACCATGCATACTTGGCGAGCTGAAAAGGAAATATTCATAGATATATGATTTGTTTTTTACGGTTTGTCAACCATTTGATAATTATTTAGGGCTGAAAAATATTTCGGGTTTTAGGAATAATTCTTTCTTTACGTTCAAGCGATCTGGAAGAAGGAAAGAGAAAACGAAGAAGAAAGAAAGAAAAAATAATACGAAAACAGGTTATAAGCGAGCACACACACGCTCGGCTGACACATAACAGGTGTCAAAAATATCCAGGTCAAGCATCTAACCGAGATCTGGGGAAAATGGAAGTTATTACCAATTGGTTGAAGAAACGAAGTTTAGGGACAATGGAAAAAAATATTGATAAGTAACAAGTGGAAAGTGTGTCATTGGGATGATAGTAAAAGTCTAAGTGGGTGGGGAAGTGTATCTAAGGATATGAAGGCAAACCATTAATACGAAAACACAGTCGGACGGCGAGAATTAGAAAAAAAGCCACACAAGACGATGTCGCTGAAAATTTTTTTTGAGATAATAAAGATTTTTATTATCAGCCCTTCAAGCGGGGAAAATGAAATATTTTTATTTCGTTCCAAAACGCCAAAAGGTCTGAGAAATTCCTTTCTTAGATCATATCCAATTAGCGATAAACTGCTTGACAAATACCACGTGTTAAAAAGCCGAAGGTGTCATCGCAGTCGCTCATGATAAGGGCGATTTAAATTTTTTTTTTTTTTTAAGCAAGGTGTTTCTTTCCCCAGAACAAAGCCACGGATTGTCCACACCCGACTAAAGACGTCATTGGCTAAATAAGATCACATGACACACGAAGGAGGAGGAAAGATACCCGACCAGGACGTCATTGGCTAAATAAGATCACGTGACACACGAAGGAGGAGGAAAGATACCCGACCAGGACCTCATTGGCCGAAAGCGGTCACATGACATACGAAGAAGCGAAAGAAGCGGGTATACGCCCCTCAGAGGCACAGTAAGGAAGTGGGAGTGAAAGTGAGTTACCGAAAATGGAAAATCCCTAACCAGAAATAAGAAGGGTGGATACGTATTTAGAATTATCGAAAAAACCCTGGCGCCGACAGACCCACCCCAGTTTTGACTGCGTCAATAAAAGCGGGACCCCAACCGACAGAAATCAGGTTGCGCCGCGGACGGCGAGAGAGTTTGAGCGCGGACGGCGGGCCAGGTTCATTCGCCCCTTTGCGGGCAAGAGAGGCCAGTTCGTTTGGCCTAAGTGAAGAAGTTCGTCCAACCCAAGCCTAAGTGAAGAAGTTCGTCCAACCCAAGCCGAAGTGAAGAAATTCGTCCAACCGAAGCCGAAGAGAAGAAGTTAATTCGCGCACCGACGGCGGAGATGAGTGACCAGTAATTCTGACTCTGAATGGAAAAAGTTTGAATTGGAGTTTGAGCAGCGGACGGCGAAAGAGTTTTGAGCCGTGGACGACAAGCAGAGATGAGCGCCCAGTGTTGAAACCGCGTCAAGATAGGTGACCAAGATTCACGCACACTTCTGGACTCTTCTTCAACCAAGAACAAGTAGTTTGAAGAGCGACTTAGAATCAGACCACAGAAATAAGTTTTTTTTTTGTTTTTTTTTCGACTTTCGTCCAAAGACACACCGAAACACAAATTTCTTGGAGAGCAGACAACTGGAAGCCTTAAAGTTGCCTAGTAAAAGCGTTGTGCCACAATCCACAGAACGGGTCGAGAGGTAGACATAGTCCTATGTACCGAGCAAATAGACATAAAAAGTTTGTTACCTTTTTCTTGATACGTTGGACCTTGTGAGTTTTTATTTTATTTCATTTTTTTATACATAATTGTGTGTTATCACCCCCGTTAGACTCAACTTGCATTACGGCCCCAAGCCCTGTTTGATCTCGTCTGTCTAAGATCAATTCACAACGTGGGTAGGCAGACCGGAGATCAGTGCAGTTACCCTGATAACCAGGAGTTGGAAGCGGGTTGAGAACGACGAGGCTGGTATCAATCTAATCAAAGGGTTAGAACGTCACGTTTGGAGCAGCGAGGAGCGAACAGCTGACGCCGCGGCAAAAGACGTCACAACTGGTGCTGTCCGTGACCAGGATATCGGAGCCTGGGGAGCACGTGACGTCACAATTGGCGCCGCGAACGGGATCGAACGACACAGTCGACGCTGCGACCGGGGGACGACGTCACAACTGGTGCCGTGACCAGGATATCAGAGCCTGGGGAGCACGTGACGTCACAACTGGTGTCGTGACCATAGGATCAGAACCCTGGACCACGTCACGTCACAGTTGGCGCCGCGACCGGGATCGAACGACATAGTCGACGCTGCGACCGGGGACGACGTCACAAAATGGTGCCGTGACCAAAGGATCAACCCTGAGACAGCCACGTCGTCACATCGATCGACCGCTGTTGCTGAAAATTTCAAATAGGACTCAAAACGACCCGTCACCGAAAGGAACGAGAACAGAATCGTCTGTAAGGTAGGACACTTTATTTTATTTCCCAACCTCGATTGTTGCTGCGTAGATTGTCTTTCTCTTTAAATATGTCGGACTATGATTCAGATAGAGCAGTGGGGGATGAAGAGGGAGTAAAACAAGGGTTGTCAGCTGACCTAAGAAAGCTGTTAGGTGGACCGAAGGTCCCAGTATTTGACGGCAGTGGGAAAGATTTCAAAAACTGGCTGGCAATCCTGGAGAAGAGCCGAGTTATTTACGAACTTTCAGACCACGAAACCCTGTATTTGGCATACGATGCCACAAAAGGAAAAGCGTCTGAATTCATGAAGGAGCTCTTGGAGAGTCAACCCCACTTATCTTGGGAAAGATTAAAGGGACTATTGACCAAGGAATTCGCCGACGAGGGCACGGCTATAGAGGCCATGAGGGCCCTCCTAAAACTGACACAGCTGCGGGACGAAACCCCGGGAGAATTGGGGGCCCGAGCAGGGAAGCTGTCATCATTGGCCTTCCCGGAAGTGGTCAGAGACAATGCGGTCATGCAGGCTCGACTAGCAGACCTGTATGTGGAGGCGCTAAGTGACGAGCGTGTTCGTCACGACGTGCTAAAAGAGGGACCGCTGAGACTGTCGGCAGCAATAGAGCTGGCCAAGGAGAGCTAGGGCGTATGCGAAAAGGTGAAGAGGTGTGGAAGGAAACAGATACTAAGTCAGGAGGCCGGAAGAAGGGGGGTAGGCGGAAGATCCCCCGCATGGAATCAGAAGGTTAAATTAGAAGTAGATCAGGCTGAAGTATGGGAAGAAGATCCCAATAGAAAGGCATGGTCGACCAGGCATGGCTTTTATAAGTCCACGCCGGGTCGATACGGGCTGGTCTGCTGGACCTGTGGGCATAAGGACTACAGTGCGGCGGAATGTCCGACGAAGTGGGGTTTGTCCCTAGACTTCGATCGTGACAGGTGCACCAGGTGTGGTAAGAAAGGACACCTGGCGAAGTGGTGCGGGCTGAGGAAGGGTGCCCCACCGATATTAACAAAGAAGGCCGAGCCCAAAGAAAAGCCAGCGGGCCACACCGGAATTAAGATGGAGGGTGGCACAGTTAAAAAGAACCGCTTGGGTAGAGGACGGGTCCCCCCGGGAGTAGACACAAGGCTAACCCAGTTGAAAAGGAAAAGAGCAAAATGTTGGACATGTGGTCGGGCGGGCCACTTTGCGGCAAGCTGTCCGACAAGAAGGTGCTGGTCTTGCAGGAGGCCAGGACACCTGAAGAGAAGCTGTATCCTTAGAAACAGCCGCGGGAGACTGGGAGAGGTCCGGCCGGGGTCGCCCAGGTGCAGGGGGCGCAGGACTCCACCTCATGAGAAAAATGAAGGTGATTTATTACTACCGGCGCCTATGGCTGGGTTAACCCAAGGGTGGGGACCCAGGAAGAGGAAAGCTCAAGTGTTCTCTTCGCTAACGCAAGAGAAAGAACTATCCTGTAGAGCGGAGATATGGGGTACGGCGATGAGAGCTCTGGTGGGCACAGAGCATCTGTGTCATTGATGAGAGAAGAAACATACAGGCGGGTGAAACGGAAGAGAAGGTTACGGGAAGCGGACATAGAGGTCACGCAAGCAGATGGAGCCCACCCCGAAGATAAAAGGGATGGTGAGGCTCCCGGTGAGGATTGGGAAAGTAAGAAGCACCCAAAATTTTTACGTAACCCCCGACCTGTGTACGGAGGCAACCTTGGGAGAAGATTGGCTCCGGAGCCAGAGGGCCCAGATCGAGTTTAACCCCACTGTGTTGGTGGTGAATGGCGAGAGAACGCCATTGGGATGCCCACCAGAGGAAGAGATAACAATAGTGGTGGAGGAAGATGTAAAGCTACCCCCTAGGACGGCGGTGTCGGGAAAGGGTAGGTTAATGTCAGGAAAAAGGACCTCTGCAGTTGGTCCCTGTAGAAGGAAAGGGCCTAGAAGAGAGCGAGGTAACCCTGTGCGAAACGGTGGTGGAGGCAGCCGAATTGGTGCCCATTATGATGGTGAACCATGCCCAAAAGCCTATAAAGGTTAGGAGAGAGAAGGAGATAGGGAGAGCGCTTCCCCTACGGACTCTGAATCGGGTGAGATTCGAGGAGGAACGAAGGAAACTTGTAGAGCAAACAGAAGGAATCGTAGACGAAGATATATTAGCACCGGATCAATTTAGAACCAGAGTGGGGGGTCTGTTGAGGGACAATCGAGATGTGTGACCTTGTTAGAAAATAGGCGACTATTGGTTGTGATATCTGTTCCGTTGTTAGATAGCGAGAGTATATTCGAGATATACCAGGTTATAAACTTACCCATTACCTACCCCAGAAGAGATCAAGGTTTGGGAATGATAGCAAGGTACAAGGTGGAAGCAGACTACATAGCTTTAAATTCGGAGAGAACGAAATTCATGTTGCTATCAGCTGAAGAAGCTGGAAGGTGTAGAGATGATGCTCTAGGGACTTGTACGTCGTTAAGCCCTATCTATAAAACTGGTAACCGCAGAATGTGCATACTAGAATTGTTTGAAGGGAAGAGGGAATGAATCAAAAGAACCTGCCAAGTGTAGGTATTAAGAAACACGGCATTACCACAAGCTATCAGTGTTTCAGACGGGGTGTGGGCAGTAGCCACACAGAAACCTATCAGCTTGTCTAAGGTATGTGGGGAGAGTCCACAAGGACATTAAGAATAAGGCCACCGTTATCCCTGTTAAAGCTACCCATGGGATGTTCGGCGGTTGGGATATCCATTTCCCTACCCCCCTATTACCAGGAAGAAGAAAGATATGAAGAGAAAGATTCAATCATAGAGATGATTGGTAGAGGCTTAGTCAATTGTACAGAATTATGGGAGCCGATAGTGAAGGGATTCTCTAATGTTACCTTAAATAAAATGCCAGTATTAATGAAGCCGATAGAAAAGATCGATATGGATCAATTGAGAGACAAGCTAAGTGCGTTGGGAAACGAAGGTGTGGCTTGGGAAGATGATGAGCAGATCGCGATAAGTTGGTCAATAGTGATGGGTACATTCCTAGTTATAGCCATCGGGGGTGTATTAATATGGAAGGTTAAGAGTAAGAGGAGATTAGCGAACGACAATCTAATGAGCATGCAGCAACTCGAGAGGGATATGCCGAGCAGTGTTCCTAACTCAGACGGGACTGGCAAAGAAATTGCTGAAAGACCAACGGAGGAGGCTGGCGTGAGACCACCACGTGCGGCGGAAAAACCTCCCACAGCGGAGAGGAAAACATTGACCAAGAAGAACAAACCATAGTAACTACATCTGCACCCACAGACACACGCACATATTACTTTTGCATGTAGAACAAAAGAAGATGAAAAAAGAACATTACATTGCATGTTACATTTGCATGAAGAACAAGAGAAGATGAAAAAAAGAACATTACATTTGCATGTAGAACAGAAAAAGATGAAAAGAACATTACCTTTGCATGTAGAACAGAAGAAGATGAAAAGGACATTACCTTTGCATGTCGAACAGAAGAAGATCTGGGGAAAATGGAAGTTGTTATCAATTGGTTGAAGAAACGAAGTTTAGGGACAATGAAAAAATATTGATAAGTAACAAGTGGAAAGTGTGTCATTGGGATGATAGTAAAAGTCTAAGTGGGTGGGGAAGTGTATCTAAGAATATGAAGGCAAACCATTAATACGAAAACACAGTCGGTCGGCGAGAATTAGAAAAAAAGCCACACAAGACGATGTCGCTGAAAATTTTTTTTGAGATAATAAAGATTTTTATTATCAGCCCTTCAAGCGGGGGAAAATGAAATATTTTTATTTCGTTCCAAAACGCCAAAAGGTCTGAGAAATTCCTTTCTTAGATCATATCCAATTAGCGATAAACTGCTTGACAAATACCACGTGTTAAAAAGCCGAAGGTGTCATCGCAGTCGCTCATGATAAGGGCGATTTAAATTTTTGTTTTTTTTTAAGCAAGGTGTTTCTTTCCCCAGAACAAAGCCACGGATTGTCCACACCCGACTAAAGACGTCATTGGCTAAATAAGATCACATGACACACGAAGGAGGAGGAAACATACCCGACCAGGACGTCATTAGCTAAATAAGATCACATGACACACGAAGGAGGAGGAAAGATACCCGACCAGGACCTCATTGGCCGAAAGCGGTCACATGACATACGAAGAAGCGAAAGAAGCGGGTATACGCCCCTCAGAGGCACAATAAGGAAGTGGGAGTGAAAGTGAGTTACCGAAAATGGAAAATCCCTAACCAGAAATAAGAAGGGTGGATACGTATTTAGAATTATCGAAAAAACCCTGGCGCCGACAGACCCACCCCAGTTTTGACTGCGTCAATAAAAGCGGGACCCCAACCGACAGAAATCAGGTTGCGCCGCGGACGGCGAGAGAGTTTGAGCGCGGACGGCGGGCCAGGTTCATTCGCCCCTTTGCGGGCAAGAGAGGCCAGTTCGTTTGGCCTAAGTGAAGAAGTTCGTCCAACCCAAGCCTAAGTGAAGAAGTTCGTCCAACCCAAGCCGAAGTGAAGAAGTTCGTCCAACCCAAGCCGAAGAGAAGAAGTTAATTCGCGCACCGACGGCGGAGATGAGTGACCAGTAATTCAGACTCTGAAGGGAAGAAGTTTGAGTTGGAGTTTGAGCAGCGGACGGCGAAAGAGTTTTGAGCCGTGGACGACAAGCTGAGATGAGCGCCCAGTGTTGAAACCGCGTCAAGATAGGTGACCAAGATTCACGCACACTTCTGGACTCTTCTTCAACCAAGAACAAGTAGTTTGAAGAGCGACTTAGAATCAGACCACAGAAATAAGTTTTTTTTTGTTTTTTTCGACTTTCGTCCAAAGACACACCGAAACACAAATTTCTTGGAGAGCAGACAACTGGAAGCCTTAAAGTTGCCTAGTAAAAGCGTTGTGCCACAATCCACAGAACGGGTCGAGAGGTAGACATAGTCCTATGTACCGAGCAAATAGACATAAAAGTTTGTTACCTTTTTTCTTGATACGTTGGACCTTGTGAGTTTTTATTTTATTTCATTTTTTTATACATAATTGTGTGTTATCACCCCCGTTAGACTCAACTTGCATTACGGCCCCAAGCCCTGTTTGATCTCGTCTGTCTAAGATCAATTCACAACGTGGGTAGGCAGACCGGAGATCAGTGCAGTTACCCTGGTAACCAGGCGTTGGAAGCGGGTTGAGAACGACGAGGCTGGTATCAATCTAACCAAAGGGTTAGAACGTCACGTTTGGAGCAGCGAGGAGCGAACAGCTGACGCCGCGGCAAAAGACGTCACAACTGGTGCTGTCCGTGACCAGGATATCAGAACCTGGGGAGCACGTGACGTCACAATTGGCGCCGCGAACGGGATCGAACGACACAGTCGACGCTGCGACCGGGGGACGACGTCACATTACCATAGTCCACTGTATTGCCTGTATTGTACTACTGGCATTCCGATCCGCCGATAAATGTTGGCCGTGGAAATATTCTTCCATTCCTTCCAAATGTTGCCTGATCCGTAAACAAGACTGAAGAGACAAACAACGGATTGGCAATTTGTTCAATAAACCATGGACAAAAGTTCTTCTGGAGTATGTGATCAGAGTGCGAAGAGCCTGCACACGTTACAAATAATACGGATAAAAGATCTGCTCTTGAAGTACTCTCTATGCAGTACTATGAGATGTACGAAATGCTCGGGCGACTTCACGTGTGCAGTAACCTGGATCGTCTCCAAGAGCTTGTAGAATAAGTTCTTCGTGGACAGAGTGGATCTCGGTCTTCATCGATCCGTAGTTCGTTCTGCCACGAATCCTGTCAAAGCAACGCGACAATAAACAGCAGCAAATGTTGAATGATTTCTCTGCCTTCGGTCTGGAAGCACAATCTGATGCAGCCGTGTTGCCTCGCGTCCATTACCATTCGCTCGGCCGTATATAAAAATCATATCTACCTGCTCACCATATGAATATCCTGTAATTTTTAAACGGAACACTTCTCACTTAACTCACTACTACACACATTAAACATATTAAAGACAGACTAGCCACAAATGTACACAAATGACAAATGTCAAGACAGCGCCATCTATCGAAAACTATCTTTGAACTTAATAACTCAAAAGGATATATATATATATATATATATATATATATATATATATATATATATATATATATATAGTGTGTATAGTAAAGTTCATTCATGCACTTCAAAAATGTATAACTTTATTTGTATTTGAGATAGAAATAACCTGTAAAAACTGTAATAAAGTATAATGTAACTAGTTTTAAGTATAGCTAAAATAACTAATATGATTTCAGGCATTACTTTAAATCAGTTGGCGAATGTTTCCCGTGAACTGTAAAATCGTATTACCCTTTGTCTTGCTAATGATGGAGGACATGTGGAAACTTAAAAAAAAAAATTTCAATAAAACCTTAAAAAATATAGATTTACTTCTTTTTAGCACTTTTGACAAATTATTTCTATCGCAAATATAAATAAAGTTATATTTTTTTTTAAATTGCACAGGGACTTTATGCAAAATTAAATTCGTGGCTTTTAGCTTCCATTTTTGAAACATGGTTAGAACTGTGTAGCGGAAAAACATAATTTAAATCAATTAATTTATAATGTATAATTCATTCCCATACATATATATATATATATATATATATATATATATATATATATATATATATATTGCAAAACACTCACGCATCTGTCCATAGATGAACGTTTTATTTTTATTAATTTTATTTAGGAACATTCTTTAACGCTTTGAAGAACACCCTTTCTATTTCACTTGTTGCCATTTCTGTTATTAAATTGTATTCAAATTTGTTCGGCAAAGTTGCTTCCCCATTTGGAGCAATCAAAGTATCGTCTGATCTCTCTTTCTCTCGTCTGCTATCTAAAGTAGGTTAGTAATAAACGACTTCATTCGACCGTTAAAACAAGGCCAACAACAATCTGCATTATCTCACATAGCATTATTATATATATATATATATATATATATATATATATATATATATATATATATAAAAAAAATATCCTCCTGCATTTTACTTATAGTCCTTCGTTAATTCACATATGCTTAATACGGCCCGTCAATAATGTGTAAAATTTTTTTCATTTTCATTTCAATCTTTGGAAGTAAAGTCTGATGATCCAGAGCCCTTTCAAAGGGCTGTTGTGAAATAATTTTTTACATGGAACCATAAAGTGGTCTGTTTTTATTCCAATATGTATATATGTGTGTGGAGAAAGAGAGAGAGTGGGGGGCGCCCCGTTGTATTCGTCAAGCAATTTAGAGTTAGAGGCACGGAGGAGTAATGATTAGCAGCATGAACTGAGGAATTGATTGAAGAGCCGAGTTCGAATTCCAGTCGAATCCATTACATTCACTTACGTACTAATACCCTTGGAAAAGGTATGAATCCTCTCCTCCCCTTAGTTATGAATAAATAGCACGACAGACCGGGTTATATAGCTTTGGATGGTAATTGGTCTACCACAGAAAGAAATGGCAAACTATTGCGGGGAAAAATCTGCCTCGTCCGTCATGTATCGAAAGATGCATGATCGCCTAAGTGTGTATCACGGATCGCACATAATTGACTGACTGAACTTTCACTTACATTTGCCAATTTGAAACTAAAAGTAAGTAGCATTTTTTTAAAATTCAGATTAATGAAACTTTAAATCAGTTTATGTTCCTTAAATAAAGTTTCGGAAAAGTATATTTTAATTTTAAAAGATTTTTTTAATGAAAAGATTCATGAAAAAAATAAATAAATAAAAGCTTGAAGAAAACTTTACTTTTTTAAAAGACATTTAAAATCGCACGTATTATTTCTTTCTTCGAGATACCCCCATATATATATATATATATATATAGAGAGAGAGAGAGAGAGAGAGAGAGACCTAATATATATCGTAGACCTAAGAACCTAAAAGAAATCATAGGTAGTAACCACATTTCAGGGGACAAGGTAATCCGTAATGAACTGAGAACAAAGACAACAGGATTTTCCCAACCATGTAACAACAAAAGAAGTTTATGTTGCAACCATATTAAAAACACGAATTCATTCACTAGCTTAATCACTAAATCTACTTTCAAAATCTACCACGATTCTAACTGTAGAAGTCATAACATAATTTACCTCCTACAATGAACACTATGCCAGAAACAATATGTAGGAAAATCTGAATGGCCCTTTCACTACAGAATTAATAATTATCGTAAGCGAATTAAGTCGACTCCCTATGAACATTTTTTACCTGTAGAACAACATTTCCGCCTAGAAAAACACGATTTCAAAACCCATGCCAAATTCACTCTAATTGAGAGAATAGAAAAGTTCAGAGCAGATAACATTAGAAAGATTTTAGAGTTCCATGAAAATAAGTGGATACAACGTCTAAAAACAAAATACCCAGCCGGGCTAAACCATAAATTGAACAATATATAACTCAACAATTCAAAACCTACCCACATTTCTCACCCACACAAGACAGACATGCTTACGGAGGTGTGGAGGCCTCACACTTATACACTCACCCACACGAATATACACACTTACACACATCATACTCACTCACTCCCTAATGAGCCAAATGATAACACACACCCACAGCAATACACACGCTTACACATATCATACTCCCTCACTCCCTAAGAACCAAATAACACACTCACAAACACTAAACAGAGACACATTCTCTCACCAGGTCCAATAAAACTGTCAAACTGACCAGAAAATTCAGAGTAACATGTATCTATCCAGCTCTTATCTCAAATAACAACTTAAAAGAGACTGTTTGACCAACACAAGGAATGTTAAAAGATTCATGTTAAAAAGATAAAAAAAAAAAAAAAAAATGAAAACTACAGACAAAAGTTCATTTACTCCAGCAAAAGACATTCATTTCTGTAGTTTACTGCTACCAGCAAGCAGAAATATTTCTTCTCCTGATGATGGCCATTTCGGTCGAAACTAGTCGAGGAATCTAAATGGAATAATAATAAAAAAACGAAAAAATATTAATCTACAACCCAGTGTGTCTTAAAATTTTCATTTTTTTATTTTCTTATTATTCAAAATTTATATATATATATATATATATATATATATATATATATATATATATATATATATATGTGTGTGTGTGTGTGTGTGTGTGTGTGTGTGTGTGTGTGTTATTAATCTTCTGTCACTCGATACTGAGCCGGGAAATTACAAAAACTGCTTGCTTAAAAGAAAAAAAAACTATCTTCTAGAAATAACCTGTTCGACCACTTTTTACCTACTTTCTGAAAATAAAATTGCAATAATGTCGCTAGAATACAATATATTATCATATATATTGTGAAATACGTCCACACTTCTCAAAATGAGACTTGCTTCATTAGACTTAGACTCTATTTTAATACATTCTATCTCTTTCGTATATAATAACACTGAACTATATTGATACCTACAATGCTATATATTGCACTTTCTATTTTTTAATAATTTTTGCTTATTTTTTATATATATTTTATTTATTTTTTACTAATTTTATATATACATATATACATATATATACATATATATGTATTTAAATTAGTTTTATATATATTTTATTTTTTTACTTATTTTTTTATATATATTTTTTACTTAATTTTTATCATTTAAATTTTATTTTACACGTATTTTGTCTTATTTTATTTATATTTAATATTTTCCTCTCCTTTTTATATGATTTTGTATCTTTTCTTTCTTTTTCTTTTTATTTTCTTTCCTTCTAATTTATGTAATTTCTTTCTTTCTTTCTTGTTTTCCTTTTTCTTTATCATCCGTTTGTTTGTCTTAGTCTTTTCTTTCTTTCTGTCTTTCTTGTTTTCCTTTTTCTTAATTTTGCTTTTCCGCTTTTCCTTTTTGTCATAGTCTTTTCTTTTTTCTTTCTTTCTTTCTTTCGTTCGTTCGTTCGTTCGTTCTTTCGTTCTTTCTTTCTTTCACATTATAACATTTACGAGACCGTCATTAAAATGGAAAAGACCATCTTAGAGACAGTTTGATATTTACCTTGTAGCACCTTCCATCTTTTGTCCTCTTTTCACCCACTGACATCTATTGCCTCTGCCTAACCTACAGGCACATCAGTTCAGTTTACCCTCTAACATAACTTTAAAAAATAAATAAATAATGACCGCCATTAAATGTTTAATCGACCTCTGGTTAACCCGTAATGTATGGATTTACTTGAAGACAATGGTAGGGTGGGGCTTAACGGTTATCAAGTTCTTATGAGAAATGTCCACTGGGTCCCTTAACCTTTACGATTTTTTGTAGAGGCAAAAGATAATTCGAGTTTTAATCGATAACTGCCTTGCATCGCAAATAAAGACAGACTTGGTGCAAGGGTCTCGTGCACCTCCCCACTCTGAATCTATGATACGGCCCCACCCCCTACAACCTCACTACATCTCAATGTTTATCTGGTAATCTTCATATAGAATACAAATTTTATTGTAACCTATGTACAATAATGGATCCTATGCAATATAGTTAATCATTTCAACTAGAAAAATTGAAAATATATATGACATACAGACATGTCATAATAGATCATTCCATCTTAAAGAAAACATGTCATAATTGATCATTCCATCTTAAATAAAAACATGTCATAATAGATCATTCCATCTTAAAGAAAACAACAATGTTTTGTGGCAATTTTAAGCAACACCTTGAGATTCATCTTGTTAAAAGTTGAATAATTTTAACACATTGAACATTATGGATAAATAATAGCGAATTTTATATAGTGTTCTTTCGCGACTTATCGTAAGCAAAACAAACTGACGAATTTGGACAAAAAAAGAACCACAGAATGACGTCAAAATCCGCGAAAACTTTCATCCTTTAATAATAACTTAGTATAATGTCCAACGTATACGTTCTACTATATATACTATAATATATATGTTATAATATATATATATATATATATATATATATATATATATATATATATATATATTTTGTTGGATAGATGTGAGTTTGTGACCCTGTGTTTCACGCTTTAGCGATCGTCAGACAAACTGATTAATTTTTAAAAATTTTGGGTTTATTTAGATTGCGTGTATTGGTGTTATTATGGAAGTGGTGGGGGAAACGTCGTCGTTGTGTCATCGTACTAACGCATTGGTTATTTTTATGGTGGTATTAAATATTTATTTTGGTATGAATCCTGGTAATCAGTATTTATTCTCATGGTTACATATGGAAATTATATCAGATCTTATGGTTTTTTTTTAAATAAATAAATAAAAATAAACAAATAAATATAGAAAATAAAATAAAACACCAACAAGCACTCTTTAGTTCAAGCTAGCACCACAATAATTACATTTATAGGTTTTTATAATTCTCCCACCAACATTACTAATCACTACTAACAATTTACAATAAATATTAACCACTTATATTATCATTGGCACCAACCCCCTTGCACATTACTATCACACCACATCTACCATTACCATATAAACCCGCCATAATTATTAACGTAAACTACCCCCTCTCCCAGCATATTTAATACCGCCATAAAAATAACCAATAAGGATTACAAACTGAAATTTATACTAGTCACATATACACAGTCATCAAAAAACTAAAAAAAAAAAAACAAGGAAATAACCAGCTTTAATATAATAACAATAATGTTTTTTGTAAATTAAAAATAAAAAATATAGCAATCTTCAACTATCATAATTTTACACGGAATACCTATTATCAGGATTTATACCAAAATAAATTAATACATATAACAACATTAAATAAAATAAAATAAAACACCAACAACCACTTTTTAGTTCAAGCTACCACCACTATAACTACATTTATGGTTTTATCATTCTCCCACCACCATTACTAATCACTTCTACCAATTTACAATAACTATTAGCTAATTATATTATCATTGTCTCCAATCCCTTACAACATTACTATCACATCATATCATATAGAGCCGCTATAATTATTAACATAAACTACCCTCTCCCCCAGGATATTAAATATTAAATATCATCATATAAAATAACCAATAAGGATTACAAACCGAAATTTCTACCTGTTACATATACACAGTCATAAAAAACAAACACATAACCAGCTTTAAATATAACAAATAAACCCCCTTTTTTTCAAAAATTTAAAAAAAAATGTAAATAATAATAATTTTTACCTATCATAATTTTACACAAACCCACCACACGTATATACACACATGCGAGGAAATATTATTCAGGGGAAAAATAAAGATAAAAATATGACATGTATACATTCACGAGACATTCACGAGAAACTTATCGCTACATTTCCAATCTTTGAATTTCAACATACCAATGCGGATGCATAGACACAACACCACCCGTATACATACATGTCATATCCGAAACTGCCCTCATATGTTTATATATATATGAGTCCTGACGGACGACCAAGTATGTATATGTGTCTGCGTACTTTATTAGACATATGAACATACATCGATGTTTGCGTTAGTACGATGACACAACGACGGACGACGTTTCCCCCACCACTTCCATAATAAAACCAATACGCAATCTACATAAACCTAAAATTTAAAAAAAATTAATCAGTTTGTCTGACGATCGCTAAAGCGTGAAACCCAGGGTCACAAACTCACATCTATCCAACCAAATATGTTAGCTCTATCTCTGATATTGAGCGCTTTTTTAATAAGTACCGCGCATATAATATATAAATAATTATATATATATATATTTATTTATTTATATTTATATACACACACTTTTCACACACACACACACATATATATATAATATATATAATATAATGTGTAACGTATAATACAGGTGTGCATAAAGTTCGTGTGTACTTTAAAAATTTTTAAGTTTATTTGTATTTGCGATAGAAATAATTTGTAAAAAGGATTAGAAAGAAGTAAATCTACATTTTTTAAGGTTTTATTGAAATTTTATTTAAGTTTCCACATGTCCTCCATCATTAGCAATACAGAGGGTAATACAATTTTGCAGTTCACGGAAAACATTTGCCAACTGATTTACAGTAATGCCTGAAATCACATTAGTTATTTTAGCTATACTTAAAACTAGGTACATTAAACTTTATAACATTTTTTAAAGATTATTTCTATCGCAAATATAAATAAAGTTATAAATTTTTTAAAGTGAACACGTACTTTATGGACACCAAGCATTATATATATATATATATATATATATATATATATATATATATATATATATATATATAATATAATATAATATGTAGTATAATATGTAACGTACAAGTTATATTATATATAATATAATATGGTAACCAGTCTACCGTAGAAAGAAATGGCAACCTTCTTTGGGAAAAAAATCTGCGTCGTCAGTCAAGTATCGGAAGATGCATGATCGCCCAAGCGTATATCACATATGACACTTAACTCACTGACTAATATAAATGTAGGTAGAGTGCGAGCGTCACAAAGTACTGAAGAGGAATCTAATTAGGTTTGTTCGGTTGGGGGTCATCGGGTTAGTTAACACCAGCGCTGAATCTCGCTTTCAGTTGTTGTTAGCTAGATCTTGTCTCGCAGGCCTTTCTCAATGAACCGTGTCCTCCCAATACGTGTTTAAATTATTTTAAGTCGCTATCACATCGTCTCGGTCGTTGTGTCCTTGAATTTCAGATAGGACCCATTGCTGCCTCTTTGGTTATGATTCAAATCGAGATTCCCCCCACCCCCAGTTTGTTTTGACCCGCCGTTTTTCATCTCGACTGGGTTAGCTTTATATTTTCCCATGCCCGTATTATTTTTTTTAACCTTTTCTCACATCCGCAGTGAGAGAGCTGCTTGATTTTGTCCCATGTGCAGAATACAGCGGCCTCTCCTTTTTAAGGGTTAGACAGGCCCTACTAACATCAGTTATGTTTAATTTGATTTGTGTTAATATTTCAGTTTGTTACTGGGTTCATCTCCCTCCCCTCTCATTTTTTCATCACCGATTTTATATATATTTCACTATCATTAAATTTTTATGGCATGGGGCGCGTTTTGTAGGTCCCCCTAGAGAATATGTGGTATTATGGTGCATGGAGGATTGATTGGTGATAGACGAGTTCTTGTGGTGAATGGGTAAATTGTAATGAGTGAATGGGTCGTGAATCAGATTAGCTAGGTATAAGATAGTTAGTGTGGACCAGCCTTAACCCCTCCCCCTTTTCGGCCTTGTGCCACAATTATGTAATTTCTATATAATAAATATCTAGAACCCATTGCTTTTTCAAACGATGAAGGGTGATTTTTCACGGTTCGCTGGTAAGCTTGAGAGATATATCGTCTTGTTCTTTATTTTAGTACTGTTCAGTTATTGCTCAACCTCTTGTTCCTGAGTCTCTACTGCCCTGCCCAAGGATTGAACTCCCAATTCTTTCTTTTTGTGTGCCATGTCCTTTCAGGACGTAGGCGATCATGGCTCTCCACCTCCCTGTATCCCTTGCAGTTCTCAACAAGTTCCTTCCCTCTGCTTCCTCACCGAGACCACATTCTGTCATCCACTTGCTTAAGTCCGCCAGGTATGTCACGCGTTGTTTTCCCATATCTCTCTTTCCCGCTATTCGAGCCGTGAGTATCAAATTCTCCAAGTCCTCCTTCCTCATTATGTGTCCCAGAAACTTCAGCTGTCTCTTCCTGATAATTAAGTACAGCCCTTCTCCTTGTTTGCAACCTCTCATCGTTGCTCACACACTCGGTCCATGATATCCTTAGCATCCTTCTGGAGAACCACATCCCTGTCGCCTCGAGTTTCTTCTTCATCTTTGAGGAAATCCAACATTCGCTGCCGTAAAGAAGGACAGATATCTCGTAACAATACAGTATTATTTTCTTTGTTACCAAATATATCTTCCTGTCTCGCAATACTCTACCCAACTTTTGGAATGTGTCCTTGGCCATCACACCTACGGATTTCAGTGTCGCATTTACCATCCTCTGTCAAGACGCTTCCCAGGTATTTAATCTTCCGCGTCTGCTTGATTCTAGTGTTCCCGACCTTCAGATCGCATTTCAGACTCATCCTCTTACTGACGACAATGCACTCCATCTTGCCTAATTACTATCCTTAAAATTCATGAATAAGCACTTTAATCCACGAGCTGTAGTAATTGTGACTTCAATCCCTGAAGAACGTTTTCCAAGAGAAAAAAAATGATAAGACATTGTATAGCGGTTTTATTGATGGAATCATTGCGATCTTCAATCGATTTCACTTTGTGTTTGCAGACACGAGTGGAATGAGTACACTTGACCTTACCCCTCTACGAATCACCTTTAAAAGTAAGCCTCCTGCCAGCAAATCCAACCATTTCCACAGCTTAACCCCTAGTGGATACACTTCGACAAGTCCAGCGAAGAAAGGACTCAATTATTGAATGGGCCGAGTTCAAATCCCAGTCGTGTTTGTCACATTCACTTACGAGCAAATGCCCTTGGGAAAGGTATGAATCTATCTCCCTACCCCGGTGAGAGCTATGTGTTTAAAACTGAGTTTCATGTGTCTTGGTTGCCAATCGGTCTACCAAAGAAAGAAATGGCATCCTTCTGCGGGGAACCTTCTGCCTGGTCAGAATCGAATTGTGCGAGACATGATCACCCAAGCGTGTATCATGTATGCCACTTAACTGAATGACTGATATAAAAAAAGGGATTAAGATATTGCTTGAACTATAAAAAGAAACGCGTCTCTAGACAGTTTCCCGTTTTTTTTTTTATTCATTTACAACTTTTTATTCTGAGCACTTTCGGCTCATCTACAAACCATTTGGGAGGATATTTTTTTTATGTATTACTGTCTGTAGATACTAGTGGAAATAATCGGAAGGCTAATGAAAGTTACACATATTCATAAATTCTGAGTTTTTCTCCACTCTCATCTAATTGTCAAGCAAAGTTATAGAGCCTAGTGTGTCATGACATTTTACCCATAGATGGGAGCTTTTTTCCCAGGGGATTTAGCACAGAAGTGAATAAAATGCACGGAATACGAACTCAGCTCTTCTATTTTACAATCTGAGTCGCTATCAATTGCTCTACCGTACCTAGTAATAACCGTGATTTACCAACGGATGGAATAGAATAGTTGAAAGAAAGGAATGGCAATTATGCATTGCTCTCAAATCGATTTTTAATATCCTTATGACATAGAATAAATTATATATATATATATATATATATATATATATATATATATATATATATATATGTGTGTGTGTGTGTGTGTGTGTGTGTGTGTCAGTGTGTCCGCAGCAACATCTTTCATTATATAGAGCCGACAAGGAAGGTTTAATTAATTTTCTATTAATCATTTCATTATTCTTACGTTTTTTCGTTTTGTAGGAGTATGGTTATATATATATATATATATATATATATATATATATATATATATATATATGTATGTATGTATGTTGGCAAACCTTTTTTTTTCAACATCTTTCATTAAATATAACCAACAAGGAAAATTTCATTAATTTTTTACTAATCTTTTCATCATTCTTACGTTTTTTTTTTTCCGTTTTGTAAGTTTACAAATATATATATATATATATATATATATATATATATATATATATATATATATATATATATATATATATATATATATTACATTCGTTTTTTCTGAGCTTTTTAATTATTTAATCAACTATTATCTTCATCCTCGTTTTCTCCCACTATGGCTCCTTCATTTTCTTTCCTGTTCTTTCCCTCCATCCTTTTACACTTTTGTACTCATTCTTTTATCTTTAAATTTCACTGTTTCAAATATTTCCTTCCTCCCATTCTTTCTTTGTTTCTTATTAAATTCAATAGGAGTAGATAGGTTCGTCTATCGCCCGATTCACACTCCTCCCCGGTCTTTGAACAGGATTTGAAGTTTATCCCTTGTTTTAATGATTAGGATTGGGTTTTCGGTTCTTTCTACGGTCTTTTCATTCTCCTTCACTTCCAGTGTCCTCGTGCGTCCTAGTTGCATTATTGCCTTGTTTGGGGCATGTTAATAAGAATAAAAGTCTTTTTTTTGTCTTATTTAAATTCAAACCACATAATTGTCGATCGTTCGACATCAACGACCCAACCCCTGTCAAATACTGCTTAACCACGATATACCACGCCACCCCCGAACCGCTGAACAAACTACTCTGATCATTACAACACAGAACCAACCCCGACAATCTCAAGCGGTCATTCGATGCAAAAGCCTGGGGGTGGGTAATGTTTATCCATTGGTACATAAAGCTTATCGATCGATGAATGACGCAAATTCCTTAAGCCGGGGTTAAGATCAAATATTTTGATATTGACCCTTGATGTCATCAGTAAATATTTCTTCTTTCATCATTGCGTTCTCTTACGCATTTGAGAGGAAACGTAATGGTTATAAGTACAGAAAACGAAATCGGTAACTCAGGTTCGATTTTCGTCTGAAGCAGCTGTAACACAACAATGTATATTTTTTCATAGGTTTATATTTTGTTTCCAAGATATCTTTTATCTTTTTTTCCCTTCTTTCTTACCATGAAATTACTGCTAATCAGGTTATTATCGCACGCTATTTAAAATTTTATAAATTGTTCATGTTATATTAAAGGCTGCGAAACTGTGACACCGTACCAGAATATTTTTTCTAAATAAATCCACATTACAACCAAAAACGTTTGCGTCACCTCTCTTCTCTTCTTTTTAATATATATATATATATATATATATCAACCTTACTATCGATGTAGGTGTAAATAGTAGTGTCGTCAGCGCAGATGCAAAGTTGAGACCTGATGTCATCGGAAGGTCGTCAATTAATGAAAATCAAATACAGTTTAAGACCAAGCATGGAGCCCTACAAAACCAAAAAGTAATTAACCTAAAAAGTAAGCAGTAATTTATATTAAAAAAAATTAATCTGTATCAACGTATTTAAGCAGAAATTTATTTTTATGCCTACATGTAACCGTCAATTCATTTTTCTTGTTTAATAAGCTGGGATTATTAAAGTGTTTTAAGATAACCAAATCTTCAACAAGACATAAGTTACATTTATTTCCTTTTCCTTTGTAAGATTTGGCTCTTGTTATTATGATATCCCATTTGTTTTATGGGGAGTTGCCATCATTCTTTAATTGCCAGAAATATTTGGAGAGAGCAGTGCTGGTTTTGTATTTTATATTATCTAAGTTCACTCGATGATGGTAAAAACGAAATTTCCAAGAATTTTTAGGGGGAATAAAATAAAATTTAACATCGTTATTGGGAGGTATGCTCGCTCTGTATACAATATTATCAGTTACATATTCACTGTTGAAGGGCAGATCATTGCATTTGGTTTTCGAAATATTTACGCTTTGTTGGAAATATATTTGTTTAATATAAAGTAATTGAAACTCACCTTCAGCTCGCTTCAGGTGAGTTTAAATTACTTTCCAATAATTTCCTTCTTCTAATATAATGTTGTTATGCTGAGACATAGTTTTATCTATGTTATTAACGCAGCTATAGCTGATTTTAACATTATTTTTGTTAAAAATCTTTTTTTACTGTTGGTGAACGGTTAAAATGCTTATGGATTAAATTTAGGAAATTCCCGATATTATTTTGAACACTATGATTAAAAAGGTGGATTGAACCATATAATTTTACGGTTACGGTGTTTCTGTTTATTTTTACCTTCTTTGTTTTTTTTTCTTCTAAAGACTCTAAATTTACTTTATGATTGCTTCGTTTTAAAGCTTTTATACATCTAATTTTATTATTCTCAAATATTTTCGTATTGCTGGAGTTGGACTATCTTGGAATGTTGTATGTAAATTATCTAAAATTTTGTGGCGATGTTTTGATTCATACCTGATGTATCTATTGTTATATAGATCTTTGGTATATGGTTAGTAATAATCATTATTCACGTCTAAGGTCACATCGAGAAAGTTGACAACTTTAGCATTGGCGGTAGTGTTAATATTCAATTCGGGGTGGGTTTTAAAGACATTTATCCGTTCCTTTCTTAAACGGTCTAAAATTTGTGGGCTTGTTTTACGGAGGAAAGTTACAACGTATTTCTAGAATCTTGTGTCCTTAATGTCGCAAATAAATGTAAGTCTCCACAATAATAATATTCTAAAGAATTCGCATGCCTCCGCTGAATCAAATGATCCGATAGCAATATTAAATTCTAGATTATTTCTTTTGGGCCAAAGAAAACAATTATGAAATAGTATAGGTTTTTGTGCCTGCTTTATGATATTTATTTGACGATCTCTAATAGTACAGTAATTTTAGGTACCTCAATGTGATCGCTAAAAAACGAGCAAAGCATGATGAAAAAGACGCCAAACTTGAAAACAAAATGTTATCGTCTAAATGTTTATATTATTATTAAGAGGAAAGATCAAAGTTTATTTTAATCCTTTTTTAAATTTGTACTTCTTTTTAGAACATTCTAAATTTTGATTAAATAAAACATTGTTTCTCTTTGTATCACCGGAACTAGTAAAATAACATACCATTTTTAGCACGTTTTTTCGTTAATTTGGGAAATCTTACAAAAATAAAAATAATTGCCGGATGTTAATGAAACTTTCAGAAACTATTCACAGATTATCGAAATAGCAGAAATTTGTTTTTTATATTTATTACCCCACCTCCCATAACTAATTTTATGAAAACGCTAGAAATTCGATCGCGTCAGGTTTAGTGATTACAGTAGTGAAAAGCACAAGGCTTTGAGGAATGCAAATCATGTTTGTTTTTGTTTTTAATTGGACCCACCCTACCTGAAAATCAGCTCTGAATTGTAACATAAAAAACTCAATAAAGATATCATTTAATTTCAAATGCTTTTATTTGCTTTCAGTTTTTTTATGAATATGGATAATATTTTCTGAAAGCAAAAAAAAATTTCGATGAAAAAAAAAACTTAATACAATTATTTGTTATTTTTTAATTATAATAGATCTTTACATTTAAGTTGGTAAAATATTATAAAATTAGTTAAAAGCCGCATTGGGTTTCCTAAGTGTCCTTATGAGATATATCTTTTTTAGCGCGTTGTAAATTGTATCATTTTGACTAATCAGAAGACCCACAGTAATTAAGAAATGTAATTTTGTGCTTATAATCGGGTTGTAATTATAAAGTACGGAAGACCAACCAGAATACAATTAAGTTGCGTTATTTGAGTTAAGCATTGTTCTCTGCTGTTAAGGCCTTTACTTTTGCGAAACATGTGCGGAGAAGTTAATTTGTTTTTTCAATTTCAACTGAGAAGGGTACCTACAAGTATCAGTATCATCTTATGAATTTTATATGATCTTATTTTTATATTCATCTCAGTTATGACATTTTTCCATAAATGAAATGTCAAAATTAATAACAAGATGAATGGAAATACAAATAACAGTAAAATGTAATAAATGTACATAAAATTATAGTATTTTATGTATACTTCTGATAAAATTTCATAAGAAAGGTACATATAAATTAATTAGAAACCTTTCTTATGAAATATGAATTTTAATGTCACTTTTAACAGACTTATTTTAATTTCTTTATAATTTTTTACATAAAGCATCATAAACGTAAAGGTGAAAGTTAAGTACAAAAAAAAAAAAAAAATTAGAGCGCTGCAAGTTTTCGTTAAAAATAACGAAGTAAATAATTTGTTCATTTAAATGTAAAAAAATTCACTTTTCTCCTCCCGTAGAACAAATAAGCCTCACGGAATCCGTCAATATGTCATTCATCACCTGTCAAGTGACGCGAAAGTTTATGACCTGCTTTGTTTTATTTTCAAATTGCATCTTTTCGGCACAGAAGCTAAGTTAAGCTTAGTTTAAAATATCTTAAATAAACATTATAATTTCTGATTTTCTTAAAATATTTTTTGAAAAAATGATAATTGATATTTAAAAGAATTTCAAAGGGAGATTTTCAGTTTTTTTATAAAATGAAAAAAATGGTCAATTTTGCTGACTCAAAAAAAAAAAAAATTTCGGACGTTCTAGGAACGATTAAAAAATGTAAAAAAAAATACTTTGAGCTTTCCTCTTAATAATAAACATTTAGACGATAAAATTTTGTTTTCGTCAAGTTTGGCGTCTTTTTCTTCATGCTATGCTCTTTTTTTGCGATCTCGTGTAGGTACCTAAGTAATTTGCTTGATTTACAGCAGCCATTAACAGATTCTTGATGATGGACGGGTAAAAGACACGCATATGGAATTGGATGAATCATTCTTCCTTTTTATATTGGTAAACCATTCTATGCCTACTGCTGTTTAATGCCACTTAATTCTTAGAGCAGTTTTCGTGTATTTGCAGGCTCTTTCAAGGATGTTTTTGCTGATTTTACCGATGTTATTTTTAGGTGGGTTGAGTAGTCGGTATTGAGGTTTGTTGGGTTGAGTAGTCGGTATTGAGGTTTGTTTGGGAAATTAGCCTTGTGGTCTTTAACTGGGATGAATGCCTGTTGTTTGTGGAATTTGTAGATCCTATCAGTAATTTTTACTTCAGTGACTATTTTCTTGGTTTCATTCTTGATGCTATTTTTCCAGTTGTTGGATGCTTTTTTTATAAAAACTTAAACTTAAAAACTTATTAACTTACTTGTTAATAACATTTTTAGTACATATCCGCATCGATTATCTAATACTTAACATTTTATATATGTACACAGCAATATATCCAAGATCTTACAATGTATCTTCCTTCATCACAAAACTAAAACAGATGCGATATTATTTTTAAAAAAAGGAGAGGAAAGCAACAAAAAGCGGATGAGATATGTCAAGTTAACATCGAAATATGTCCGTAATCAAAATAATAAAGAAAAATAATGACTGAGCGTTTTTGTATCTTGTTGGATTTCAGAACCAATTTTTTTCTTTTCTTTTTATGGATAAATTTAATTTTAAAAATTAAATATGTTTTACTATTTAATAATGCTATTTGTCTGTAGAAGTTCCACAGAACATAACGCGTAATCTTTTACCGCCATGTCATTCATTATGACACTATTATTCTGATTCATATATTTTTATAACATATCTTTCAGTCATATATATATATATATATATATATATATATATATATATATATGTGTGTGTGTGTGGCGCGCGTTTATGTGTGTGATAGGATAAAGAAGAAATATGAAACATTTGTAAATCTAAAATAGTTTGCTTTTATTAAATGTTCGTCAGATATGGAAAAAAATTCTGGTAATTTTTATTTTTGTTTTGCTTGATTTTCTTTTTTTTTATCCTATCATCAATTTATAGTTCAGTGTCAATTATCTTGGTTTCACACTTGATGCTATTTTCCCAGTTGTTGGTTGTCTTTTTATAAAACTTATTAACTTATTTTAGCTTTATAGTACATATCCGCATCGATTTTGTATTATTTACCAATCTTATTTGCTTTGAGAATTATTTTTGTTCGATTTTATGATTATAGAAACGTCTTTTAGCATTTTTGCTATAGATCGTTGGCAGTGATAGCGAATTTAATTTTGTCTATAATCGAGAATAGATCTTTTCTCGAAGTTTTGAAACATGAGAACACTTGTGTGGCGTTGGAATCATATTTTTAAATAAATAATTATATTCATGCTCTACTTTTGTATCGAGCACTATTTTTAAAAAATAATAACAAAAATACTAAAGAACTTTGGATTATTTACCTAACAAGTTCTTTTTCCTATATATGTTTACACACACACACACACACACACACACACACACACACACACATATATATATATATATATATATATATATATATATATGTGTGTGTGTGTGTATGTGTGTGTATTATCCTAATGAATATATATATGTATATGTATGTGTATATTTATCCTAATGAATATATATATATATATATATATATATATATATATATATATATATATATATATATAAAATATAGCCTTAAGGTGTGCTATATTTATGGGATAAAGTGCTCAATATCAGAGATAGAGCGTGTGTAAATATAAAAGTGAACTTAGAAGTCAACACTTAGAGGCGACAGTCTGTTTCATGCTATATGCAATCGTCAGGCCACGTGTGCTGTAATTTTCTCGGCTATTTATATATATCTATATATTATATATATCTGTTTCATGCTATATGCAATCGTCAGGCCACGTGTGCTGTAATTTTCTCGGCTATTTATATATATCTATATATTATATATATAAATATGCCGAATGCAAATAACAGCACACGTGGCCTATATCGATATATATCTATATATATATAGCATGAAACAACAGACACGTCCTGACGATTGCATAAGTGTTGTCGCCTCTATGTTGACTTTATATTCACTTTTATATATATATATATATATATATATATATATATATATATATATATATATTGAAAGAAGAAAGAAAAGGACGAATCCCTGATACAAATACATAATAGAGAAAAGGTAAAGAGACACGTCAAATAAAAACTTTTCTGTTCGATTATGATTCACTTTTAATGCAGGGTCTCAGGTTTTAATCTTCCCAGAAGTATTTAAACTCAAATCTCATGACGTAATTCGAAAGAGAGGAAGAAAACCTTTTTACAACATTGTCTGGTAACATTTTAATTGTTTGAATGAATTTCTCTTTGTTTATCCGTTCGTTAGCAACCTTGGATTTTTTTTATTTATTTTGCCTTCTATCTTTCCCGCCCTTCTCCATCACTTTCAACGTCTTCTTCACCTTGCCCTAGTTTTTAAATATATTTTTTTCCTTCCGATCTTCAATCGATTTCACTTTGTGTTTGCAGACACGAATGGAATGAGTACACTTGACCTTACCCCTCTACGAATCACCTTTAAAAGTAAGCCTCCTGCCAGCAAATCCAACCATTTCCACAGCTTAACCCCTAGTGGATACACTTCGACAAGTCCAGCGAAGAAAGGACTCAGCTATTGATCTTCTTCATTGTTTAACGCTTTTACAGACACCAACCCGCGACGTGTTCTTAGCTGTGGAGTATTTACAGGTGAGATAAAAAGTTTCTATTTCAATTTCTGACATAAGATCATTACTTACACTATTCATATGCAGACTATTGTCATCATCTTTATTGTTTTTATCACAACGTTTCAGCTTTTGTGCCATCTAGACTTCTTCAGGTACAAATTGATTTGGGTAATTCTGGATCACTGAATTGAACGTTTCATTTAATCTACAGAGCAGACTGATCTCGTTCCACTCTCCATGTTTAAAGATATCTCGTTTCGTTCTTATTTTTAGTACTGCTAAATTATTGCTCGCTCGTTTCCATTGAGTCCAAGTACACACTGACAGAACTAGGGATTGAACTCAGAACCACAATGTCATCAACATCACAAACTTATCGAGTGAAACAAAAAGAGTCTACCTTCGCAGATAAAATAGTTCAGAGTTCCAGAATTAGCCGGATCAAAATACAACTGAAGAAGTCCGGAGAACATGACGGTCGAAACGTTGTGATAACAACGAAGATTAGGACATTAATCCGAATATAAATTGTGTAAATAAAACGTTTCTAGTTTTATTTTGTGAAAATATTGTTTTAAAAAATCATCACGGTCATTGCTTCTTGTGATCTTACTTGGGTATCGAGTCATTTTCGTGAATTGAAAATCTTAATGTAATTTACGGAGCATTAGTTTGCTCAAGTTTCACGGAGAGTTTTTTTTAATCGTTTTACCTCCACGCAAGGTGAAAATGTCACTAGAATGGAGTGGGGTACAGGGAGACAAAGTGAAAGACAATGGGAAGACTGAGGATTGGGAGGATTGGCGAAAGGACAAGAAAAGCAAAGCAGAAGATGACGATTAAAGTTGCATTTAACTTTTTGGAGATATATAAGAAAATAATATTGTTAGAGCATAAATGGCGGTTGCACCGAAATAGTTCAACAGTAAAACAGTGAGACCTAATTGCCAGTCTAGTTTTTCGTAATTCTCATGCAGTATGTTTAGGATTTTTCCGATGTACAGTTTACTTGATCTTGACAGAATCTGGTCGTCTAGATCAAGGTGAATCTTAGAGATAAAAAAAAAAATTCCCGATCAGGAAAGCACAACTCCTGAAGATGATCTCAGAAGAAGATCGAAACTACTTGAGAAATGGGAAATAAAAACGATTTTCATTGTTATAGCACATTTCTCACCTCATTTAAATGCAATACACGGAAGATTATTCGTGAGTATGAACGGATTTTATTAAAAATAAGCAGACATAATGTCTCTAATTTATTTAATCAGGCATGCCTAAAAGAGAATTTGCTGCCTATATACACAATCACACACGCACACACACACACACACACACACATATATATATATATATATATATATATATATATATATATATATATATATATGAGGTTATCGAAGTCAACACACACCGACGACAGTCTGTTTCCTGCTTAAACGCAATAGTAATGGCCAGACTATTGTGTTTAGGCATGAAACATATGACGTTCTATCGCTGATATCTATCACTTTAACTCATAAATATAGCAAAACTTAAAACTATATCTATCTATCTATCTATCTATCTATCTATATATATATATGCATGTGTGTGTCTATAAAGTTAAAGTAATAACGAAATGATATCTGTAAAAGGTCAATATGAATAAAGACAAAAAGAAAAGTTATTTCAGCCGATGATTTTTGCCCTCTGATGGACTTTTGCCTTTAAAAAACATTTGTCATTTTTTCCGATAAGGCGTTCAGCCATCATTGAATTTTTTTTTTTTTTTGTGCCAATGTTAGCGTTCCTTTTTTTTTCATATACAAGAGCGTCATGCACCAGTGCGAGATAGGATTTAAACGTTTAAGAATATATTCCGGATAACATGGATTTAAATATAATTTTCAAAGCCTTTTCTTGTGATATTTTGAAGGCATAAAATCATGCGATATTCGTAAAAGTAAGTTAAATCTTCCCGGCCTTTTCGCGAACGCCTCATTTCACGTTTCAATTATTCTACAGTAAAAACAAACCTGCATTAAATATCTTTTAAATTAAAGGAACGCCTCTTTCAATTCACGATAAAATAATAGCAATAAGAAGAAAGACAACAATAAGAATTAAAAGAACGAGAACAAGAAGAAGAATACACTATTTGGTGGCTTCATTTCATAGTGTGGTGAAGCTCTGCGAAACCGTTCAGTAATATATCATCACTTACACGATATTCTTATATTTGAATCTAAAATGTTGAGTTACAGACAATGCGATAATATAGACAAAATAGAATTTTCTGTCATGCTTAGTTCTTACAGGAATAAAAACTTGAACTTTGGACAATTTATCAACAATTTTGATTTGAACGCACAGCTTATTTGAAAATTAGAAAAGGACAAAAAAAAATGACAATGTTGGTTGAAATGAAGAAAACTTGTATAAATGCATTTTCACTCATTTAAATATATTTATTGTTCATATATATTAGATAAGTGAAAGAAATTACCAAATCTCCTACGGAAGGTAGCGACAGAGATTGTGAAGGGTGGACGAAACATAAACTACAAGAAATAAAGAATAAATAGTCATCAGTAAAAGAATGAGCACGAAATACGATTTGCAGGTCGGGAACACTAGAATCAAGCAGACTCAGAAGTTTAAATATCTGGGAAGCGTTCTGACAGAAGATCCGTAGACGTATTGGAATGGCCAAGGACGCATTCCAAAAGCTTAGCAGAGTATTGCTAGACAGGAGGATTTCTTTGGTAACTAAGAAAAGAATACCGAGCTCTTACGTGACATCTGTCCTTCTTTACGGCAGCGAATGTTGGACGACTTTCTCAAAGATGAAGGAGAAAATATAGGCGACTGAGATGTGGTTCTACAGAAGGATGTTAAGGATATCATGGACCGAACGTGTGAACAACGATGAGGTCTTAGAGAGGGTGCAAATAAGAAGGAGGCTTGTACTTAATATCAGGAAGAGTCAGCTAAAGTTTCTGGGACGCATAATGAGGAAAGAGGGCCTGGAGAATTTGATACTCACGGGTCGAATAGAGGGAAAGAGAGAAAAGGAAAACAACGACATACCTAGCAGCCTTAAGCAAGTGGATGACAGAACGTGTTATAGGATGGTGGCAGAGGGAAGGAACTTGTTGAGAGCTGCGAGGGATAGAGGGAGGTGGAGAGCTATGATTGCCTACGTCCTGAAGGGACACGGCACATAGAAAGAAAAGAAGAATGACAAAGTGAAAAAAAAAAACAACTTCTGTGTAACATGTTTCGACCTTGAGAAGGACTTCATCGAATGAACCAAAGTTATTCGCTAAGTGCAGGGGAGAGAGGGGAAATATCAAACCTAAGTGGTCAGTTATCAGTATGCTCCGATAGATGTTGAACGACTGATATTTAAAAATTTAGTTTTTTTTTTCAGACGTGTCTGGACATGTAGCCTAGCCGATTTCATTTAGTTTCCGTAGGCTTTTTTTAATATCATATTTAAGTAACCCACATTGTGAGAACAGAAGATCCGTTAATAAAGTGATCATGTTGCAAGAGTTGGGACGCAGAATTACCCTGGATGGTCTAGCGATCAAAGCACATTCTGTACACTTTCAACTTAGTAAATTGCTTTCTTTTGTAATTAAGGTAGCAATTTTTAAATCAAAATTGTGGTCTGTGTCATTATGATGAGCGACTAATACATTGAACGAATTCTTTTCTAAAATATCTCTTTTGTATTCACGTATTTTTTTTATGCATTTTTATTCATATTTATTTCTTTTTTCCTAAATAATTAATGGATTTATTTTTAATCTGACATTTTTATTACGTCAAACGTTATTTTGAGTGGATACCCGTGTTTGAAATAGACTTCCATTTTTTTTTTAAATCGTGTGTATTATGTCTACAGGCCGACACACTTGAAAAAACATAACAGAGATAATGTACTCCCTTGTTAAAACCTGCTCCATTCCTTGTAGGATAAACCACAGTCTGATTGAGTAAGTTTTTGACGGCTTGATGTACAGGCCACCAGACATAATCCATGCTGTTTAACCCCCCCAAAAAAAAAACCTTGGCGTATATTTTAAACAGGATTATCCACTAAAATAACGTTTGACGTAATAATTATATATATATATATATATATATATATATATATATATATATACTATGTATTTAAATATAATTTGCAAAGCCTTATCTTGTGATATTTTGAAGGCTTAAAATCGTGTGATATTCGTAAAAATAAGTCAATATATATATATATATATATATATATATATATATATATATATATATAGTTTATGTATATATAGTAAAATTGTTTTCTTTTCAGACTCAATCAATATGAATATCTGTTCAGTTCTGATGATGTTACTTTGTGGAATCTTGCACACGACGGAAGGTAAGTAATTAATTAAGTGATAAATCTAAAATCAGAGAAAAAAACTTGAACTCTATCACATTGCTTTTAATCTACTCATTTCAAAAGCCACACTTTATAGATTTTTGTATTGTACCTCTATATATAAAAGGCAGGATGTGTGTGTGTGTGTGTGTGTGTGTGTGTGTGTAACGAATGCACAGCAGTAATTTTCAACGGATTTGCACCAAAATTTACATGCACATGCTACAGGATAGAGGGAAAGCCAAGACCGACCTTGCATTTCCCAACTCCCATCGACAGTGGAAATAATCGATTTTTCATGCTTCTACGGCAGTTTTTATGTAGTTTGCGGCCATTTTCTACTGGCCAGAGTGAGAGCCTAGAGCTGGCTGTCACGAATAGGCAGGAAGATTCTATTGGCCAGCGTGAGAGCCAACAGCTGACTGATACGAATGTTAAGTAGCATGCTAGCATGCAAAAAAAAAATCGATATCTGCATTCGTCACAAGTGGGAAAAATTTAAAATTTCGTAACAGATTTAATGTTTAATATAGAGCTTAGAAAAAATTCGCAGTGTGAGAAGTAAGGCATGTAGCAACATCAGCACGGCAAAGGATACTCCTTTAAAGGCAAGGAAGGGCAAAAATATTTTAAGTCAAGTGATATCGATTGGGGTATGAGTCGTACGATTTTTGAATCAAGCACGGGCAACGCCGGGCCATGCTGCTAGTAACGTTTAAATTCCTCCCAGCAAAAGCTACAAGCACATGTTGCACGCCATGACATTGCAGATCCTTTTGATTTTGTCAAAATCCTCGAGATGAATAACATGAGCATCAGGCCACATATGGCAGCAGTATTCAATGCCGGACGAATGGTAGATTTGGAAATGTGCAAGATGGACACTAACGAGAATTTTGTTATATACAAAACAGTGACCCAAATTTCTTTGCTGTGGATACAGCTATTGATTCGATTTCGTCGCTCAACTTCAAGTCAGTTTAAAACGTGAGGCCAAGAAGGCGCAGTGTGTTGCTGCCCAGGAGTCTAGCGTCAGCCATCCTGGTAGCAGAGAGAAAAGTTTTTTCTATAGTGGTCAAAGGAGAGGAGTTTTGTTTTGGAGACTTTAAAATTTATGAGCCATTTCCTGCCTCAGTCAACCACTGATTGGAGGTCCTTTTCAAGAGCAGCAGCCGGGATAACTTTCTCAACTCTGAATTATTTGCTATTGAGAGTAAATGGTAGTGTCGTCAGTATAAATACCTACTTGGGAACTGATGACACCAGGAAGATCACTGATGAGGATCTTTGGGGAACAGACACGTTCGTGTGAAAGGATCTGGAAGCGATCCCGTTCAAAACATCCTTCATTTCACGATTGGATTAAATCAAACAATTGTCCTTTTTTAAAATCGAAATCATCCCAAGCAAGGCAGTAATGCCATTAAAACATAAGGGGTTACAAGTTGTGGAATATTTAGGAACAAAAACATTAATGTTGAGCAAAAAAAGAAGAGAGGAATCAGGTGGACGGTAGATACCGATTGACATTGCATTTAAATTTTTGCAGGAAAGCAAGGAGCCGGATGGGAGTTCCACAAGCGAGAAGAAACGGTTAGCATAGAATTTACGTCTACATCTAGCCAGCTCAACTGTGAATTGATGAGATCTTTACCCCAGTAAAGTCTTTGTTATGTGCCGTGTCCCTTCAGGACGTACGTGATCATGACCCTCCACTTCTCCCTATCTCTTGTAGCTCTCAGATAGTTTCATACCTTTGCCACCACCCCCAGACCTGGTCCTGTCATCCACTTGTTTAAGCACGCCAGGTATGTCATGCGTTGCTTTACCATGTCTCTCTTTCTCTCTATTCGACCCGTGAGTCTCAGATTCTACAGACCCTCTTTTCTCATTAGATGTCCCAGAAACTTCAGCTGTCCCTTTCTAATGTTAAATATGTTTCCTACTTGCTTGCATCCTCTTCAAAACCTCATCTTTGCTCAGCATCCTTCTGTAGAAACACATCTCCGTTGCCTTGTGTCTCTTCTTCCTCTTTGAGGAGACCGTCCAACATTTGCTGCCGTAAAGGAGAAGAGATGTCACGTAGCAGCCCAGTATTCTTTTCTTTGTTACCAAAGAAATCCTCTTGTCTCGCAATACTCTGCCCAGCTTTTGGAATGCATTCTTGGCTATCCCATCCATCCAATAAAGTACTATGCTTGAATTTAAGAACTCTAGATATCCTAGCGAAGGGCTCATTCGAGTAGTGTAAACATATTTATAACGTTATAAGGACCTGCGCATAGATACTGTGGATGATCTAGTGATTAATTACTGTTTTCGTTTGAGTGAATTGTTTTCTCTCCTTTAATTCGACTACCATTTTTATGCCAAAATTGTGGTCAATTTGGTTACATTGAGAAACTAATGTGTTTAATGTATTGTTTTGTAAAACATCCCTTTTATGTTCATATAATTCACTGAAACGATACTATTTAGGAATTAATTTAATCATCCACAGTAAATTTGCGTTCAGGTCCTTACAACGTTTCACCTTTCCTAGCGGAGCTTCTATTATCACACAGTGTCGGGTATTTGACATGATGGAAACAAAAACAAAAGAATCTAAATTTTTTTTAAATTTTGAATTCAGAGCATTTCGTGAACGAAACTGACGCAACCCGAAAGTGATAACTGATTCCACTTCTCAGATAAATGTTAGGCAACAAGCAGGATGTCTCTGCATTTAAAATAATATCGCATTTAAAATAATATCGCGCGGCCCGAATTGCGGCCCATCTAATATTTTCATGCCGCCCATTTAGATATATTTTCATTTCATTTATTAACGCATGTCGAGAAAATTATTCTCAGACTGTGTTAGTAGGTTCACTTCCCCATTGCAATAAATGGGGAAAGAGGTTAAAGATCTTTGCCGAGACATACCGACTGGTGCGCAGGCAAATAAACAGAGCTAAATAATAAAGAAGAGGTTCATACCTTTTCCAAGTGTATTTGTGTGCAACTGAATATAACGAACGAAACTGGAATTGGAACGAGGCTCTCTGATTAACAATTCCGTGCCAGTATATAATTGCCATTATAATGCATGACATCCAAGCTAACAGCAAGTGATATTCCCAAGCGGCGTTTACCCATCTACTGACCAGACTCGACGTTGCTTAACTTTGCTGAATGTATGGGAACTGGTGTTTCAACGTAATGTTGTCGTAAGCCACGTCCTGAAAGGACAAGGCAGATACAATAATAAAATTTTTATATTTGATACTCAGTGATTCAGACCCACCAGATTCTGAACATTTTATTTCAACAATATGCAAAGATTTTTTATTAGAGAGATAATTATTATAGCATCCTCGACCTGTACACAGGGACTGCCATTAAGTATCGATTGCTTTGTCCAAAATTAAAGCGTTGAAAATTGCTGTTATATATGAATATATATTGCAATTAGTCTTCACATGTAATAATTTCAAAATGGATTCCATGATTCATACTTTCTACTATGTAGTTTCTGTGTGAAAAAAAAACTTTACAGATCCCAAGATATGTTCTTCTTGTGTTTTGTTTTACCAATGTGACTTTTCACTTGACATTTCCAGGGAACAAAAAGATGTTTTGCTACTACAGCAGTTTCGCGCAAACACGGCCTGGAATTGGTAAGTTCCTTCCAGAAGACATTGACCCTTTCATGTGTACCCACGTGATCTTTGCTTTTGTGGACATTTCAAGTGATGGCAAAGATCTGATCAGCTTCAACTGGAACGACAAAGGAGAAAATGGTAAATATTTTTACATTATATAATATAAACGGATATATTTTTTAGAATTATTTTAATCAAGCTCCAATACTCTTCAATACTTGCTCTCTCTCTCTCTCTCTGTATATATATATATATATATATATATATATATATATATATATATATATATATATATGGAGATGGTTCCTGTGGCTTACATGAGTATCAACACCGGAATTAGGAGTAACTGCGCCATATTGAGTCTAGTTGGTGCGGTCCGTCAAAAATGTGTGAATTTCTTTTCATTTTTCATTTCAACCTTTGGGAGTAAAGTCTGATGATCCAGAGCCCTTTTTAAAAGGGTTGTGGTGAAATAACTTATTGCATGGAACCTTAAAGTGGTCTGTTTTTATTCAATATATATATATATATATATATATATATATATATATATGTGTGTGTAGGCGAATGGTAAGTGACTGGAGATTATGTAATATTTTAAATTTCAAAAGCAAAATGTTACTTGTTTTCCGAAAGATAAAGGGGTGAGAGTAAGAAAACACATGGTCCGAATTAAAAATAGACTCGTGGGTTTGTCTTGATCAGCCAATTAAATGTCAGATCTACGCTAAATAGAAACTTCAGCTAAGAGAGTGGAGGTGTGGAAGTTATTTTTTTCATAACATGACATACCGGAACTTACAATTACACTTGTTGGTAACATCAGAGTTTGTTGCTTTGGAATAGCGATCATTACTCAGATTTTTGTATTGGTCTAAGATTTTATTATTATGTCTTTTAATATTTTTTCCAAGATTATCTGTTCAGCTATAACTTAGTTTTAGTGTATTTCTGTTAAAAAAAATTATTGAGTGGATTATTTCTCGGGAAGTGTTTATCAAATGGATAAAAAAAAATTTTTTTCATCGTATTGTCCCAGTTTTCAAATGTATTAAGTATTGTGCCCGGGAATTTTGAGGGGAATTTTTGTTCCTGTCCCGAGCGCGTACGCTCGGGTCCCCACCTAAAAATAGAACTTGTGTCACATCTTTTCAAAGTGGGGGGACTGAGTAGTGCGTGTGTGAGTGTGGATAGATAGATAGATAGATAGATAGATAGATAGATAGATATTGATTTTCAAATAAACGGGTTTGGTGGAAGTAAATAAGTTTAAATGTTAAAATAAAATTGTCATGACAATATTCAATAATGAAACGCTTCTTTGTAGAATGGTCACATATTTAGGATGAAATATTTTTAATATTCAATATCCTGGGTGAAATATTTTTAATATTCAATATCCTGGGTGAAATTTTCATTAATATTCAATATCCTGGGTGAAATTTTCAATAATATCTAACATCCTGGGTGAAATTTTCAATAATATTCAATATCCTGGGTGAAATTTTCAATAATATCTAATATCCTGGGTGAAATTTTCAATAATATCTAATATCCTGGGTGAAATTTTCAATAATATTCAATATCCTGGGTGAAATTTTCAATAATGTCTAATATCCTGGGTGAAATTTTCAATAATATTTAATATCCTCGGTGAAATTTTCAATAATATCTAATATGCTGGGTGAATTTTTCAATAATATTCAATATCCTGGGTGAAATTTTCAATAATATCTAATATCCTGGTTGAAATTTTCAATAATATTCAATATCCTGGGTGAAATTTTCAATAATATTCAATATCCTGGGTGAAATTTTGTCCAAGCAAGAATAATCATTTCGGCCTTTCTGATTAAATCCTAAAGATAGCTACATAGATGTACGGTTATTTTTGTGTTAAATGTGTAAAACCTTTATTTCCTTTCTTTTTTTAAAAAATATTTACTGCCATGCCGTCCTATGTTGACCAAAGACAAATACATCTTTATATATCGATTTGGTTGGTTTTCTATTGCAGGACTTTATTCTCGGACTTTGGCATTGAAGAAACGAAATCCCGACCTGAAAATTCTTTTGGCTGTTGGTGGGTGGATGATCGGTTCCAAACCCTTCATTCCCATGATTCGCAGCGAAAGCAAGAGAAAAACGTGGGTGAAAAATGTCGTCAGTTATCTTAGACGGTAAGTCTTTTAATTCCTCATTATTGCATTTTAAAACACACAATTACTAATATTATTAGTAATGCTACGGATTTATTACTTTGTTTTTACGGTTTATCAACCTTTTCATGGTTATTTTTAAATTTATTTTTTTTAATGATTAATTGATAACATGTCTATTAATTAACTTATAGCTGGGGGGAGAAGATATGGATTCATACCTTCCACAAGGATATTTGCGCATAATATACTGGAATTGGAACACGTCTCTTCGATTTCAAATTCAGTGCCGTTTTCCATTAAACCACCAGCACACCCAAGCTTAAAGCACCTTGTATTCCCAAACTTTGGTCAACCATCTAGGTAAAGACAAGGATCAACGCCGCTTAACTTATCGGTGATCGTATGAGAACCGATGTTTCAATGTGATATGGCCGTAAGCCAATGCAGGGCAAGGGACGTATGAGCACTTTTGCATAGAATCGATAAAAAAGGCATTTATCAGGGATTAATAATGAGGAAAGAAGGCTTGGAGAATTTTAAACTAAAAGGACATATTGAAAGCAATAGGGCTAGACAGTAAGCAATGTATCTAAAGATTTTTTGTAAATGGATGGTAGAACAAGGACTATAAACGATGGTAAGAGAATAAATATTACTTAGTTCTACAAAGGAGAGTATACTGTGGAGACACATGACCGCTCACGCCCTGAAGGGACACGACAACACAGAAAAGTAGAAGAATATTATTTTTTTAATTTATTATGAGGTGAAGCCTAGTTATTTTTAACTTTTGTCCAATACTTCTACCATTTTATTTCATATTCATCACCTACATTGGCCTGTTATATTATAACTCAGAATACATACCTAATGACATTCCGCCCTTGACAAAGGACCGTGATACTTTGTCGTGATAGACTCATCAATGTCCGACAGAGCTCGACAGAATAAATGTTTGATTAAATGTTTAATTAATATTCGACGTGAATCAGAATGGCGGCATTCGATTGTATTCCTTAGAATGTGAAAGTTTTTTTTAATTTATTATTTCCGATCCACATTTCAGATTAACGATCCTAGAATGACAACCAGAGCGTTTTGTACCCCAGAAAAGGTTACTGAACGAGTAATAACCAAAACGGTGTTTGGAAATGAAATGTTAATCTTTATAACAAAATACAATACACGCCAGCGACGTGAAGTAGGTAAACCACTGATAGTGGTGGACTACTTAGACAGCCTATTAGCCCTGGATAACTGTTAACGTTAGAATAGGTTAAAATGCAAGTGACCGAGAGGAATCATCCTCTTGATTATAAAATGCAAGATTTAACCATATAGATAGAATTCTTTATTTTCTCGAAACGTCCGATTAATTAACTTATCTTAATGGTGACAGACATTGGTAATATGCGAAATAATATAATCGGACGATTCGAGAAAATAAAGAATTCTACCTATATGGTTAAATCTAAACGGTAGTGTCAGAGCTATGCCGCCCGGAACTTCGTTCCTGGTAGGGCCACCCAAGGCGGACAGGTCTGACACACACGCCGGCTAACAAGGGCTCTGGTGAAAATCCAAGGAGCGTATGCATCGGTAACCGGCGGCTTCTGGTCGTTCCTGTCTCTGCGTCTGTGGGAACCCCTTTCAAGCAAGAACGTTATCCGAGTAGGCCTGGGTACCCTACTTCGTAATTTATCCCAAGAATCTTCTTCTCATAACAGGAAGAAGCCGGCTCAATCTGCCCAGGGTGAATGCCGCATCATTACAGTAGTAGTAGTAGTACAGTAACGTTAGCAGTTATCTTGCTCACATATCCTCATAAACTGTGTCTCTTACTCTGAAACACGCTACCTCTGATCTGAAGTTTTCACTGCATAATGTACCAGCTAACTGTTTAATATTCCCCATAGAATTAAGTACATGGACATGGAAATTGAGACTAAATATTTGATATAATGGAATATGCATACACCTGAATTCCCTCTTCACTGGATTATGATTGGTTGGTGTCCGTCATAAATACAGACGGACGTGTCGGTGCGACAGAGTTTAAGTCTATGACGACGCCCATTGGACTACGTCATTGGCTATCCTATTGGTATACACCTATTACCTGCGACTACGACGGTTACCAGTCGATTACTGTTACCGTGTACTACTTGGTTACAGTAGCCAAAACCACTTAGCTACTTCGATCAAATATATACATTTCCGGGACATATCAATACTGTTGGATGAAAAATATTTTGTCATTAGATTACGTACTTATTAATATAGATTTAACAATATTACTTTCCTGGTTATCTTAAAGGATCAGGATTCATTATATTTTTTGTGGTTATATTTTGCGGATTATATACTTACTTTTCAGTCACAAATTTGACGGATTTGACATGGACTGGGAATTTCCTGCGACAAGAGGAAGTCCACCGGAAGACAAATACAGGTTTACAAAACTGATGAAGGTAGGTACACGCTATATATATATATATATATATATATATATATATATATATATATATATATGTGTGTGTGCGTGTGTGCGTGCGCGTGTGTGTGTTCTGTGTGTGTCTGTGTGTGTGTGTGTGTGTGTGTGTGTGTGTGTGTCGGTTATGATAGATAAACTTTCGAGTATCTCCCCCCCTGACGAGACTGTGTCCTCGGCATAGCTTCGTTGGGTTCCTCTCTGCCCAAAGGCAGAGAGTTCGACACGGCAATATCTTCCGACGCTGCCAGCTCCCGCTGCCAGCTTACGCTGCCAGCTAAGGCAGCACATTTGCCCCCACTTACAATAGTGCCCAACGTATTTATGAGGATTGGGACACACCCATTAGTGTTCACAGGTACGTTATATAACAGAGCATTACGAGAAAAGGCAACTGAAGATAAAATAAAAACAAGAAAAATAAAATGGATTGACAGTACTGCATCCAATAATAAAATAAATATATTATTCATCATTTATCGTTTATCTATCACAACCTGTGCTTGCATAAAGTCGTCAACAAATCCATATGCAGGCATCCATCGAATATGTATTTGCTATCCGTCAATGGATCTTCGCCCAAAATGTCATGCTTCAATTGTTGATGGCGGCGCAGCATTTATTATGTCTGGGCAGACACACACACACACACACACACACACACACACACACACACACACACACACACACACGGGGGTTGATAGTATCGATTGCAAGAAATGCATAAGAAAATGATCTCTTCGAATGTAGCCGTGTTGTTTTCTTTCCGTCGAGCGTTCTTCTTCGGGGCGGCAAACCTTCGTTTCTCCTCCTCACTTTTCCTTTGTTTCCAGCGTGAGCTATCGTTGGCAAAACTGTCAATATCCATGTGTATCGCCCTCATGTCCTTTTTGCAGGCGTCCTTGAAACGAAGAGTAGGTCGACCATTTACCTAAATATTTGTATCTATATAAATAACGTATAACAATAAAATATATTAAAATAATTGTCAGACTTACTCCATTTCAATATATATATATATATATATATATATATGGTGGACTCTCCCATCGTATCCGATGTATAAGGGTCAAGCAGCTCAGTTCCTAGAAATCGACAGACAGACACCTGCACATATAATTTGATTATAGTGGTGAATGTTTTGTGCAGAACCAAGTAGACTTGTTGAAGAGCCGAATACAGAGACCTGGTGAACTACGTGCCACAAGGTCCCCAAACGACCCTCCACAAGTTTTGAATTCAGAGTTGACCTTCTCTTAGATCAGTTGCTATCTAAGTCTATAGAACCCAGTCTGCCCTGTTATTTACCCATAGCTGGATGGAGAAAAGTATTAATACCCTAGGGTATTAGCACGTAAATGAATATAATGGATTCAACTGGAATTCGAACACCGCTCTCCGATTCCTCAATCCGATAGAATATATATATATATATATATATATATATATATATATATGACAATGTGACAATGTCTTTTATTGCTATATGTTTTTCGATAAAAGTATAACTGGAAGAATCGTCCACGATCATTCGTATGCTAGAATATGGTAATAAACGTATTTGTCCTTCATATTTTTTCAGACACTTTACGATGCATTTGCTGAGGAGGCACAACAAAGCGGACGGCAAAAGCTGATTCTAACGCTGGCCACAGCATCGGGAACCTATTACATAAATCAATCTTATGAGACCAAAGAAATCATCAAGTAAGACAATCTTTAGCAAACTGATCCTAAAGGACTTACAATATTTATCAATAGGCGTAGAGTCTCTGACTGATGTCAAATGACTATATGGAGGGCTTGGAAAATCTAATACTCACAAGACAGATTAAAGGCAAGAGAGACAGAGGATTTTAATTTTTTTACAATTAAAACCAAATTTTACAAAGGATTTTTGCATATATATATCAATTTACAAGTAGATAAATTATTGATGGTTTGTAAAAACTGCATGTAAATATAAAACTTTTTTGTGTAAATTGGTAATTACCATTTGTATGACATATATAGCTTGAGCTCCTGAGTCAAAATTTGCAAATAATTGATATGTCCTGTTTAACGGTAGATATAACAATAGTTACAAATGTTTACCCACCGTTTAACCGGTGGCTGGGCATTACGTCATTTTTCTCTACCACTGTTCAACCGGTGGCTGGGCATTACGTCATTTTTCTCTACCCACTGTTCAACCGGTGGCTGGGCATTACGTCATTTTTCTCTACCACTGTTCAACCGGTGGCTGGGCATTACGTCATTTTTCTTTACCACTGTTCAACCGGTGGCTGGGCATTACGTCATTTTTCTTTACCATTGTTCAACCGGTGGCTGGGCATTACGTCATTTTTCTTTACCACTGTTCAACCGGTGGCTGGGCATTACGTCATTCAAAGAGCATAACATGGCGCAACTATATCTTTTTATCCTCATTTTTAAGGCATCTAACACGTCAACATTCAACAAAGCCTAGCAACTGAACGATGCAAGGTTTAAATCAAGAATATCTCAGAAATTGGCGCCAAAACATACGCCAGTGACAAATTAGGATCATTTTATGTTAACAATGAAAACTGAGTCTAGACTTTTGCAATGATCTGTTAAAGATTATGACATGCTTTCAAGTATATTGTATCCTTTCTTGAAATATCGTAAGTTACGGAAAAAGGACAATGCTTCATATTAGATTTCTAACGAACAATAAGAATGCTAAGGAACGCATCAACTGAAAGAATAAACACAGAGATTAAGTCAGAGATTAATCCTATTAAGTCAGAGTATAATGACACTTCATTCAGACAACAGTAAGCGACTTGAATCAACAGAAATGGGCTTCGACAGAATGCTGCTGAGAATACCTTGGACCGAAAATCTGAGCAAAGAGAAATTTTTAGAGAAAATTGAAACAAAAAAGACACTTATAGATAACATTAGAAAGAGACAGTTGAAAATTGTGGAGCATATAATGAAGAAATAGGGTTTGGAAAATCTGATACTCACAGGACAGACTGAAGTCAAGCGGGCGGTCGAAAACAACGCATAAGCTACCTAGCGAGTTTGAGTAAGTTGATAGCAGAACAGGGTCAAGGAGCGATAACAAAAAGAAAAATAAAATTATTAAGAGCTACAAAGTTCAGGAAATTGTGGAGAGCTATGATCGCCTAGGTCTTGAAGTGAAACGGCGCATAAAAGAAATCATTGAACCTAGACAATAGTTTATATTACATTTTTAGAGAGCACTAAGAATTCCTGGGTACGCATCAGCTGAAAAGTGGAAAGGATAAACACTTGAGTGGGGGATACTTCTTTAATAAGTTAGCGTATAAGGACAGTATTTTATCTCAAACAACAGTGGCGCAAGATGTACGACGGATATTGGCGAGCCGAATTCAAATTCCAGCCTCGTCTGTTGCATTCATTTTCGCACAAACGCACCCGAGGTAGGCGTCAATCTGTCTCTTTCCTCTCAGCTATAGCTATAAATTGTGGTGTAGGATTGGTTTTTAGACTTAAGAAGACACCGATTTAAGAGAAGGAAAACACTGAATTCCAAACCGGGTGAATTCTAAACCGGGTGACAGGAAACACCCCCGCGATCTTTCTCAAGAATGTATAGAAATTAACAACTGATAAGGTAAAAATCTCAGAGAGCCGTGATCGTTTATCCACGGAAGAGAATTATATATATATATATATATATATATATATATATATATATATGTGTGTGTGTATATTATATTATATTTGCCCAGATGTCAAGGAAATAAACTTTCAGACAGCAAGGAAAAGAACCATAAGGAGAACAACAGGAAACAACTCCACTCTCTTTCCTTATAATAAATGGCATGTCGCGGCTAGTAATGAAAAAAAATCTGAGAGGTCACATGATTGCCTTGTTCCCAATGGGACATGCCTTCATAGAAAAAAAAAGGTTATGTTAAAGAATTAAATCTTCAAACAACGCAAAGGCTGGAGAATGTATCAGCTGAAACGTAGCAATCCTAAAAAACACAAATCAAGAATAATCCCTAACCTGACATTTTGATTTAAATAACTTTCTGGCAAACGTGACGTGACTTCCCTCTGTCTTTTCTACAAATATTTTTATGGTAACTATTCTGATGAGCTTTTACCCATATTGCTTAAGCAACATAAATTTAAGCGTGCTACTATACTGAAAAAAAATCTCACCGTTTTACTGTTGAACTACATTCTGTTCTATTCTAATTGTATCTTTCCTCGTACTTCTCCCCTGTGGATCTCCCTTCCGATGTCTTGCTTCCCAGCCAACTACAATCTTTTTAATGCAACGTCAATTGCCAGGTTCTGTCTTCCTGAACCCTGTTCCTTTATTGTCATTTCCTCACTTCTCCTCAAAAAACTCCTTTCATTCTCTTTCATTCAGTAACACTGTGCGTTGCTTATTGTTATGGTCCGGTTCCTTGTACCACGGTGATAGTCCAAGGTAGAACCAATAAAGAAGAACTCGAACACGGATATGGAATAACACAGATATATTACAAACTGGAATATATACAGAGAAGTAGGAAGTGTTAGTACAAACAATCAGGTTTAGTAGTAATTGTCTGAACACGACTCTGTTTCGGACTGCCTTTGACTGACTGACAGATTCCTGATGGACTTCACTTCAGACTGAACAGTATTTAGTCACCCCGCCACGAGGGCATCATGTGGCACAAGGCCGGTTTAACGTGGGATCTCCGAGCCCGTGGGCTGGGCCAAAAATATGCCCTTTGAACCCGTATAAACGGGTTCAGGGTTGGTTTACCTCCCCGAAAGAGACTCCACCCTTCGGCGTAGCCTCGTTCGGGTTCCTCCCCGCCCGAAGGCAGAGAGTTCAACCGATCAGCCGGACGTCAGACATCGGGCTGAATTCTCTGCTTCCTCTTGAGGTGCAGTTTTTATTACGTATGGAATAGTCCATTATGTTATTATGTGTAAGGTCCCATAACACTTATGTGTTCCATCAGTGCATCCTCAGTATCTTTCTGTAGGACTACATTTATGTTGCCTCTAATCTTCTATTCATCTGAGGTAAAATTGTCCAGCATTCACTGCATATAGGGCAATTTATATTGCATAACATTTCAGCTCTCTTCTCTTTGTTACTATGGAAGGCAATTACTTTAAAGTTAATTTTTATTATTTGCTTTAATATAACCAGTAATTTTAAGGTACCCATGACATTTTCTTTAAAGATTTCTTAATATTAGTATCAATGTTTACTGCCATTTCGGCCTATTTTGACCAAAGACAAATGCTTCTTTATATCTCGACTTTATTCTCGGATTTTGACGCTGAAGGAACGAAATTCCGAACTGTAAATTATTTTGGCTTTTGGTCGGTGGATGATCGGTTCGAAACCCTTCATTCCTCACAAAAGTTCTCTCATTCTCTTTCAATCAATAGCATTATTGTCTTGCTTGTGGGGAAATGATTAAAAAAAGTCATCTACTTAATTCATACAATAGAATAACACATTCTTCAATAGAAAGTTAAAATAATATAAGAATGAATATATCTTTCGCCGTTTCTAAAAAGTCATCTTTCATTTAAAAATTCAGGTACATTGATTACATGCTTTTGATGACTTATAATTATCACGGACAATGGGAAAAAGTAACTGGTCACCATGGGGCGATGTGGAAGCATCAAAACGACCCACCCGGAGAGAAAAGTGAACTATATACGGTAAGATGTCTTTTCGTTTGCTTAGACGAGCTCGAGTGGCTTAAACTGTAATAAAGTGACTGTCAAACATTTGTGAGACGATAACATTAATTCCTGTAAGATATTAATGTCTCAGTAGGGATGGTTGATTTCTCTGTTTTAGAAAATCATCATGGCTCTCAATGTGAGAGATGGTATACCGACACCTAAAATCAGATTAATAGCTTTTACCCATTTCTGAGCATTTAGTTTTTAAGTTCCTCTGAACAAAATATAGGGAAATACCTGATTACTGCAGTTTTTGCTTACAGACTTTTACTATTTCAAGAATACATCCAAAAATATTTTTTCTTATTAGATACATTAAATGGAAAATATGTTTTAACTATGGAAGACCACAAAAAAAAACGCAGTTTTCTTTATTGTATTCTATAAGTACAAATTGGAAAATAAATTGTAAAAGATTACAAAACAGAATATTCAATAAATAAGATTTGTTAGATCATCTGTTAAATCATAATTAATAAAAACAAAACAAAAAAAACATAGATAAACGTGTATATAAAACCATTTACTGCTGGGCACAAATTATAAGACAAAATGTTTTACATTTGTATTGTTTGCTGAAAATAACACTAAAACTACTGTACTAGATAACATATTACATCATAATATAGGTAAATTGTTCAGTATAATTTGCCTTTGAAATAAATGAAGGTCCTACAGCGATTTAGAAATAATGTGCATGTACCATGCATCTTGTCCATATACAATTTATGAAACTTCTGTATATTATTAATATAAACCTGTGATGTAAGGATTTCACTGAACCCCAGAATGAAATTTAAACGATTTTGCTTGAACCTAAATTTTATCTTTAAACTCATCTCCTCAAAGAGCGGTAAGGATTTGGAAAAAATATCTTGCGTAGTTATTTATTGATTCCAACTTTCAATTATTTGCAATAGCGCGGTCCAAAAATTGTCCTGCCCTAATGTCTCCGTAGAATTTAATTTTCTGCGATATATTTGAAGAAAATCGTTTAAAAAATGAGGACGTTATTCAAGTTTTTATTTTAAGTAGTACGAAAAACTCTTTTTTCTTTTTGCAATTTTCTGTGTGTGAAAATCGCAGGACAAGTATCAATCACTCTACATAAACCTCCAAACATGAGCTATAAACTTTGCATTAGGTGCAAAAGAACATCAGCTCATCCAGTAAAAAATTTGTTCCTGTGTAATTTTACTTTGGTTTTTGCAAAAAAGTCGTACCCACCTCTTGTTTTATCAACTCTTCTGCCAAAACTGGGGGTGGGGGCATCTGTAGATTGAAAAGTTGGTCTTGACCTATCTTTGTAAATTTGCAATATGTGTGTACAATGTCAACGAAATCGGTCGAGAAATATGGATATGCTTAAAAGCATACAGATAGACACACACAGAGACAGACACGCAAGCAAACATCATCTGTTTTATATAGATATAGATATAAGCCGATGCTATAAGGATTTCACTGACCCCCAGAATGAAATTACAACGCTACAATTTTAATTGAACCTAAATTTATACTTTAAACTCGTCTACTCCAAAAACGGTAACGATCTGGAAAAAATATTTTGTGTCGTTATTTACTGACTCCATCTTTCAAATTTATTGCAATGCACGCTTCACAAATTGTCCTGGCCCAATGTCTCAGTAGGAAGTCATTTTTTGATTGGTATGATTGTTAATAAGTGGGAATGCAGTACGCTAACAATGTGACGCTGGGGTACAAATATAGCCAACTCAGCATACCTAATATGACACACGATTTGATAAGGATATAAGAAGCACATGCCTCAGAGTCAAATGTGCGCTGTATGACGATTGATTTTGATAAGAGAAGCACATCATCTTGTTGATGGAATCCAACAGGAAATACGCCCAGGTGTAATTAAGTCAGTGCAGAAGCTTTCCGATTGACAATGTTCCCAAGCTTGTAACTTTCAATTTCTCGTGGTTGTCACGAATTAGAAAAAAAATAACGGTCCTATATATATATATATACAATGATTCAGTCCGAAAACGTTTTAATTACAACAAAGATGATGGCAGTTGGTTCACATGTAATTAATGTAAATAAGATGTGAACTTGTAGCTGTAAATAAAATATTAACTTTAATTTTACAAGATTTCGTGGTGGATTTTATCCACATTGTTGTAATATTTTGTTAATATTTTCGTGATGTTTTCTGTTACTGTTCTTTTTTCCAATCCAGGAATGGTCGATTGATTATTGGTTAAATATCGGAATCCCCAAATCGAAGCTGATCGTCGGAATTCCTACATACGGTATGAGTTTCACACTGGCTAGTCCCCATCAGCATGGTCTTTTTGCTCCTGTTCGCGCTGGTGGCCGAATGGGAAAGTATACGAGCGAAACAGGCATTTTGTCTCACTACGAGGTAAGAGTTAGCAAAAGAAATTGTTCTATATTGCTTGTTTAATTGCCAATATCATGCAAGAGTGAAATCTCCTAAATCAGACAAAAACTTGTCATTTTTATTTAATATTATTTAATACCGGCATTAATGATAATGTTAATAACAATGCTTGCCGTTTCTCTACAAGGAAACATTTAGCATTTATTGACCTAGTACTATTTTCGGCTGAAATTTATAAAATCTTTCTCTTAAAACACTTTTTGATAAAAAAAAAAACAGCAAATTTCGCAAGTCTAATGTATTTATCGCTCACTATAGTATTGATTGGGGGGGGGGGTTCGTTCCGAACCTTCTATTTGAAGTCGTGTGGAATGTTAACAAGTCACACAGCTCTCTCTTCTGGCAATTATGTCATTTTATATATAAAAACTAAAAATCGGAAATAGAGCAATCACCTGTTTTCCAACTGATGTGTGAAGGTTTTCAAGACAGAAAAAAAACACACACGTTAACCGTGAAAATAAATGGAACATAAAAACAAGGCCAACTCCAAATGTGAATTAAATATAATCACCACACATTATTAATGATAAAACACCATGAAATCACGTGAGTTCAAGATATGTAAACAATGTTACTATATCCTGCTGTTATAAAGCAAAGGTTCGCCTTTTATTTTAACTAATATATACCTTAAGCGTCACTTAAGGTATAGGGCTACTGAATGAATTTGTTTTCTGGACGTACGAGGGAAGTTAAGAAGCGCATATTTAGAAGATATTTAGGATAGTTAAGGGTTGATTCTAGACTTGAAGCTTTTATAAATGGTGGGATCGGGGAAGCATCCTCTCTTAGGGGAAGGTAGACAGTCGCTTGACCCTCGGGGGACAAACCGTTAACAACTACCTTGAGGAAAGAATTTATATTTGAGACGATATCTATCTATCTATCTCTCTCTCTCTCTCTCTATATATATATATATATATATATATATATATATAATCCCGCTTTGGCCAATATTTTTGTCGGCTTTTATGAGTCATCCCTCCTCACTTATGACAATGCACCGTCTATGTACCAACGATATGTGGACGATACATTTTGTCTCTTTAATAGTGAAGTGGAAGCTGATTCCTTTCTTACAGTTATGAATCAACTTCATCCATCCTTAAAATTCACCATTGAAAAGGAGTCTAATTCGTGTCTCTCTTTTCTTGATGTACTTGTGCATCGGACTCCTTCTCAATTTTTTACATCGGTGTTTCGTAAACCAACGTTTTCAGGTCTGTATACGCGTTGGGACTCATTTTGTCCCAGGAAACGCAAAATCAATCTAATCAAGACACTAACTCATAGGGCCTTGATGATTTGCAGCGAAAAATTTTTGGATGAAGAATTTAATTTTGTCCGCCACATTCTATTTCAAAATGGATATCCTAATGATATTCTTGATGTTGTTATGCGTGATAAAATTAATAACTTTCGAAAGGAAAAACAATACAGTGTTCAGAAATGTCCTGTGTATTTACGGCTTCCATTCATTGGTTCCCGAGGTGAGCTTTTGGCTAAGCGTATCTCGTCAGCCGTCCATGACTGCTTTTTCTCTGCTCAACTGAGAATTCATTTTGCGACTCGTTCTGCCTTTCCCTCTATGTGCAAGGATCTTCTTCCTCCCCATCATGTCTCCTCTGTGATATATTTTTTTAAATGTGGTTGCGGTAGCAACTACATAGGAAGGACTTCCCAACGTTTAGATTGTAGGATCAGGCAGCATGTTCCATTACGAGTTCTCAATCCGGAAGCTCGTAAGAGCCAGTTGGTTAATACTTCCGGTTCAGCTATCACGGAGCACTTAATAAATTGCAGGGATTGTGCGAAGAACTTCAGTCCGAATTGGTTCACAGTTCTATCCAGTTCGCACTCTCTTTTCCATTTGAAAGCACTAGAGTCTCTATACATTCGGTCCAGGGAGCCATCTTTGTGTAAGCAAAGAGACTGTCTCCTTGGGCTTCACGTCATTATTCTCTAGTGTTTTTCACAATTTCTCCCCTCACACTCCGTTATATATATATATATATATATATATATATATATATATATATATATTATTTTTTTTTTCCTCCTCCGTTTATTGTGCATATTTGCACAGTTTAAAAGAGGAAAAGGACATATATATATATGTAATATTTATGTATTTTTTTTTCTCCTTCATACCATTAATCTTTTCATTTTTAAGATTTTAATTGTATGTAGGATGTGTGCGTGAGTTATTTATATTGCAATTATTGAGAAATAGTTCCCAGTCGACCCTGATGAGCTTGGGAACGAAACCGGTTGGTCTGTTTGTTATCATCTCTTATTTTTTATTTTTGTTTCCATAATGCCTTTGAGAAATAATTCATACTTTTTCCTTGCAATACTACGATTTTGTACCTCCAACAATTTATATATATATATATATATATATATATATATATATATGAAGAAAAATATACGGAAAAACAAACAAAAATCCTAATATGCAATTAAGCTGATTTAACGTTTATGTAATATCAACGTCGAACGTTTCGGCCTAATAGATCATCTTCAGGACATATTCATAAAACATAAATAACATTAGACTATTTTCAATTCAACATGAAAAAGACGATGGATACAAGAGCATCCAACAGATAACTGAAATTTTTTATAAGGTCAGCGTTCCGTTTTAATATGATCACGTCGTCGTCACGTGGGCGATGTTGTGAAAACGTATTCGAAGATGATTTCAAAATATTAGATAAGCTCGACTGAACGATTTTCTCATATAAACAGTTCGTTAAGAAATCCTTTCTGTTCTTATAGGAATACATGGAGATCAATAGATTCTTATATTTTCGTATAAGCTTGAAGTCTTCCATGTTTAAAGTAAATCAAAGATGACTTCAAAATATTAGATAAGCTCGATGGTCAGTAAAAATTATGTTAACACTAGTACGAGAGGATTAGTCAAAGTTATGTTAAAACTAGTATGAGAGGAATCATTTATTCAGAGTTTACTTAACAGTCTCAATCTGTCCACCAGCAGGACTGATGCACAAAACCAGCGATCAACAGTACAATTAAGTGCCTTGACATACATTTCAGGGAGAATGTTTGATATTACATCTTTTATTCTGTCCTTGAGTTCTTCGAGGTCTCTAACTTTTTGCTATACACGCGATTCTTTATCATACCCCAAAGAAAAAGTCACAGGGTGTAATTGGCCCATATTTCTTTACAATCCCAACGGTGACTGCAAATCATTACTTACAAATGCTGCAAGAGTTTGCTATTGATAACATACCCCTACAAATCAGACGAGCAGGGTATTTCCAACAGGATGGTGTGTCGCCTCATTTTGTCGGTACTGTTTGCGCTTGTGTCGATTAAAGTTTCCCAAATCGTTGGATAGGTCACGCCGAACGTTTGCCATGGCCACGACACTCTCCTGATCTGACAACTGTGACTTCCGGTTATAATGTAATGTCGAAATCTTTTGTTTATAAGTGAGTCTATATGAGAAGCATTACATAGATTTATACTTTACTCTATGGGTAAATATTGGTCGTCCGTAGCTCAGTCTGCAAGTTTTCACCCAGTATGCCACCCCTATTTTAGTGGGGTTCTTACTTATCTTAATGGAATTCAGTCGGCGTATTCTAGAGTCCTGCCAATACATCTTGCTGATTTTGTGATTTTGAAAATTTAATGTACTGAGCGAACAAGCAAAAAGAAAGTGTTAAAGGAAATGGCAACAGAAAGAAAACTTCGACTCAGAATCTGTAAAACTGTAGCTGGGATTCAGACGACATATTATGAGTTAGAGGGGCTTGGAAAACTAAACACTCACGGGGCATATTGACGAGAAGATAGGGGAAGGTAGCTAACCGCTTGTCTGGCGAGTTTGTTTGAACGGATGAAAGCGTAACAGTAATCCCAGCAAAGGTAGAATAAATGCTAAGAGCTACGAGGAACAGAAATTGGTGTAGAGTCATGATCGCCTATGTCCTCAGGGGACACGGCACACAGAAGAAGAAGAAGAAGTAGTAGTAGTAGTAGTAATAGAAGCAGAAGTAGTAGTAGTAGAAGAAGAAGAAGAAGTAATAGTAGTAGAAGTAAGAAGTAGTAGTAGTGAAAAAAAAGTAGTAGTAGAAAGAAGAAGTAAGTAGAAGAAGTAGTAGTAATAGTAGTAGAAGAAGTAGTAGTAGAAGAAGAAGAAAAAAGTAATAGTAGTAGTAGAAGAAGTAATAGTAGTAGTAGTAGAAGAAGAAGTAATAGTAGTAGTAGTAGTAGAAGAAGAAGTAATAGTAGAAGAAGTAGTAGTAATAGTAGAAGAAGAAGAAGTAGTAGTAGAAGAAGAAGTAGTAGTAGAAGAAGAAGAAGAGAGTAAGAGGCAAAATTTATGCTGATATGTGGGTAAGATTAGCCAGACTTGAACAGGTTAAAACTATAATGGCATCCTTCAATTCCATATTTAATCATATGTGTTTGGTTTGGTTTTTGTTTTACGGCATATCAACATCAAAGGGTCATTTAATGCTGACTTTTTTTTCCTGATAATATTTTTGTTTTGTCAAAAATCTTTTTCTGGTAAAATATTTTCCTTAAAATTGTATAGCTGGCAATATTTTTCTTCAAAAACGTATGGCTTCATTTTTTTTTTTTTTTTTTAAATGTAGATCTATCAAAAGATACCAATCAAGCATATGTGAATGAATTTAAATTGAAAATATATATTTTACTTACTTCAGGTCTGTGAAAATATACAGAAACGAGGCTGGAAAACAGAGTGGATCGACCAACAAGGAGTCCCTTACGCATATGGAGGAGACCAATGGGTTGGTTACGAAAACATTGATAGCATTAAAATCAAGGTAAGAAATAAAATATACCTAATGTCTCTGTGAGATCAAGTTGAGATCATAGACAAAGAACATCATTGGAAAATTCGCAAACTTAAGGAATCAGCACATATACTAGGCCACAAAAATCTCCTGAGCCGACCAAGCATAGAAATGAATACAATATGGGAACCAGTAATAATGAGTGCCAGAGAAAAGCGATAATAACAACAAAAATTTAATATGAGCTCTTTTAAAAAACATGAAATGATAACAGCAAAAATTGCAATATGAGCACTCGTAAAAAAAGGGCTGAAGACATTAAGTTTATAATACACAGAAATTCATACACAACTTTCCTCAAGGACACATGGCACAGAGGATAAAGTCGTTAGTTAGATCCGGTGACAAGACCCAAAGAGTGTGAGTTCAATACCTAAGGCAATGAAGAACTTTCAGAGGGGAATTACCAGGAGATAACTGACATCCATTAGACATGGCACGTGGAACTAGAACAGTCTACCCCAGTCAGTGAAATAAAAGGTTCAGTTCGACATTCCAACCACCTGAAGAAGAGCGGAGCATACAATGACCGAAACGTTGTGATTAATATGGCGACAAAGATGAGGACAATAGTCCGGATAATGTAAATAGACTAAAGTCTTAAATGTTGGCAGCCTTAAATATAATGCTTCTTGATTTTAAATTGTGTTTCTATCTTTTCTAAGTACATCGATCATATGACATGAGCATCACCTTTCGCCGTCGTTTTCTCGAAAGTTTTTTTTCTATCGCTGTTATTCTGATAACGATCCGTATGGATTTTCTTTCCATATATGGACATCCGTAGCAAGAATTTAAAATAGTTTCGCAGATTGAACCTTCTTTCTCTTTGTCAAAATTATAGGAGAGATTCACTTCGCATTTAAATTCACAGTCGCTACAGATATTTAGTAGAATAAGCGTGTAGAAAACGAAGAAAGAAATAATCCTCAATCACAGCTCTACAAATTTAAAATATTTTTTATTGAATATTTGACTTCCTTCAAACTGAAATAAACCAGTTCCAACGAACCCCGTAAAATGAAGTTTCACAAAAACATATATATATATATATATATTTTAAAACACAATAGAATTATTTGCGTTAACATGATAGTAGAAACAAAATTTGTTTACATAAAGAGTGTCACGTAGTTTCATTGTTTTATGAATGTGTGCAATTTTGCAGCAGTATGCGGTCAACGAACGGGGGCTGTTTTGTAAATTTTATTAATACGTGTTGACGTAACTCGGCACGTATTTTTTCGTGAACTTAAATTATTTAAGATCGCATGGCGATTACAAAATTTCCTCGGAATAAATATAATATTTTCCTTATTTTTAAATATCTATTTTTAGTAGGAAGAATATTGCTGATCATTTTCTAGAGAGAACTTTCAAATTTCGTAGCAGACAACACATATAGTTGTTTGAAAACTCAAAAGTCTAAGAGCGTTTAAGATAACGTTGCTCATTGGTTAATAAATGCGAATTTGGAAATTCAAATCTGAAACCGACTGTGCATAAGAATCAATTGTCAATGAGTCAATTTCTGTGTGAGCTGGTGTTGATACAGAATGGAGATTTTTAATGATCTTACTTGAATTTATTGAGTCTTTCTACAATTTTTAACGAGGTTCCGCAAATATAATTTTGACGAAGCAAGTTGCTGCTGTTCAAATAAAATGTTACTTTCTATATTACCAAACTATATCTTGAAGAAAACCAAAGTGTAAATTAAAAAGAAAACAACAACAAAATGAAAGAAACTATTTCGAATAAGTTAGTGTTAAAGAGGAACAACAAACCTTTACAGAAATGCAGTCAAAAAGGTGTGAGATGTATTGTTAATTTAAGAATTCATTTTTGATTTCAGGCTAAAAATATTCTGAAAAGAAATCTAGCCGGGGCTTTCATTTGGTCTTTAGAAATGGATGACTTCAGCGGATCGTGTGGGGAAGGAAAATCTCCTTTGATATCTACGGTTCGGGACATTCTGAAGCCGTACAGTTCGAGGGGATCGATTTCTGAATGGGGTTTGAAATCAGGCATTGCAGAAGTTGATGTAACCACCAGTTCAATCGAAAGAAACAGAAACAACAGACGACCTACATGGAAGCCGAAGCCTTCGTACAAACCCCGTCCGACGTGGAAATCAAGAATCTCAAACAGCGAGGAGAAGAAGAAGCCAACGTTTTCGGCAAATCCAAAGCCGGCTTGGAAATCGAAACCCACAAGAAGGCCGAGACCCACTTGGGCAAGGCCAACATCCGTACCTAAAATCGAAAAGAAATCAACAAATATGAATAAAACTCCCATGACTCGTCCCAAACCGACGTACAGACCAATCAGAAAGCAGCACTCAGCAGGTGAGAAGGAATTATATTTTTTTTTTAGTCTTATTAAATTAAACTCTACAACTGTTATATTTATCAATAAAAATTTTATAATATAAGATTGACAGGCTAGACTCACAAACTATTACTACCATAGATGATCTACACAAGTACAGTTTAAACGTATTCAAGCCGAGCCGAGTTCAAATTTCGTATTAGTCCGGTAATGACAGAAAAGTATATATTCAGGCGATCCACACCTAGCTATGGAGTACGCGAATATAGCAGATATTTTACGAGCTTTGGGTAACGACCAATATGGGAGACGGACTACTTCTATGTGCCGTGTTCCTTCGAGATATAAACGATCATCCCTCCGGAACTTCCTATCGTTTATAGCTGTTAGCTAAGTGTGTATTTTAGCTATACATTCCACGCAATGTCCTGCGATCCATTCACAGATAATTGACCGGCTACTGTCATCTGTTTCTTTTGGCCTCGATATGTCTATGTCTCTCTCTCTCTCCTTGATTCATTTAGTTTCCATTTTCCTTAAAACGTCCGCGTTGCTTATGTGTTTCATCAATGGCATCCTCAGCATCCTTCTGTAGGACTACATTTATGTTGCTTCCAATCTTCTATTCATCTGTAATAAAATTGTCCAGCATTCACTGCATATAGGGCAATTTATATTACATACCATTTCAGCTTTTTGTTACGATGGAAGGCAATTACTTCAAAATTGATTTTTAATTAATTTAATATAACCATTAATTTTAAGGTACCCATGATTTTTACCTTAAAGATTTCTTAATATTAGTATCGCACATTGAGTGCTGCTGGTAATAAAACGGTACCGGATGTATAATAACATACCTAGAATTTATACTAATAATTAAAATATATTTTGTTCACACACACATATATATATATATATATATATATATATATATATATATATATATATATATATATATATTTCTTTTCGATGATAAATTGCATAAAAACTGTCAAAATGTTCTTTTTATACGAGCGCTTTCGGCTATACATTTAGCCATTTTCAAGGATTAAATATTTTAACTGTTAAATAAGAAATAGTTTGTTGTATGTATGTTTTATAAAATGTTTTCATTTTTCAAAACACGGTCAAAATATTGTGTCCATGTTCAAAGTTAATGTTATTAAGTGATTTTTTTTGTTGCTCTAATTAATAAAGCTTCCATTATTTTTAGCCTTTATTTGGATGTAGATGATGCGATTATATTAGAGTTGTCAACAAGTATGTTACGAATAGTGTCCGGTAGAGCTCCATGAATATATAATGAGATCTAATTGAGCTATGGTCAGAAAGGTGTAGAGTTAGTCTACGTGTCAGACAATTATTTACGAATCATGAAAGAAGGATTGCTGCCTAAATACACAATTAGATAGTTCAGCGCGCGCATATATATATATATATATATGCAAGTTTGATTAGAA